>JARHVA010004394.1:1217500-1580677 GCA_037957365.1 Torreya grandis
TAGGCTCTCTCACTCCTAGCTATAATATTGGAACAACCTTAGGCTGTGGGTATCCTGTAGTGAGGTTGAACCTCTTAGATTTTTAATGAGGCTAGCTCCTTAGATGCTTCACTTTGGCTTGTTTCCCATACTAGAATCTAATACTAACTAAGGAAAAGGGAGAGAAAGATAACATGAAAGGGAAACCTAAGATAAGGATGGTGATGCACCAAAATATGAAATTATCCACTTTCAACCTAGGAACCTTAACAACTACTAATGAACCTAACCAAGACACAAACTATTCTGATCCTATCTCAAGGCCATAAGAATAAGTATTTTGTGTGGAGGTCAAATGGAAACCCTACAACTTGAAGGACAAAAAAGGAATAAGTCTATATGAGATACTAAAAACTAGTGACACTTTAAGAAGGCACTAATGTCTAACACTTCACACAACCTACAAGGAACTAGTAGTATTAAAGAAAGATACATAAAGAACCTATAGATGATGAAAAAGGGCATACATCTGCAAGTTAAACTCTAATAATGTACACTTCACTTCAAACTAGAATAAAAAAATTCATTTTATTTCTTTAAGAGACTGTTACAAGGAAATTTTGATAGAGTAACTCTATCACTAGTTGAGGGATCTCTTTTTAGGCTCAAAAGCTTGTATATATAGCAAAAAGGAATGAGAGAAAAGGAGGAGAGAGAAAGGAAGAGGGGATTTTATTTGAGACATGATATCTAAGCTACTACCTTACTATAATGAATGATCTACCATCTTTTTGACCAATTAGGGCACTATTTTTCTTTGTACAAATGAAACTTTGATTTTCCTAATAACTTCAACCTTACTCATTGATCAAAAAACATGATAGAGAATAATAACTTATCCAAAAAATCCTTTAATACTTGAGATACATTTTCTAATCACCTAATTTTAATCTACCATCCCCATGCCATCTTTCACTTATCTTGCACGTATAAGAAAAAAATCCCCATAACTTTGAATCTGGGTCAAGCCATGCTACTTCTACATTGAGTGGCTAATTGTCAAAGATGATGGTCATATCAAAGGATGGGAATCTCTCCATTAATTACATACACTAGCTTATGCTTTGAAACCTAGGCCAAATCTTTTCTATAGATGGAAAACCAATCTAAGGACATTGGTTTTCCTATATCCATTTATGTTGATGTAAGCATATAGATTGTGTAACTTCTCTCAAATTTTATTAGGTCTAAAAGGCCTAGTTTTCCCTCTATGGAGCCTAACTAGAAACACCTACCCCTTTTAATACATCTGGTCCAACTCGAGTCTACTTTGCATTCAATTCCCTTTTTTGGAACTAACAAATCCATGTTGAAGGTAGCTACATGTCTCTGCTAAGTGTGAATGATTTGATATTTACATTTAAAACTTGGTGTGCCCCTTCACTTTGTACATCCTATATGTAGGTTGTAGACCACGTCATCAAAGTTGAAAGGAGATGTCCTCGTCATCTTTTTCTAATTGGTTGGAGACTTCTTTGATGGATTTTGAATGTCAATGGCTACTTTTAGGGGTTAAAATTTTAACATTTGTGGTCCCATCATGGGATATTTGAATCCCAACAACTATTTACTAAGCTTAAAATTTGACACTAGTATAAATGTCATTAATCCTTTCAGGTTGTTTCCTTCAGACACTTTCCTATGAATACTTTATCCTAAGGAAAACATGTCTTCAGACTTTTTCCTTGAACAAATTCCTTTGACCTTTTGCTAAGTGTCTTTTTCTGAAGGGAAAGTACCCTTTAGAACTTTGAAAAATGCCTTTTTTCGAAGGGAAAGTACCCTTTGAAACTTTGTAAATAAACCCTTTGAATTTTATAAAGAAACCTTCAGATTTTGAAATGGACCCTTCAGCTTTTTTTAAAAGATCTTTTTCTTTGGGACAAAATTTTTGAAAGAAATATATCTTTAGAAAAATTATCTTTCATAATTTTCTCGAAGGAAACGTGTCCTTTACTTTAAAATTCTTTCACCCTTTTGCTTCGACCTAATTCTTTCAGAATTTGTTTTTTTCTTTTCCTGTTGGAAATGCCTTTTATAAATCTACTTAATGCCTTTCAAAACTTGGAAATTGGCCATCTTCTTTGAGAAAAACCCTTTAGTTTTACATTTTGGACCATTAAAACTTTGTAATAGACCATTTCCCTGAGAAACAAATCCTTGGAAAAAAATGAAATGGGATATTTCCCTGAGAAAAAAACCTTTCAGAGTTTTGAAAAGAACCTTTTTGCCTTTGGAAATGCCCTTAAAAAAATGCATGTGACCTTCGACTTCTTGAAAGTTCCCTTCGGAAGAGTTGAAAATGCCCTTCATTTTTTTGCATCAGACCATTTTCTTGAGAAAATACCTTTGAGAAAATTCATCTTGGCCACTTCACTTTGAAAAATACATCCTTCAAAACTTTTTCTTGGTACACTTTTATGAGAGAAATAAATCCTTCAGGGCTTTGTTTCAAACAAAATGTCTGAAACAATTCTTGATACTTAGCCCAAAAGACCTGAAAGAAATAGGTCTTCAAGGAAATTGTTACAGAATAATTTCCTTAAAATAATTCAATCTTTATATTTTTATTCTAATATTTTGTTTGAAAGAATTACCCCTTCAAAAACTTTGTCTCAGATAACTTGTCTAAAAGATTTCAAAACTTAGCCAAAAAAGGTCTCAAAATAAACTATCTTAGTAATGAAATTGCTAAAAGAAATTCAAAGTAAAGACAGGCCAAAAGGATTTGTACTTAGCTTTTCCAAGGTTTATAAACCCTTCCAAACTTGTTCACAAAACTATTTTTTGACCTTCAATCTTTAAAATTCTTCTCAACTTATTTATCTCAGCACAAGCTTGGTATGTGGGCCAAAAAATGGCCAACATCTTTGGTGACTCTCAAGGAAGCATGCCTGCTATACTTGAGAACCTAGACCACTTGCCTTATCTAGTCTATTAGGCATGGAGTCATTAGCCTATATAACTGAGTTCATCTAAAATTAGATACAAGGCTGACCCTTTATGGGACTTCCTCTTAAAGTAACAAGGACAACAAAAACAAAATAAACATTGTGCCCAAGGCACTTAGGAAAGGGAAATACATAATTGAAAATATGTGGACAAGGCACTTAAGATAAAACATGAAAAAATATACAAAATGTATAATATATATAATGGATGCAAACTCTTCTAATAACAAGGATTTAGATGAATCCCATTGACTAGGATGGATAGTATCTCCTCATATAGTTAGGCCAGCTAAAAAACATTATGTTGTTTGCATTTGTGGATCATATAAAGACCACTCCATAAGCTGTCAAACTTGGTATGGTTGCTTGGATTGGACTTATTTGAATCCTACTTGAGGACTATATCCCCTTCCTTAAATTTCCTTATTATGGCTCTCTTAATAAAGTATTTTTTTTCTTGAGCTTGATGTGAATCTAGTGTTTTCATTGCAAGGTCTTTTATGTCTTCAAGCTCCATGAGTTTTTCTAGTCTCACATGCATGGGCTCATCTTCCATCAATTCTAGTTGATGGTCTAGTTGTAATATAGGTAGCTCAATAGAAATGGGTAACTTGGCCTCCTTTCCATATACTAAGACATATGGAGAATTAATAATGGTATCTTTAGGAGTTACCCTATTAGCCCACAAGGTTGTATTTAGCTTTGTGTGCCATATCCTTTGATTCTCTTCCATAGTTCTCTTGATGATTCTTAGAATTTTTTTATTTGTGGACTCAACCAGTCCATTTCCTTGAGGATAATAGTTGGAAGAGGTGCTGAGATAGATACCCATCTTGAGATCCCATTCACTCATTTTTATATCAAGGAATGCTAATGTATTATCAGAAATGATAGTGGATGGAACACCAAACCTAGTCATAATGCTGCCAAAAAAGTCTAAGACTGCACCTTCATTAGGGTTTTTTAATGCAATGGCTTCCACCCACTTAGTGAGGTAGTCAGTTGTAGTAAAGACCCATCTATGTCTTACACTTGATGGATGATTTATCATTCTTATGAAATCTAGCCCCCATTACATGAAGGGTTGCTCTACCTAAATTGGGTTGAGAGTAAGGGCTACCAATATTTACTTACCCAAAAAGAAAGCACACTTTTGACACTTTTTTAACCATGAATATGCATCCTTTAGAAGGTTGGGTGAATAATAAATAACTCTTATTACTTTTTCCACTATAGTTTTTGGAACAAAATGGCCTCCTGCAAGCCCTTCATGGAATTGCTCTAAGAGCTTTGTCACTTGGTCATCATCTATGCACCTTAGGAGTAATCCATTTAGGTCCTTTTTGAATAAAGCCCCATCAAACAATTCATAAGGTATGAAATGAAGTCTGAAATTCCTTCTCTTTGCCCTATCCATTCCTTGTGGCACTCACCTGTTATCAAGAAATGCGTCATATCTTGGAGCCAACTAGTGTGAGGTGGAGGTGCATCTATCTATGAGTTATCTTGTATCACCATGGAAACTTCTTTGTCCTCATGAAGGTCATAAATTATATGCTCATACAAGCCTTTACCTCTTACTAGCTTAGTGACCTTGAACTCCATATCATACTCCATGACCTTGGTAATCTAATTGGCTCTCTTTTCATTCAAGTCTTTGTTAAGAAGGAAGTCTCTCACTCCAAGATGAGACACCATTAGATAGATTTTTCTATAGGAGAGAATTGGCTTGAAATTTTCAAGGCTTCTTACCACTGCAAGGACTTATTTTTCTATAAAATCATACCTCACCTCATAACCCTCAAGCCCCTAATTAATAAATTCTATTGGCTACTCAAGTCTTTTACCATTATTTTGCATCAACATAGCTGACATATTGTCAATATTGGTAAAGGCATACAATATGAAATATCTTGAGAAATTAAGATTCATGAGTGTGGGTGCTTGGGAAATATCATATTTGATAGCTTTAAAAGCTAATTTACCTTCATTTGACCAAGTTTGTAAAACTAGGTATAAACCTTCTCATGAAGTTTATTTTCCAAAGGAAAATCTAGATTCATTTCTTATGCTTGGGTAAGGATAAGGCCAAGATGGCACTTATTCTATTAGGATCAATAGATAGCCCTTCTTTTGAAATAATTTGACCCAAAAACTTACCTTCATGCATGGTAAACACACACTTTTTTGGATTCAAAGAGATCCCATACTCTCTACATCTCTCAAATATTAACCTTAGGTGGACCATGTGTTAGTTGGCATCCTTGGAGAAAACTATGATGTCATCCAAGTAGACCAACACCATTTGATTCAACAACCTTTTGAAAGCCATGTCCATGTCTCTTTGTAAAGTTTCCCCAGTATTTGATAAGCTAAAAAGGATATTTTGGTATGCATATGTGCCCCATTTGGTGGTGAAGGTAGTCTTTTACGGATCTTCTTTCTTTACTAATACTTGGTTGTAACCTAAAAATCCATCCAAAAGAGAAAAATGTTATGAACCTATAACTATTTTAAGAAGCTACTCCATGGATGGTAGAGGGTAATGGTCCTTTAAGGAGACCCTATTCAAATCTCTAAAGTCAACATATAGCCTAATCTCCCCACTCTTTTTCCTTATAGGCACCAAATTGGATACCCATGATGAGTGCTTGATGGGAAAGATGATCTTGTATTCAATTAATGTGGTTAGCTCCCTCCTCATTAGCTCTTCAATTTTTGGATTTTTAGGACTTTTCTTCTACATTATAGGCTTAGCATTGGCCTCCAGTTCCATAGTGTGTTGGGCTATCTTAGGATAAAAGCCTCTCAGATCACCATATTCCCAAGAAAATATGTCTAAATATTACTTGCAAAGTTTAATGAAAGCATGCCTTTCTACCTCATTTCTTACCTTCCCAAGCTTGAAGAGCTTGTCCTTGAAAATAAGAACTCTTTCGTTGTTCTCCTCATCAGTTGACATCACTGCCTTATCTTTCCTCATATGGTATCCCTCATGGGAAAGATAGTTAGGAAGTTTGTTAGACCTCAGTTGAATAATTTTGATCCTTATACTAATGTTGAAATTTACCATGGTTCATTAAAGAAAACTCTACTTCCTACTACAAGAAATAAGCAATTTGTTTTTCATTTTTGAAGACCTGCTAGTAGTTTTCATTATTTGGTACTGATGGCCTCATCACCACCTTGAAATGTGTCTAAACCTTGTCCTATTTTAGCTTACTTGGAATATCAAATTGGGCCCCCACAACTACCAACCTATTAGCATACTAATTATGGTTCTTTGGCATAACTTGAATGTTAAAGGCTTTGAAATATTTAATTAGGTCCCACACTCTATTTTTGTAGGACCTCATCAAAGGATTCTTTGTAATATTTAGGCTCTTGACTTAGTTCACTATAAGCTCATTATCCACATGTCCTTGTAACTACTTGATTCCCCTCTTAATATCCCACTGAAGGCCATGAATTAAGACTTCATATTCTACTTCATTGGAGGAGCAACTAAATTGGAACCTATAAGAAGAATACTACTTGTCATTGGAGGGAGAAACCAACATTTCCCCTGCACTTACTCCAATTTTTCTCCTTGAACCATCAAATAACAACTTCCACATACCATTGAGGTCTTCTTTAGGTCTAATGAGGGAAGGCATGAGTTTATTTTCTTCATGTAGAAAATAGATTATCCCCCCATATCTCACCCATGACACACCCATGTCTCTTTATTCAACACCTTCCAAAGGGTTGATAAATTGCCTATCCCTCCATAGCTCATCCAAGAATAAGTCTAGAATATCCTCATGATAAGTATTCAATTCTTGACCAATTATAAATTTATCCTCATCAAGGATAGTAAAATTGAGGTTTATGCTATCTAACTAATGAGGCTCAATGTGAAATTATGCCATGGGTTGTACCTTGATTGATACCTTAGTCCCATACCTTGTTTTGAATGCCATGTATGACCAATCTACTAAGAGATAGTCTCTTCTCTTTTTTGTGAATTCTCTAGATAAGCATAAAGGAAAATGAGGAGGCACCTCTAGAATCAACACATCTTGAGCCATTAAAACACTAGGACAAGCATGAAGGGTCAAGCTAAGACCTCTAATAATACCAACTAGTTTGGTGGAAGATCCATCAAGATAAAAAAATCCCTTAGATTGACGTTCATACTTTAAACCAAGCTAGTTTGATATTGACTTTAGCATCATTAAAGTTCTATTTGTATTATCTACCAAGAAATTATGAACCAAGTAATCACCAATGATTAATAAAATGTAGAACAGAGGAGTTTTGACCACCTTACTTGATCCTTCTCCCATAAGACCTTGGGTTGTATTGGTGAGGACCTCGGTTTCTTTGCTTGGTTGTTTACTTACAGTTATTGTAACACTTATCTTGGATAAACCTTCTTGAAGGATATCTAATTGACCAAGCATGGAAATCATGTCCCACATCAGTACACTCACACTAGATTTCTTTATTTTCTCAACAATGTTGATTGGTGGACCATGATTTAGGGGCCACTACTATTGTTTATTGAATTTGCAAGTTTCATGGATCAAAATAGGTCCCTTGATTTTGATTCTTTAGAGCTCTTAGAACCTTTGGAGTAGTAGTAGGTCCACTTGGCTTTGATAGTAATGGATTAATAGTAGGGGGATATTTGATCACCTTCTGATTACCATCCATATTCCTTTTTTTGAACCTTGCATTACCTACCACTAGAATGTATGCTTGGCTAGAGCTAGCCTATTGATTGGACATGTAGCACTCTTCATGCTCATTGATGACCATTATAGCATCCAGTTTTGAACCTTGTATTATCTACCACTAGAATGTATGCTTGGATAGAGCTAGCCTATTGATTGGACACATAACACTTTTCTTTCTCACTAATGACCATTGTAGCATCCAACTAATTTGGTACTTGATCAGATCCTTGGTCTTATGGAGATTGTCATAATTTTGTCATCATGGGGATCTCTATGTTTTGAGCCACTAAGGATTGATTGTATCCATAAGCAACAACTTGCTACCATTAGTCATTGAATGCCTAGTTAAAACCATTAGTTGGGAAAATGGATTGCCCAAAATATTGATCCCAAGGTATGGTCCCTTCAACCTCTTAAGCCATATTGTTTTGAACAAGAGCCAAGGAGTTGGGAGAGCCTATGACATTTGGGTTATAGCTACTCTACTTATTATAGATAGGTTATCCTTGCCCTTGATCATGGTTCTGGCTTTGGAAACTTCCCTTGTAGGGTGGACTATATACTTGATAAGACTATTGTTGAGGATAATATGGAGCTTGATAAGGTTTATTAAACTAAGCTTACTACCTTTTAATATTTACCACATCATTTCCCAAGGATTGGAGCATGCTCTTAAGTTCTAGGTAGTTTTTATACTCTTGAGAATTACTTGATCTGCTAGTAGAGGCCTTTTCCTACTTAGGTGAAGGTATAGTAGCAATTGTTGGAGTTGGAAGAATAACATCAAGTGGAGGAATAAATACATGGGGTGGTTTGATTTTAGGGAAAAGAGGAATTGGGGGTCTACGAATAAGGTTACCAGCCTGAACTAGGTAATTTTTTGCTTTAATATCCACCTCATAAGCATATGGTAATATATCCCCTCCCATAAATTGGATCATTATAACTATATCTCTATTTAGACCCTTCAAGTAGTATAGGAACACAAATTTAAGGGATTTATAATAGAGGTTGACATTCTATCCCAATATTTTTAGAATCTTGTGTTGAAGTCTTTCATGACTTTATGGGGGGCTCTCTTGATTGTGGTAAGCCATTCTACTAGTGAAAAATGGTCACTCTTATCTACAAATCTATTACACAAGGATTGCCTACAAATATATTACACAAGGCCACTCCTAGATAATTGCATGATTGAATAGAATTAGGAGCTAAGCCTCTATACCAATCTAAAGCTTTTCCCTTAAGGGATACAACTAACAGTCTAATATCTATATTTTTTACAATGACATTATGGATATTGAAAAAATTGGCTATTTCATTGATGTGTTCAACAAGGGTTATGGTTTGGTCTCTCATAAAATATGGGATGATTTTGAGAGATACTAATGGCATAAGATCATATTGTGGTATATTCAAGGGACTTTGGCCACTAAATTCTACACAAGCTCTTTGGGGAATCATGGTAATTGGGGGAAATATCAAGAGGTTGCTTGTAAGGGTAGGCCTTGAGATTGGGTTAGGAAAAAATTTCCTTATTTATGGCAAAATATTGGCAAACCTTAACCTTTTGGCTGAATTTAAGGGGAGTTCAACAAACTCAAAATGAATACCTCTATAATCTAATCTTTTAGTCACCTTTGACATGAAAGATAGTTATTGTTCTACCACTAGATTGCTGAGTGTTCTTTGGAGTCACCAAATATTGAAATATGAAAGCTATAATTGCTGAAAATTGATCAAACCAACATCAAACTTGACCAATATTCCTTGAAAGTGGTCCCATTGGGCATGTCATAAACTATTGTGGTCTAGAATTGTACCCTTATGGGAGAGTTTTTTAGGCTCTCTCACTTCTAGCTACAATATTGGAATAACCTCAGGCTGTGGGTATCCTAATGTAAGGTTGAACCTCTAGGATTTTTAATGAGGATAGTTCCTTAGACGCTTCACTTTGGCTTGTTTCCCACACTAGAATCTACTACTAAGGAAAAGGGAGAGAAAGATAACATGAAAAGGAAACCTAAGCTAAGGATGGTGATACACCAAAATATGAAATGATCCACTTTTAGCATGGGAAACTTAACAAATACAATGAACCTAACTAAGACATAGACTATTTTGATCCTATCTCAAATCCAAAATCATAAGTATTTTGTGTGGAGGTTGAAGGGAAACCCTACGATTTGAAGGATAAAAATGAATAGGTTTATATGAGACACTATGAACTTGTGACACTTTAAGAAGGAACCAATGTCTAACACTTCACACAACCTACAAGGAACTAATAGCATTAAAGCAAGATACATAAATAACCTACATATGATGAAAAGGGGCATACATCTACAAGTTAAACACCAATAATATACACTTGAATTCAAAATAGAATAAAAAAATCATCTTATTACTTTAAGAGAGTATTACAAGTCAATTTTGATAGAGTAACTCTATCACCAGTCAAGGGATCTCTTTTTTAGGCTCAAAATCTTGTATATATAACATAAATGGATAAGAGAAAAGGGGGAGAGAGAAAGGAAGAGGGGATCCTATTCAAGACATGAAAACTACACTGCTACCTTACTTTAATGAATGATCCACCATATTTTTGACTAATTAGGGCACTATTTTGCTTTGTGCAAATGAAACATTGTTTATCCTAATAACTTCAAGCTTCCTCATTGATTAGCAAACATGCTAATGAATAATAACTTCTCCAAAAATGACTTTAATACTTGATCTACCTTTTCTAATCACCTAATTTTCATCTATCATCCCCATGCCATCTTTCACTTGTCTTGCATGTATAAGGATAAAATCCCCATAACTTTGAATCTAGGTTGAGCCATGTTGCTTATATATTGAGCAACTACCTATCAGAGATGATGGCCATATCGAAGGATGGGAACTTCTCTATTAATTGCATACACCAACTCCTGCTTTGAAACATGGGACAAATATTTTCTATAGATGGAAGACCTATCTAAGGACATTGGTTTTCTTGTATCCATTTATGCTGATGTAAGTCTATAGATTGCATAGCCTCTCTCGATCTCTATTAGGTCTAAAAGGCCTATTTTCCCCTCTATATAGCCTAACTGGCAACAACTACCCCTTTTAATACATCTGGTCCAACTCAAGTTTGCTTTGCATTCAAGTCCCTTTTTTGGAACTAATAGAGCCATATTGAAGGTAGTTACATGTCTCTGCTAAGTGTGAATGATTTGATCTTTGTATTTAAAACTTGGCATGCCCCTTCACTTTGCACATTATGTATATAGGCTATAGAGCACATCATTAAAGTTAAAAGGAGAAGTCCTCATCATCTTTTGTTGATTGGCTAGAGACCGCTTTGATGGATTTTGAATGCCAATGGCTACTTTTAGGGGTTCAAATTTTGACATTTGTGGGCCCATCATGGGATATTCAAATCCCAATGGCTATTTGCTGAGCTTTAACTTTAACACTGGTATGAATGTCATTAATATTTTTGGGTTGTTTCCTTTGGACACTTTCCTATGGACACTTTGTCTGAAGGGAAACATGTCTTTAGACTTTTTCCTTAAACAATTTCCTTTGGCCTTTTGCTAAGTGTCTTTTTTCAAATAAAAATTACCCTTCAGAACTTTGAAAAATGCATTTTTATGAAGGGAAAGTACCCTTCAAAACTTTGTAAATGAACCCTTTGCCTTTTTGGAAAGAAACCTTTAGATTTTGAAATGGACCCTTTAGCTTTTTTGAAAAGGTCTTTTTCTTTGGGACAAAAGTTCCAAAATAAATCTACCTTCAAAAAAATTGTCTCAGATAATTTTCCCAAAGGAAATATGTCCTTTAATTTAAAATTCCTTTGCCCTTTTGCTTCAGCCTAATTTTTTCAGACTTTGTTTTTGTCTTTTCCCTTTGGAAATGCCTTTCAAAAATATACTTAATGCCTTTCAGAACTTGGAAATGGGTTGTCTTCTTTGAGAAAAACCGTTTGGATTTTCCATTTTGGACCGTCAAAAATTTGTAATGGACCATTTTCCTAAGAAACAAATCCTTTAGAAAAAATGAACTGGGCTATTTCCCCGAGAAAAAAAGCCTTCAAATTTTTGAAAAGAACCTTTTTGTCTTTGGAAATGCCCTTATAAAAATAAATAAATGCAAGTGGCCTTTGGCTTCTTGAAAGTTCCCTTTAGAATAATTGAAAATGCCTTTCATTTTTTTGCATCAGACCATTTTCTTGAGAAAATCCCCTCAAGAAAATTCATCTTGGCAACTTTGCTTTGAAGAAGACATCCTTCAAAAAAAATTCCTAGTACACTTTTATAAGAGAAACAAATCCTTTAGGCCTTTTGTCTCAGACAAAATGTCTGAAACAATTCTTGATACTTAGCCCAAAAGACCTAAAACAAATCTCTTGAAAGAAATAGGTCTTCAGGGAAATTATTGCAGAATAATTCCCTTGAAAGGATTCAGTCTTTGTCTTTTGCTTTAGACATTTTGTCTAAAAGAATTACCCCTTCAAAAACTTTGTCTTGAATAACTTGTCTGAAAGAGTTTAAAACTTAGCCAAAAAAGGTCCCAAAAGAAACTATCTTAGAAATGAAAATGCTGAAAGAAATCCAAAGTAAAGACTTAGCCCAAAAGGCTTTATACTTAGATTTTCCAAGGTCTATAAGCCCTTCCAGACTTGTTCATGAAACTATTGTTTGACCTTCAATATTTATAATTTTACTCAGCTTATTCATCTAGGCACAAGCTTGGTATGTGGGCTAAAAAATGGCCAACACTTACATTGATGATATTTTTGATCAGATACATGGTGCAACAATTTTCTACAAGATTGATCTTTGAGCTAGGTACCTTCAATTGAGAATTAGAGAGGAAGATATGCCAAAAATAGATTTTAGGACTTGTTATAGACACTATGAGTTCTTAGTGTTTCCTTTTAGGCTAATAAATTCACCTACAATATTCATGAATCTCATAAACAGTGTGTTTAGGGATTACCTTGATCAATTTGTACTAATCTTTATTGATGACATCCTCGTCTACTCAAAAAGTGAAGAGGAACTTATTGAGCATTTCATCTAGTTTTGTAATAATTGTAGAAGAATAATATATATGGTATATTGTCTAAGTGTGCCTTATTTCAAAGAACAATATAATACTTGGGGCATATTATTTTTATAGAAGGGATTTCTATTGATCCAACCAAGATTAGAGCCATTATGGAATGGCCAACACCCAAAAATATGTATGAGAATCATACCTTTATGGGTTTAGTAGGGTACTACAAGAATTTTATTCTAAATTTCTCTAAGATAGTAAATCTGATCACCTCTCTTCAATAAGAAGAATAACATTTTTTTGGTGTAATAAGTGCAAAGAAGCCTTTCATATTCTAAAAAATAGGTTTTAACACCAATGTTATGTATTTTGGATTGAAATGGCCATTTTTTAGTAATAAATAATGCTTTAAGATATGTATTAAGAGGATTTATTATGTAGGATGATTTGATTGTAGCTTATAAATCAAGGAAATTCAATCCATATGAGGTAAATAATGCCTCACACGACTTAGAGTTAGATGCCATAGTGCATGTTTTGAAAGTATAGAGAAATTATTTGTTGGGAAAATATTTTGAGATTAAAATTTATAATTTGGGACCCAAGTACATTTTTATCCAACTTAACCTTAATGCTCATCAAAGATGATAGCTAGAATTCTTATCAAACTATGATTTTGATATTAGCTATATTAAGGGTAAAGAAAATAAAGTTGTAGATGCCCTTAGTTGTAGAAAGTACATTATAACTTTAGTTATTATAAGGATTAATTTTTAAAATAAAGTATTAAAATTCTCATTAGGAGATGAACTCTATGATCAGGTAAATAAATATTTAGCAAAAAGTTCATAGGATCTTAGATACAAAAGATTTTGACTTGAAAATTATGGGCTTTTAAGATACAATAGAAGAATATATGTGCCTGATAGGGAATTTTTGAGGGGTATTATGTTGAAATAGTTGCAAAATGATCCATATTTAGGACATCTTAGTGTAAATAATCTCTTAGCTTAGCTAAGACCATTGTATTTATGGAAAGGAATCAAGAAAAAATCAACATATTTTGTGTCTAGATGCTTAGAATTTTAGTGTGCCAAGGCTAAACATGTGCATTCTAATAGTTTTTTGTACCCACATTCCATACCAAAATGGAAGTGCAAATTCATTAGTATTGAATTTATAAAAGGATTGCCTACGTCAAAGAATCATCATGACATGATATTAGTGGTTGTAGTTAAACTCATCAAAGTATCACACTTCATTCTAGGCAATCTGATAGATGATGCACCAATACTTTCCAAAATGTTTATCAAGGTGTATATATTATAAGGGATTATATAAATATAATTTTAGACAAGGACCCTAGGATGACCTTAAGGTTTCAGAAAAATCTTAATGCAGTCTCAGGTACATAACTAAACATTATTATAGCTTACCATCTAGAAATGGATGGATAAATAGAGACAATGAATCAGATCTTGGAATATATTTTGAGGATGTAGTATATAGAATAGAAATAAAAATGGGGATAATAGTTACCTTTGGTTGAGTTTGATTATAAAAACTAATTTGAATTAGCTTTGAGTTGGATCATTTTGTATAATTATATGGTAGGAGGTGTAGAATGCCAATCGATTATGATAAGTTAGAGGATAGAGTGGTGTTTGGACCTAATATGTTTATTTAAATACAGGATTAGGTGAATCTAATAAGGTAGAGATTGGTTGAAGATAATTATAGGCATAAAATATATGTTGATCAGAAAAGGATATCAAGGTAATTATTAATTAGAGATAAGATTTTTCTATAGTTCAAACCCCAAAACAATTCTATTAAGCTTAGGAAATCAAAAAAATTATCACCAAGATATGTGATACCCTTTAATGTTGTAGAAGTGATAAATATTATAGCATATATACTTAATTTTACATCATTTTTATCATATATGTATAATGTTTTTAATGTAATATAATCTTAATAAATATATAGTTGATATTTCACATGTTTTGAAATGGAATGCATTATAGGTTCTAGATCTAGGGGTGGTCATAGTAGGACCAATCAAATTAATTTATACTCATAATATTAACTTGCATAACATGGAAGTATCAAAATTCAAGGTCTAGTAGGACTAAAATTATGAAGATAGTGCTACATGGGATGATTATAAGGAATTTAATAGGTTGTTTCCTCATCTATTTGAATAATTTTCTATTGGAAAATATTATTTATTTTATATTTTTTGTTTGAAATAAAATTTATTAGGCCAATGACCTATTTTATGGGGGAAGGATGTCATATCCCATCCCACTCTCCAAAGACTACATTAGTATTAGTTAGATAAGTGAAATTAATGATTACTAGTTTCTGATTTTTATGTTACATCTAGACATTTATGTTGTATAGTTGATAGTTTACTATTTTCTTTCATGTTCAGTTATGATTATATGATCCTCCCATGTGCATTTGGGTATATTATATTATTGTGTATTTTATATTATATGGATGTGATTTCACTTATAGATTTTATGTATAGTTCATAGATGTACATACATTTTGAGTATTATATTATTCTATTCTAAGCTCGGACTAACTACCTTTTTATTGACTGAGGTGTTTCTAGGACTATCCTGTCCTCATAGAGTGGAATAGAGGGAGATTATTATAGGGGAGGATGATGAATATATTGACATTGGGGATATAAATATATAAACCAAACGTAAACACACACACACTTATACTCTTGACCCCTTAAATTAGTTAAATATTTATGGTGTTTTGTGAATGTACTAAGTGTTTACTTTTCATTAGTTGTCTCTAAGGTTAATATTGCATGATCACATTTATTCTAAGTTGATTATTTTTATTTTAATGGCACAACCAATTTTTAATGGATGCTCTTAATTAACATGATATGTTAATTATATTAATATTCAATGGTTGTTTGAATCTCCATGAAACCATTATATGTGCTAAACTTTGGTTGATGAGTTATACTTGTGGTAGACTTATTTTATGCATTTAAAACCCATAGAGTATTGGGTTTTTATTAAACCATTTTTTGTATTTAGATCATGTATAAGTTTATATACCTATATACTACCCCTTTTGATGGCTTATGGAGGATAAAATAGGGTAAAAAGGAACCCAAGCAGTTATCTTAAATGAGTTTTGTAACTTAGGAGAAAACTAGATTTGGATTTTGTATAAGGTTTTAGTAGTTTTATTTCCACGCACAATTCAAATAAAAATGAATTAGGTCATTATGGGAATCTTGACAAGGGAATTAGGTTTTCTATTGTTATGATTTCAAGTTGACTTAGCCATTTGGTGAAATGTGGGGTTTTGTATGTATCTACCATGCTCAAAAGAAAGTATGGGATGAAAGTTAATGATAAGAGGAAAAAATAATGAAATAATTAATTTGATTTTCATTATGGTAAACTTATATAATTTTAGGAAAATTTTGAGGTCATGCAAAATGTGGAGGAGGAGTTGAAATACAATAAGAAGAATGAAGATAAAATAATGGGGGGATATAGAAAGAGAAAAATATAATTTTTAAGTAGGAGGAAGGCTAAAACACCTACATTTGAATGGAAACCATTACAATAACCAAGAAAGAAAAGTTTTGAATTTGTAAATATAAATTATATGGGTTTTTATTGTATATGTTGTAGAATTAGTTTATATTTGAGTGAAAAATGATGAATGTTTTATTATCTAGGTTAGGGTGTATCTCATCAAAATATATATGTTGGTATATACTTGTGTAAAATTTAGGGTTTCATCTTTATATACTTGGATATGGAACTTGGTTCCATCCACAGGGATATAAAAATGAGACTAGAGACATTGTGAAATATACTCTCCATAATTGCATGGCTTGTGCATGACATAGAAAAACAAATGATGGTTCTTTTGTTGTTTAGTAAAATTTTATTATTATATTTATCATAAACCTAATTTTTCAAGTTACCTTTGTTGTTATGAAACCTAGGAAAAATCTCTTTTGATTAAAAGTTGTGTATTATGAAATAACCAAGGATGTTCTTATTGATCTAAGGAGTTATTACAATCTTAAGGGATTTAATATAAAATTATTACCTACAGGTTCATTATAGGTTCAAGAAGTTATAGGTTGTGTATTACATGGAAATTATAGGTTCATTCCTTGTGCAATAAGTAGTTATCTATATCCATATTTATGTTTACACAAGTAACAATTTATATTTATTAATAGAACTTTATACATACCCATATGATGTGAATGTGAGTTGTAGAGAAGGAACTCAAATTAAGAATTGGTAGTTGGTATATGCAATCAAAAATACATCATTCTTATAAATCAATCTTGGATCAAAGAAGATAGAACATACCTACACTTCTGATTGGGAATACATCTATTAAGTGGGAGCATGACTAAGATAGGGATCCAATAGACCCAATTAGGGGATTACTTGTCACAATACAACATGCTAGAAAGGGTTCCAAAGTTTACAGTATAATACAATCATGTAACAACCTTAAAATAGTTATAGGTTTTGATATTCACTCTATTCTAATAAACAAGAAAGTAAATATAATCTAGTGCACACCAAAACTTGTGAAACAAAGTGGGGGTTAGAAACAAGACTAACTAAAATAAACATGCATATAAGACATATACTCACATCAATATATATGAAATCCTGATGGATGGGAGAGAAGCATAATTGCATTATCTATCTACTCTTATCAAGGAGAAATAAATTTAGGAATACTTACCTTGAAGATGAACCTGTTAATCCTCAATCTCTCCCTTGGTCAAGGTGATTCATAAGAGATTGTTGTGGTATGTAAGGATAAAAAAGACAAATCAACTCTAGGCTACACATCCTATCTATGCATCAAAAAGACTTCTCTGCAAGATAAGATCTATATCTCTGAAGAAATTATGGAACTCTAAGCTTTATTACTCAAGTAGAATGTTAAATAAGTAGATGTTCATTTGTATTTATTCTTATTCTATTATCTATTCTCAAATGGTTATAAATGAACTTGTATATATATGTAGATCTTACCCTAAATCCTTTCGAATATGTTGGTTGTATGGGGTTGACCCAATCGATCTTGTATTTTTTCAAGAGATAAATCACTAGGTCCTAAGCTAGGTCAACTAAAGGGATAACAAAACTCTCAAGTGGAAATACCCAAATAGGTAAACCTTGTATAGTAATTAGAGGTTAAAAATTGTATAGGGTTGACCTTGTAAAATCAACTAACAAAAGGGGGTCAAGGAAAGAAAAAGGAGAATAATAATATGATAAATGTTTGGAATGGGTAAAATAGAGAATAATAAGCTTAGGGTAAATGGTTTTAAGAGACAAGTGTGTAGATGAAAAGTGGGAAAAGGGACAATAATATTACGAAGTATCAATGATATACCCACCCCTTTCTCAGTGTACCGCTTAAGGCATGCACCCAGAGAGATTGAGACTAGATGGGTTCTCAAAAGATAAAAAGTGTCAATAAGTGATAAAAGTTTGAAAATATTATGTGTATACATATGCCCCACTCTAATCTCATCATGTGTCATGTAAGTGCAACATGGGATGGTGCTTTGAGATAGAACATGATAACACACAATGTTGATGCTAAGTAAAGTGCAGTAACATAAAAAATAAGATAAATGAAAGGATATAATTGAAAAACACATATCTTTACCTACCTTAGTGTTGTGGATAAAGAATTATATTTCAAGAGAAGTAAAGGCATCTAATGTGAAGAACATTAGGTGAACATGTAGAATTTAGTGTGAAAATAACCAAAAATAAAAAGTTTTGGAAAATAGGAATATAGTAATGTAAAAAATTCTCTATGTCATCATGAATCCAATGAAATTTATGGTTTTAAAATTGGATGAATAGAGAAAAAGATATGGATAAAATAAGGAATCGGTTGGAAAATAATGGAAAATTTTGAATTTTGAAATGGTGTTTATAAATAGGGGAAATACAAGTCATTTGGTTATTTTGACTTGTGAAGGAGAGAAAAAATATTTGATAGATAAAATGAGCTAGGATGGTGAGGATATGATAGGCTAGATGAGGGGGAGCTCTAAGAGCAGCAAAAGGTGCACTACAGGTATGCAACTATGAATTTTAGGCCAGTTTTGGAGTATTTTAATGAATTAAGTGTATTTTTAGAAAAAAATAATTTTTAGCATTTCTAGATGTTAGAATGAAGCCAAAATTAGATTTTATAGGTAGGAAAAACAAAGATAGGAAATGGGTTTGAAGGCATTAGGGAGAAAATTGCTAGAAGTCACTTTTTTAGGAAAATGCAAGGGGTCAGTAGGGAAAAATAACTAGGTCTACCCACTTGACCTAGTAGGCTAAAAATATGCAAAATCCACACTACCAACTCAGTAGGTATGTGCCAACCCTGTATGTTTTATAGAATGCTGATAGAGTATAATTTTGCCAAATCATCAAAAAATTCCATAATGATAATATAGTACTAGGGAGAAAAAATAAGAGGGTTAACTTAGATTTTTAAGTCAACCAGGTCAAAAATAAGGAAATTTGGTCAAACTAGGTTGACTAAAGAACCAGAATGGTATGAAAATGCATGCAAAAGGGCAAAATAAGGTTAAAATGGCTTGAAATGACCAAGTAAGGGAAAAAAGGACTAAGTAGGCTAAAAATAGGTTCAAATCAATAAATTAAAGTAATTTAGGCTTGTTTTTATTAAAATTTGTGAAAATAATGTATTATGATTATACATGAAATGAAGGATCTAATACATCTTTTGTTGTTTCCTGATTATAAGGATGACCTAGATTTTGGTAATTGATAGATGTGTCATGGATATCAAATCTACTAGAGTGATTAACGATTGGAGATAGAGATAGACTAGTATCTGTAGGCCTAGGAGGGATAGCCGATATTTATAGGATTCCCCTAAGTACTAATCTATTAGTCATGTTCCTAGGATGCTAGGAATGATTAACTAACACCTTTAGATGGAAGGTGGATAGGGACATGGTAGAGGTAGCTATCACTCTAGAGTATGTACATGCCATCCTAGGGCTACCAATAGTAGGATCACTAGTGATTATAGGGATACTAGATAGTATGGAAGAGAGGAGAGCCTTAGCTATGTGGGATATAGGCTCAAAGATGATATTGGTAGGTAGGAAAGTTAGTATGTTTGACATATATACATCATATATTCTTGATATCTAGAAATCTATGATAGGGATTATGACATAGTGAGTGTTATGTCACAAGTCAGATGGCAAAGTACCACTATTCATGATAGCCTTGAGTAGGATGATCCTAAAGGAGAGAGTATTATATGATCTTTGTTATGTCATCTGGGTCTAGCTCATACATGATATGTATGAGGTGCTAGCCAGAGGACAAAAGTTGATAGGATAGATCATATTATTGATGGCTTGTATATATATAAGTTTCCTATACATTGGTTGGCTAGGTGTGATGTCCCTTACTTAGGGGCTCCTTTTTTTCCTACAAATGCTCTGATACCACTGTGATGTCCCTTATTTAGGGGCTCCTTTTTTTCCTACAAATGCTCTGATACCACTATGATGTCCCTTACTTAGGGGCTCCTTTTTTTCCTACAAATGCTCTGATACCACTGTAATATCCCCTCTAAACAGGAAATATAGCAACATAAAACTTTGAACAAAGATACAATTTCTGTTGAATAAATTCAAAATGATAACAATAATATAGTCTCTGAATGGCAAATCATAGATCTTATCACTTGTCCTTTTAAACTATTACAATTACAGTCCTCTCTTATGCATATAAAATATGAAATACAGTCTTGAAAACCCTGGCTTGCAAATCTGGAAATTGGGTTTGAATCTGGAAATTCTGTCTCGGCATGCTGTGTCAAACACACAGTCATCGGCGTCGGTCAATATACTACCGACGTCAGTCACTGTAGGTCCTTCTCTACCGACGTCGGTCTTCAGTCGGCCGATATCGGTCACTGGAATCTCTGCCTGCTGAGGTCGGTACCTGCCTGGATCTGTACGGACCCGTACGGACTTCGTACGGCCGCCAAATTGGGCACAACTTGCCTATTTTCAACCCCTGATCTAAAAATATATGTTTCTAGCACAGAATATCTATAGATGTATAATTTATTGAATCAAAACATAAAGAAATAAATACCTAGAATATCTGTAATAACTTCTGTGTGAAGTTATCTCTCAACCCTGTAAATTCTGTGATAACTTTTGGATGAAGCTATCTCTCAATTTGGTAATAGATCAGATAATATTCCACAACCTCTGAATTTCACACACTGAAGAGGGAACATTATCCAATGCAAATGGAATCTTGGAACCCTAGGCTCAGTCTTCACAAAAGAAATTCTTCAAAATCAAAAATCAATAATCAATGGCTAATACACAATGGCCTCCATGAGAAACCCTTATACCCTCAAAAGATATGCTTGCCCTAATTAGGGTTTTCTTAAATTAGAATTAGGGTTTTTAATTTAAAATCAGACCAAATAATTAATATTTGATTAAATAAATCAAATATTAATATCTCCCTCAATACATGTCCAATCGAGCCCAACCAAAAGCCAACTAGAAAATTTCTGCTAAACGAAGCCACGCCCATCTCCATCAAGACCCTCTAACCACCCTATTAGCCTACGAGGGTTGCATAATAGGATAACTATGAACTCAGAACATGTTAACTGAAAAGGGGACATGACACTAGGTTGCCCCATGTAGTTGATGATAGGTCACCTTAAGTGTGGAGATAGAGAGAGGACTAGGTAGAATAGGCCATGCCCCATGTTAGTGCCCAAAATTGTACTGGAGTAATTGGGCCCCTATCAATAAAATTCCTATGTCTAAACTAAATGAGTGCTAACATTTTAGTCACTTTCCACAGTCCTTCAAAAGATCAAAATATAAGTTCATAATTAATCATCTCCTTTGTATTACTTTTACCAAGTGGAAGTATTCTTCCACTCTTAGCTAAAATCTCAAGGGTCATTTCCTGAAGATAAAAGATACTCTCAATAGCTCCAAAGGAGGTAACATTATTACACCTTCAATGGTTTTATTGATTAAGTTATGGGATTATCTTCAAGCATTAAGAGAATCTACACACTTTGCCATATCAAAATAATGGTGCAAAGGTAAATAAGTGGTCGAGAATCTAAAATCACATCTAATTAGGAAATGTGGTGGATTCTTGGGGCGTTTAAGTTTTGGGATCCTTTTTAAAGAATGGTCCACATAGTTTTTATGGGTAAGGTGTAGAAATTTCTCAGGGGCTAAATGTTCTAGTAAATAAGATGAAAAGGATGCCACATGTCAGCTTTTCAATATTTTAGAGTGTCGATCATCATTTGAAGATTGCCCCACTTACCCTTCGATGGAAAAGGTTCAAAAGGTCTCAAAGGTGTGAGTGCCTGAACATGAAAGCTAAGATTTAGGACACATGGTACGCTTTCAGGGATTTTAAGTATCGAGCCCTTTTTAAATATTACCTCGCTTATAAATCAAGCAAGGTTCAAAATGTCCCTAAAGGTTTGGATGCCCAAGGTAATGACATGTGGCATTCATACACTCCTTTGAAAGATCGAGATATCTTTCACCATTACATCAAAAAGAAATGGTAAGTGGAAAGGGTGAAAAAAATCCTTGAGGACCCAAGAAAACACTAAAAGGTAAATCTTTCTTGTGCGGTTCCACATGTTTCAAAGGAGAAACATCAGCACACTTCCCTCCATTTTTCAAAAGCTACTCAAATAATTAATATGGTAGTTGGTGATTAACCATTTTATTTTGAGGAATTAATTATAACCCTAATGTCAAAACTCAAGGGGTTATAACTAAACATTTATTTTCATTTGAATTCATCCTTTGCATTCAGAGCTAATATTTGTGCCTTCAAGAGATTTATGTGCTAGAATGATGTGCACCACAAAAATAGTGGTCATAGTGAATTCTTCAAGGATTTTCTAACTTTATCTATGCGCATCTCTCATAATTACCAGTAAGTGTTCCTTGACTCTCTGGTGTTCTGTTCTTGAAGGGAGTTTGAGGATATTTGGAGGGTTATTAGTGTGAAGAATTTTATCTAGAATATTGCACTTAGTGAGTTAAGGAAAAATGGCCACATCTTCTACATCAGTAAAGAGTAATATCACCTCTATTTGTGATAGAATTAGAGACAAAAATGTTCAAGGGTTAGATTTTATAGCTCTATTAAATGTTTTGGAGTGACTTAACCCTCTCCCAATTGTCTCTAACATTAGCATGATTTACATGGTCCCTACGATATCATTCCCTTTGGTTGTCCCATATCCTAAGCTAGTTGTTGCTTGTGCCAAAGTTTATCACCCAAAAACTAGGACTATCTTAGATGAAAGTCAATCGGTTGTATGTTCATTCACCCCTAAGGCCCTCAACAATATGCTTAGAATTCCTCCCTAACCTGAGAGTATCATACTTACTTTGGAGGAGTGTCATCACTACGTAGAAGAAAAGGACAATGTGGTATGGGACATTGTGAACTCTTGCTAGCTAGCTAAGAAGAGGCAAAAAGTCTCCTAAATGTCAAAAAATCTAAAGCTAATAGAATTTAATGAATTGCCTCAATACATGATTACCATGGTAGCTTGAATTTATGGTGTTCCCACTATAGAGAAGTTTGAACCATGGATGCTCTTGATCCTGATATGTGTGTTGGAAAGAGAGAAGAAATTGGACTGGGAAACTATCCTAAGCAAAAATTAGCATAACTAAATGATGCAACTTCACAGTGTAGTTTTTTTTTAAGAATTATTCATAGGTACCTTCTACATGTCTTCCTATTTTATGTATAGCTTGGTACACAACATGATTTTCCTAGGGCTTACAAAGAACCCTTCCATAATGAGGATATACGAAGTATACCTAGAAATGGCTTTGGAGGGATTCAAAAATAAATTCTACAAAGTGTATAACTACTTATTCACTGCTATGATGAGAATTTTATTCACTTTAAGAAGTCTCAATAGAATGTCCAAGGTAGCCTAGGAGGTAATTGATAGATTCATCACCTCATATATTTAGTTCATAACATTCACATACATCAGGGTGAGTGGTTACTTGGGGGCCCCTCATAAGTTACCAAGGTAAATGGATGATAAAGTTTCAATAATGGAATTGAGAAGGCAAATAGCGCATTTATATGAGATGTTTGCTACCAATAATATCAACTCTTTCAAGTTTATAGTATAGATAAGATACTACACATGTCTTTCTCTAGCCAAAGTAAATGGATTAGAGCAGGAAATGGGCTACTACAGGATTGAAAAAATGATACCTAGACCCAAATATGATATAATATGGTTGATAAATAATAAAATAGGTGTAATCTTATACCAAGCACACTATGAAGACATCTGGTCTAATTATACCACTAAAGAAGATGTTAAGAAATTAGATTACATGACACTGATGGTATAGGAATTTCTCACCTAAAACATTGCTCTCATCCATAATGACATTATGGATGACAAGATGACACTGACAGTAACATACATAGAAGACAATGTTGAAATACAACCTATAGCATATGTTGACTTCACAACCCAAGAGAATGACTCCATGGCATAGAGGGATTTTAAGATGATGAGGAGAACATTTATGTGGTTGAAGGAGCATAGGGTTGATATCAATGTACATGACACCCCTACCCTCTAGGAATTTTGATAAGTTTTAGAACTAAAGGCATTCTTTCTAGCATATATGGGTTATCCTTTAGCTCCACCAGTAGTAGCAAAAGGAAAGGGGAAGTAAAAGGTAGGTGAAAATGATTTATCCAAAAATATTGATATAGAATAAATAAAAACCTACCAATCCAAAGCAGGATTATCATTCTCAAATTTGACAAGTCTAGAAAAAAATTGGGACAAGATTGCTACAGGGGAAGTGCGACTAGCCAATTCCACTGCCATATCCATCATGACTGAGGAAGATCCCACAATGCTAGCTATTCTAGATATTTCCCCACTTTCTCCACCTAAATAACAACCTATAGATGATCTTTCTCTGAGAACCTACATAAAAAGAGGGGATTATAGGGAGAGATATAGAAACCTAGACAAAAGAGGCTAAATAAAATATTTCAACCTCTAGTCAGGAGTCCTAAGAAGAAGGAGGTTACATTCAAAGACATGACTTCTAAGGAAGCCTCCTTGAAAAGAATAGAAGATCGGTATTTATATGCCAAAAATTTGAGGGACATGAGTGATGATGAGGATTAAAATGAAGTGAATACTTATTGTTGAGGTAATGAAGAGAAAATGTGCATTTACTTCCCCTCAAGTGAATATAGGGTAAAAAACTCCAAGGGAAAGGCCATAGACTCTGGTGACTGCCCTAGTCGTAGGATTATTTATTGAACATGATCCATTAAGAGTAAAGGAGGGAGGTAATGAGGAGGAAGTCTTGATATTAGATGATCCTCTATCCTTTGAAAGTGTAGTGCAAGTTGGGATTGAGGTGGCCACACAAGCCCATGCTCATCACTAAAAGGAGACAATTTCCTCTAACATAGAGGCATTTTTAAAAAATGTCATTACCCAACCACCAAACTAAGACAAGGGTAGGGAGGTTGAAAATGTGCATACATGTAGTGAGAAGATTGGAGAGGAGATAATCCATAGTGAATAAGTCCCCACTAGTAGTGAAAAAGTGGAGGCATAGAGGGAAGAACAAGTAAATGTTGTAGTAACTACTGGAGAATTATTGGATGTTTCTTCCCTTCCAAAGGTGTCAAGCTTGAGACTTGAGGAAGGAATAAATTTTGGGGAAGGTGGGGGATCAAGCTTGAAAATTGGTATCCCCACCCCTTCAAAACCAAATAAATAAGTGGATAGATTAAATAAAATTTTTGAGTTAGGAGTCTCTGGAGATGCTGATTCGATTGAAGTACCCTGGGGGTTTCTCCCTCATATTAAGGTTCATGATCCAACTTACAATAAAGGTGTCAAGGAAATTATTATTTAAGAGTTTCCTAAGGGAAATAAGGAGGACACCATAACTTCTTCCATCTAGGTTACTCAATTAGGCAATGAAGGTGAATTAGTTTTAAAACCTTCCACCCAACTCATAGAATAAAGAAGCTCTATTAATAAATTGCTCATGGGGTCCCAACAACTTGGGTTAGATTTTGAAGTCCTAGAGTAGATAGAGCTAGGTGAAGAAGGGGAAAGAGGATTTGAAAAGAAGGGTAATGAATTATAAAGTGATGAGGAAGCCAATAAAATTTTGTTAGGATTACAACTTACTCCTGTGACATTCCCCTTGTCAAATGTTCTAGTAATTCCACCATTTATTACATCAAAGCCAACATCAAGGTCCAAAACTCTAATGGGATTCTAGACTAGACCCCTTCTTTGGGTCGAAGAGTAAGTTAAGGAGAAAAATAGTATTTCAATAAAAGTTGGGCACATAGATTTGATGAAGATCACCCATGCATATAAGGACAAACCCTCAAAGAAGGCCAAAACACTCACTAGGACTACATTTACTAGTGTAAAACAAAGTAATGTGGAAAATGTTATTCCCCCACCTGGTGCATTGAATAAGGATTATCCCTTTGAGAGTTACATAGTTTATAGATATGAGCTAGGGGAGTCCTCTAGAAATGAGCTAAAGCATAGTTCACAAGTTTTGGCAAGCATGGTGTCCCACAAAATGGATAAAGATAAAGCCACCATGGAGTAATTGAAAGCCCAAAATTAGGCCATGATCTAGTACTTATAAAAGCTACTGAGTGAGTTGAAGCTAGTAACTCTAACTGCCATTAAGTCACTAGACCTTCCTCTCTTCTCCATGGGATCACTAGATTTTGGCTGAGTTGATGAGCTAAAATCTAAAGGGTGGGCAACAAAGGAGTGGAAAGAATATTTGAGCACTAGGGATAAGGATATTATTCATTCTACATTAGAATGTTTGGATGATGAGTGGATTAAAAAGGAGAGTGTGATACTTAGATGTTTGCTTATAATGCAGATATATAGAATTGGGAGAAGATCCAGCCTAAAATAAATGAAGTATGTAATGTGGGCATGGTCATTTTAGTGGCAAAGAAGACCATATCTTCAGATGATCACAAGAGGCCTAGAGAGTATCAATTGGTAGTGAATCATTGGCTGACAGTTCTCAAGGAAGGCATATTTGATTTAAATGGAGAGGAACAATCTCTCAAGACTATGAGTAAAGAAATAATGTTGCCCTTAGAAAAATGGTGAACTTTGATAGCACTGGTGATTTGATGGAAGAAGCAATACTTAGTACTCTAAGAATACTAATTGATGTACCTCAAGGAACCTTTAATACCTGAAAAATAAGGTATTTAGTGGAACTTGATAAGGATTGTGACCAACTCAAAACACTCATTGGGCATAAACAGGCCATACTTCAAAAAATCATCACCTAGGTTGAGGAATATAATGTCAAGTTCAAATACCAAGTAGGCTCAAATCAAAAGGATATCGCCTCCATGTTTGATAGGTATACCAATTACAACAACAAGGTAGCAAAGGATTCGGTTATCAATGTTGATTTTGGAGCATAACCAAGTATTTTAGTTTCTTCTTAGTTGGTACTATTTTTCCCTCTTCCTCCCTTTTGTTTTCTTTTTCTTTCTCCTCATTTCTCTCTAGGAAACTATTGTACCCTACCCATTAGTGGCACACCCCTTTTAGAGTCAGTTTTGTATAATCATTAGTATAGGAAAGGGATGTTTTAGTTTGTTGTACAAAAAGACAAAAGTTTTTTTTTGTCTCTTGCAGGACTGCTCTTCATGTGTATAACTACAAATATTCTACCACATTTCAACATCAAAATTTTAATCATCATAGAAGCATGATCATATTATGAGGAAGCATGCTTGTTATAACATCTGATAAACTCTAGGCTGACAAAAAAAAATTGACTGGAGCATCTATTAGGAATATGATGAGTATAGATGAATAATTGTATAAGTAAAGGGGGTCTATCCCTTTATAGAGGTAAGTTAATTTATGAGTCTAAAGCTATAGCTTAGGAGAATTTCCCTATGTAATTTTCTAGTGCTAAATTGTTTTCTATTGTAAAATCATTGGCAAGATTTGAGAACGTTCAAAATTTTTCCCTTGTTACAAAATTGTTTTACATAGTGTTTCCTTATATAATTTTCAAGGCATATTATATTTCAACTTTGATTCAGTTGATAAATGAAATTTGTTCATGGTTTATTATTCCTTATTGTTGTTGAAGTATAATGTTCTATTTTACATGCTTTATAAATTAGTTATTTGATATATTCTTCTTCATGGTAGTCATTATAGACACCTAAAATTGGTCATCGGTAACCCCCAATTAGGGTTTTGGCCAATTTTCACCCAAAATGCACAATTTGGCCTAAAAAAACTAAAACATGCTAAATGATGTGAAAATAACATATTCAAGTGCCAATTTTGGCCAGGGTATCCCTAAATGAGGTAATGTAATTTATGGGATAGCTAACATTGATCAGATCATTTCGAGTCAAAATGAAAAATTTGCATCTACATGCTCAAGAATGCTCTTTCCTATCAAATATTTTACACAAGATGCATTCCTTTGTTATTTTTTGTTGGTAACATTCTAAATGGGAATTAGGTTCTAAAACATCTAACAACACCTTCTAATTCCAATCTAGCTAAATTTAGGACTAATAACAAGGCATCCTAATCAACTTAGGTAATTTGTGCATAATATGCTTAATCATGCTTAAGATCTAATCAACCCAAATCAAGACATAATTAAAAATTCCATAGAAACTTGTTGAATACTTGTTTTTAGAAATTAATATTGAATATCTATATTATCAAGTGACCTCATTTCTTGGGAAGACTTCCCTAGGCCATAAATACCACAAATATCAAAATTCATGCCCTCCATTCCTCATCAATTCCCTCCATGCCTCTTAATTTCCCCTTATTCTAATGTTATGATAAGGATAATTATAAACTTAATTCCAAAAATTGAATTAATCCTCAACAACACATCTTAATCTTGATATGGACAATTGAGATTTATTCTGATCAAATCTAAAAATTTATAAATAGGAGGCCTCACAACATCATTTCTAAGCTATTTTGGTACAAATTTATTATGCTCAAATATATCCAATTTTTCTTGATGCAAAATTATAAATCCAAATTAGTTCCAAAAGCTTCAAGCAATTAGTGTTACCATGCCAAATTAATTCCAAGCCAAGCCACAAGCCAAAGGTGCAAAGGAGACATGGAGGTATCCAAGCTTCCATTACTAAGGAATTCATGACCACAAACTAAGCAAGCCACTACTACAAAGGCTTTTGGAGCATCTAAGGAAGGTGAATGAATTCTTGTGTTTTATTCCTTACTTTTTAGTTCTGTTTGTCATCTGGTTTTTTAAACTAATCTCTCCCTAGTGTCTATTCCTAGAGGTGTTATGATATTATTGCATTTCTTTCATTTTGTTTTCATTTTGGAACTAACACCATACTAACCATCCTCGCTTGAGTCAAATTCCTAGATCACATAATGGCATGCTTAGTGGGTAAGACGCATCTCACACCTAAATAATATCATTTTACAACTCTAAAATATTTATTTGAGCCTTTACAAGTCTTGGAAATTGCTTTTCTAACTTTATTTTGTTATTTTTAGTTGCCATGGTTTTTACACAGTAACCGACATTGATAGAAATACTGACATCAATTACCACTTAATCAACGTCAATCAAAAAAAATGATATCAATTAGATTTTGGTTAGCTAGAGTAACTGACATCAGTGGTAATAACCAACATCAGTCACTATGTTTTTTTTAAAAAACACAGACTTGAGAGCTATTTTTTCAAAGTTCATTGTTTCAAGCTAAAAAGAGCTTCAAAGCTAAAGAACATGCTAACAATTTTGTTCCAAGACCAAGCTTGATATTTTCTCAAAACATGTTTAAATCACCTTTGCATGTTTAAAAATCAATTAGGAACCTTGTTTTTAGTGTTTAACAAGGAATTCAAGTGTTTTTGGTGAATTTTTTTTCAAAGTTTGCAACTAAGACCAAGGGGTCAAATGAACACCACCAAATCTTTCATTTGGGTATAAAATTGAACACACTTGTCAATTTTTGTTTTCAATAGTTGTTTAATCAAATTTTGTCTGGCAAAAAGAGGAATGTTGTGTGTATGCTCTTCCATTTGTCCTCTATAGGGAACCATTGGAATCAAAAGTGTCATTCCTATTGCAAGTAGCCTAGTCTAAGGCTTAGAAAGAAAGTCATCTAAAGCACTCCCTAAAAACTTATAAAAGTTTGGGTGACCTTGAAAATGACCCTAAAGTCTTTCTAATTTCATGTTTTTCTTTATTTTTATGCATCTTAGCTTACAAGGGGGACTTCATCACCTCCCACAAGTTCTTTAGGGAAGCTTTAACCTAGGTTTTCATCTCCTAGCATTGAATTTATTTGGATCCTTTAGAGTTGCACATAGGATGTTGTGGCACTTTGGACATCACACTACACTGAGAGAATAATAAGATGTAGTGGTTGAAAAAAAAACTAGACTTTTTTACAACAAGCCAAGTGATACAGACCCAAAATCTATGCTTTTATTTTGCATTTTTTGGCATGAAATTCATTGTTTAATTGATTACCCTAGATCATTTAGAAACTTGTTAGATTTTAGACAAATCCCCACTTACCATGGAACTATTGTTGGTGTAAGGTGTGCGTCAAGGTCCATGTCGTAGTACTATCATTTGAGAGAAGGGGGTGTAAAAACCCTACTATATAATGTGCATTTACTTTTGGATGAACACTTAAAATCCTCTCAAATGACATATATTGATGGATTCCAACAATACCAAGCAACCTTGTCAATTTAGGATCTAAGGGAAATTAAAAAGTTGATTTTGTCCTAGTTTAAAGTCTTGTGTGAAGTTAAAAACTTGGTGTAAACAAACAATCCAAACCAAACACATGGTCCAAATTTTCCTTTGAATAAAGAGGCATTATGTTGCTTGTGTGAGATCATCTATTTGCCTTGTTCAAAGTTCATCAAAAGCTTGAGAGTCATATCATCCACTTAGGCACAATTATGTTACCCAATTGAGTCTAGACCTTTACCAAAGTTTTTCAAGTCCTTCACTTATAATCTAAATTCATAATTACACCTTTACAAGTTCATAGGGTTGATGTGTTAAGTGGATTCACCATTTTCACTAAACTTGAGGGAACTTAGGTCTAATTTCTAATTTGGGTTGAAATAAGTTTAAGACTCATAATCATTATAAAAATTTGATAAACTTAAGCCAGTTTGTGCTAAAACACTTGAAATTTAAGTCTGTACACCACAATATTTTGAGTTAAGAAAGGTAGTGTTATGCTATTGAAATTATGAGAAAATTTCTTTGCCTTAGAGAGTTTTGAAATAAAATTTTTGTCACACCTTTTGGGTAGTATAGTGTCGTTATGCTGCCTAAAACATTTCAAGCATTGTTTCATAGACCCTATTGCATAGAGTCCAAAATTTGTTCTTACATTTTCAGGCTAATCCAATTGTACTTTTGAACCTTTATCTAAAGAATGGTTATACTATTCATTTTTTTAGCTTGTTTGTCTAAAAGAACTCAGTTTTATACCATTTTTTGTGAAAAAATAAGCTTTAGCTAAAGTGCCTTTTGTTTCATACCTTATGCCTAGTTGACAAAGTTCATGTCCAAGAATCAAATGCCTAGTATTTGTTAAAATTTTTTCAAATCCATTAGATTGAAACTTTTATCCATTTTCAAAGTCTAGCTTTTGACACCGTTTGGCCAAGAGTATTAGCACATGCCTTGTTTGAGCCTAGATTTTGATGCCATGTTTGGCCAAAAGACCTAGAAACTTTTAAATTCTTAGATTAGACTAATTTGAAACACTTTAACCTTAGAGTTTGGCATTTTAATTTTAGGTTCATTTAATTTATTATCTTTATGTGAACAGTAAAATGTTAGATACTTCACGCTAGCTTGTTTCCTCGCAAAACTTTACATAAACTTTTTGATCCTTCTAACAGATATAGACCAAGTTGGGGCATCATCTATTTTAGATATTATCTTCTTCTTTAGAGTTTGTAGAACTCCCTGACCTTTTATTGTAAAGCATTGACTATGGATCCCAATATGTATACCTACACTCATAGTGGACTCATGTACAATTCAGGGATTAGTAATGTGGTTGTGCATGGAAGAAATGGTGCAAGACCCTTATGTGGATAATATCACTTATAAGATGGATTCTTATCCTTCTTATAATAATCAATTAGGGAAACAAATATAAGATCCATTGGCTAAATATTTAGTTAACACACCACCTTCAATGTATCCACCTCACTAGGTAGTGATGAACACACCTCTTCAGTCATAGAATAATATGTCAATCCAAAACCAAGTAATGACTAGTCAATAACATACAAATATTGGTCAGTGATAGATGCCAAATCTACAACCTAATTTCACTTACTCATAGGGATTCATGCAACAAGGAGGTCCTCATGTTTCTCAGGTGCCTACTAGACAACCATTGGTTCAAAATGTGCTACAAATCTAGAGATAGGGTCTTAGTCCACAAGTTCCCACTCAACAACAAGGTTCAATTAGTTAGAAGCATGTCCCTTTTCAACCATAGTAGGCACAATATAATTACATCCCTCCATCCCAACCACAAAATCCCCCAAGTCAAACCTTTATCGCCAACCTAAACTAGAACATCCCGTAGCCAAATGTGCAATTTCATGTACATCTTAATCCATGTATGCATATTCTTGGTCCATTCCTCAACCAAGCCAATATAACCCAATAAGTATCTCCATCATACCTTGGTTAAAGTGTTTCACTTGTGACCTCCCAACCATCTATCCAAACCCAAATTCTCCCTCAAACCAATATTCCATCTAGTTTCCTATCCCAAGAATTACAATAGATGAAGGATGCAATTGCTACCATTTAGGCTGGGAAGCAGACTAAAAAGTTAAAATTAGATGGTGTATGTTCCTATCCATTTAATATGGATTATTTGTAGATGTCATTTCCTCTAGGATATGAACCATTGAAATTCAATAAAATACAAGGGGAAAGGTGATCCTAAGGATCATTTGACCAATTTTTTTATCGCATGTCAATCAATGGCATATAGTGACATATACCTTTTGTTTTTGTTTCCAAAGATCTTGGTTGGAAAAGCTTTGGAGTGGTTTTTGAAATTGTCCAAAAATTTAGAAATAGATTTTGATGATCTTTTTGATAATTTTGTGTATCACTTTTCCTATAATCTTGAACATGAGATTTCATTAGTGGACATGACATAACCAAAACAAAAAGCTGGGGAGAGTTTTGCAAGTTATTTATAGAAATGGAGAGCCCTTAAAAGCCATTTCACCTATAGTTTACTACATAAACAATTAACTACTCTATTTACCAAAAATTTGCATAGTGAGATAGCCTATCATATGGAACTACAATGTGCACATATGTTCAAAGAGATCATTGATAAAGGTTTATTGATCAAGAGAGTGCTCATCAATAAAGGAGTCATCAATATTAATTCAACTAATCAAAATTAAGGTACCAATCATGAAATTGACCAACATCCCATCTAAACACAAGCATCACAACTAATACAAGCCAATAACCACAAAAGACCGAAGTAATTCAACTACAATAGGAATGTTATAAAAAATGGAGTAACTAAATCTTATCATGTCCAAACTATGCAGACATCATATGTACCACCTTTTTATCTTACTCCTACCTATTAACCTCTCCAACCAATGCTATAAGTGCAACAACCAAGACCTGTATAACAAATATAGTATCCTTTACCATTGCAAACCCCTCCTCCTAGAAGAACCATCCTTTCACATCGTGTCTTTAGTGACCTAGGAAAACTTATTGAGTTTGTATTTCAAAAGCTTGCTACCACTAATCTATTTAGTTGGCCCATACCAAAATATTATCTGTAAGGCATTTCTTATCCTGATTGATACCATGAAAATGAATTTTGTGATTATCATCAGGTCAATGGGCATAATATATGAAGATGTATCCAAATTAAGAATTTAATGGAGAATATGTTAGAAAATAAGGAGATAAAATTGGATAATGGTGCTTCCACTTCTAATCAGAATCTTGGGATCTATCAAAACCCTTTTCCATAACATTAAAATCAAGAATAGTAGAATAATCAACAATAACAATAATGGCTAGTGCATCATCAAAATCAACAATATCAAAATCAAAGGCCAAACTAGTAGAATCAATAAAGCCAATAACAGAACCCATAATGACAAAGCAATGGACAAAACCAAGGTCATAACAGTAACAACCAATAAACCTACCATGCAGTTGCACATGACTACAACATGGTTGTAGGTCATATTATAGGGGGTATCATTAATAACATCTCCATTAATCTTAGACCAAGTACTAATTAGCCTAGACCATAACTAAATAACAATATTCAACAAAATTACATGGATAATCCTTATTTAACTTGGGAGTGCATACAGACAAACCAACAAATTAGGACTTCTACTTTTGGATCTTATAGTGATAACTCATTCTTGTCATGTGACCACATGAAAGTACATCAACAACCTAGACTTGTCCTATCTAGTCCCACACCATTGCCAATAGTAGTTAGCAATAATGGTCTAGTATTTAATCTTAATTATGTAATCACAACTCATAGGTCAAAGATTACTATCCCAAGCCCATAACCATCTGCCACCTTACCTGTCATCCAACCAATTGTTCAACCTTAGATTAAAGCATTCGTTACTGACCAAGACAAGAAGTTTGATATTGTGGAATAATTATAGAAGACACCAGCACAAATTTCTATTTTATATTTACTATGGATGTCAATAATCTACAAAAACATCTTGAATGAGTTTTTGACCCAATCTACTATTGCTAGTGACATATCCCTTGATAAATTTAAGGCTTTGGTTGGATGCTAGCTTTATCCCAACAAGTCACATTCAACCAAAGTGATATGTCTTCCCTTGGCCCACTCGATAATAACCCATTATACATATAATTTTGTATCAAATGGCATAAAGTGAAATGTGTCCTTATAGACAATGGATATGGCCTCAACATAGTGTCTCTAAAGCTCATCAAGATTCTTAGGTACACAATGGTAGATCTTTAGCCAAAAATAATAACTATTAAAGCCTATGATAATCAAGAAAGAGATTCACATAGCACCATTAGTTTGTCAGTGATCATTGGGCCTTTAACTTATGATACACTTTACCATGTGTTGGATCTTCAGTTATCATACAACATGCTTTTAGGTATGCCCTGGTTACATGATATTTCTATAGTCCTATCAATACTGCACCAATGTATCAAGTTTTCCCACTCAAGAATGGAAGTGAATATTCTAGGAGATTTACACCCATATGAGCACTACAATATTCTTGAATCTAAAGTTTAAAGCTATAATTATCAGTATGGCATAAATCTAAGTTCCAAGTAGGATAGAGGAAAAGCTATACTTATTGATCCTTCATTAGATAATTGCATAGATTATAATACCTTGGATTCCCTTTCCCACATGCCACCCCCTAAATCTTATAATCATTTCACTATTTTAGATAATGAACTAGGAGAATATGTGACCCATGATACATTTCATATTGCCAATCTTCCTCAGAATCCAAAAACCTTTGGGTGACCTAAAGTCATCCCACATATGCATTGATAATAAAGAACAAAGATAAGGGATCTATCACATTTGTACCAACATCTGGCCTAAGACCTGACCCTCTTAAGGGGAATGAATCATGTTTATACAACAACAACCAAGTTGATTTTTATAAAAATGCAAAGTATCCTATTCCCAATAGGATCATGGAGTGTCATAATTATGAAGGAAGAAGCCTCAGATCAAATCAACAAGGAACCATCGAGCCAATTTCCATGACTAAGTATGAAAGAACCTATGGACTTAGATTTAAACCACCTGGGGGTGACCCCACATATATTATTCAAACTCCATCACCAATGAATAGTGATGATAATGCCGATAGTGAAGTAGAGTCTAATCATAGTCTCACCTTTGATAACCTAATAGAAACCAACTTATTTGATAACAATGCCATTTATACCCTTACCTTGGTTATTTATTGAAACCATTTGCCATTATATTATCCCTAATTGATAGATTGGGACCAACAAAAATTTACTCTACCAACTGATGAGTTCTAGAATGATGAGGCATTCTATGATTTTTTAGGCCTTAGAGACAATATTTTATTGGGAGATCACAAATCAAGATTCTCAATCACATTAGATCATGTGGCCTATTTTAGAGAGCAAGTGAATGCCTTTAGCCAAAAAAAAAAGTAAAACATTGAGGTCTCAAAGTGAAAACCTCTTTGAGGTGATTTTTGACCAAAGAAAAAGTAAAGATAAAGGCTAGTCTAGTGGTGAAAACTTGTTTCAGGTGCTATTAGATGGGGGTGTTCATTCTTCTTCAAATTTAGACTAAGAGACCACCAATGATGAACTTGCCTACAGATTTGAGTTTAATACTAAGCAACAATAAGTATTTGATCAAAATTTCTAAGAATTTCCAACTATTTTTGTTACATGGCCAGATCTCCCACTAGGGGACTCAAATTCATCATGCCAAGAAGAAGTTGAAGAGCAAGTCCTAACATAAGACCCTGACACAGTCTAACAGTTCAAGTCACTGCCTACTATCCTAAAAGACAATTTGACCCTTCTAGTAAAATATATAATAGAGGTAAATATCAGGACTCCATCAAATTTGAAATGGATAAAATTAGGAGCATCTATCATTAAAGAGGAACCTGATGTCTTTATAGCTCTATTGAGAGAGTTTGTGGATATTTTTGCATGGGCTTATTTTGACATGCCAGGTTTAGACCCTACCTTAGTTTTGCACCACCTTGTGGATAATCTTGATGCCAAACCAGTAAAACAAAATCTTCATAAGATGCATCCTTGCATTGTTTTATTAGTAAATAAAGAGTTGGAGAAACTCTTAGAAGTAGGATGTATCTAATATATTGACTACTTAGAATGGATCTCAAATATATTACCTATTAGTAAGAAGCTGGAAGGGATTAAATTTTGTACTGATTTTTGAGACATCAACAAATCTTGTCCTAAAGATGACTTTCCCTTGTCTAATATTGACATGATCATCAACTCCATGATTGGTTATTGTTTCTACGCTAGATTTGCTTTTCACATTCAAAGAAGGAATTAAGAAACTAGAAGAATGGTCAAGGCTTGTATGTACCTGGATATAGTCGTGCGCATCGTAATCCAGATGAAGTGAGAACTCCTCTTTGGTTGTGGAGGATGACACCTACAAAAGAAATAGACTAAGACAAATAAGGCGTTAGATAAGGAGATGGTGGGTTGCCAAGCAAAAGCTTGATCCCAGAAGCAAAAGCTTGAGAGATGTCAACCCACTGATTAATAAAAAGATGTCTGATAAAGGATAGAATAATAAAAGACTGTAATGATAAAAGACTGAAAAGGAAATGGAAGCAAAAGCTTACCTGGAAGATGCTATTAGCCTGGTCACAGTCATCGGCATCGGTGGTCCTACCGGCGTCGGTTGTCAAGGATGTCGACATCGGTTACTCTACCGATGTCGGTGGGAGAAGTGACCGGCGTGAGTCAGGGCAGTAGTCTGTGGATGAGGTCTGGACGAGTTTTGGTCTATGGACGGGTCTGAGACAGAGTTTTGGTCTTGGTTGAATGGTCTGGGGGTCTAGGTCCGAGAGTCTGGTTTTGGTTAATGGTCTGAGAGTCTGTGCAGAGGTCTAAGACAATGGACAGAATGTCAAAAAGGGATAGAAGGGTAGAGGAGGCCAATAGGGAGATAGGGAGATGAGGATTCAGGTCTGGTCTGGTCTAGGGATAGGGAGTGCTGAATATAGTTCATAATACTTAGAAGCAAATAACTAGAAAACACAATGAAAGTACAAACAAAATACTTACCTGTGACTGGCTGAAGGAGTGCTGATGGTGCTATTGCTTATGCTATTGACAAAGGCAGAGTCCCTGTTGTTGATGTAAAAAACTGATGCAGAGTCCCTAGAGAGTGTTGCTTGATGTGTACCTGCAGCTAAAGAGTTAGCAGTGGAAGAGAGAGGAGCCAAAGATTGACGGATTGAAGGATTCAGGAGTCTCATGTGAGAGAGAGGTGAAGGATAGATAACGGATGCAGAAAAACCGTTATGAAGGCTGCCGATGCTGGCAATATCACTGACGTCGATCGACAGTTGATCGATGTCGATGGCTGGAAGGCAATAAAAAGGCTAAAAATAGCCTTTCATCTATTTCCCAACTATCGGGTCAGTGAGTCCGAGGAAGAAATGGTCGAAGGTGGCTAAATGGACGTGAGAGGTTAAATGGGAGAAGTTGGAATGGGAGTCTAGGCATTAATATTGGCCATGTGGAGAATGAAGAGAATCCAAGAAGGGTATCCAAGGGTGGTGAGGTGGCAAGGGAGAGAGGGAAAAGGGATTTTATTAATTTAAAATAGGATATTTATTTCAAATTAATAAAACATGGGTTAGGAGTGGTTAAGTGGACGAAGGGGACCAAAAGGGGGAGAAAGGACCAAGGGGTAGACACGATTTTGGTGTCTACATTTTGCCCCTTTTTGTCTTGTTGGTTGTTCTGGGCGAACTGCAAGACAAAAATAGGAGTTGGTTACCCCAGGTGTGGGATAAGGTCGATTTTGTCTTGTTGGTTGTTCAAGTGAACTGCAAGACAAAAAATAAGAGGGTTGGGTTGCCCTGATTATGGAAGAGGTATTCCCCCTCAAAGCAGGAGTCGAGGGAAGGGAACCTGAAATTAGGTGCTGATTTGACAAAGAGTGGATGAAGATGGTGAAGATGGAGTGTGAACACTACAAAAGTCGTGATTGTGTGTACACCACTTCATGAGATGGTCAGGTCAAATTGTCACAGGTCAAGGGTCGAGGAGTGCCAAAATTGAAATAACTGGGCCCTAGCATTTAGTCATTTGCTGATTGGGTTATTCAATCAAAGCTGAAGCTCCAAATGGTCATCATGTTCCAGGTATCCCAGGCTTAAGAAGTGCTCCCAGAAACATGAAAAAGTCACAAGTAGTGGGGATCAACCGGCTTGCGATCCTATACTTGTGAAGGTCAAAAAATATTCTACAGATAATTGTGCTAACCAGTCATGAGGTAACATACAGGCAAAAACAACCAAGGCAACATTGTCTTGGAAGTGGTCGAAGTCGGAGGAGATGGTCATGATCTCCAAGGTCTGGTGGGTGAGGTGGATGAACGAAAGGGATGGCTGAGCTAACCTCAGAAGACCCCATGTCAACTGAGTGCTGCCTACATAGCCCCTGTTGGAAGGCCAATGTAGTTATCCTAAGAGGGAGGAATAGGGTCGAAGTGATTGATGTTGGTCATGATGGATGTCAAGGTCATGGTCAAAGAAGAGAAGGTTTGTCCATTAGAGAGATGAACAAATGAGGGTGGTCGAGCTAACCCCAGATGATGTCGTATCATCTGAGTGCTGCCTACATAGCCCAAGTCATAGGGCCTCAGACCAATGTAGTTCAAAGAAGAGTCCGAGTGGTAGACAGGTGGTCAAAATGGTCGATAGATTGGTCTTGGTCATGATGAAATGATGAGGGTAAAAAGATGATGTTGTAGCCTTTTCCATATTGTGTAATGGTGTATTCTGCAACATTGGTCGAGGGGTCTTTCATCCCTAGAAATTTTCCACAGTCGTGATGGATGTATGCTAAAAATGAATTGAGGTCTATTTATGCTTCAGCAAGTATTGGTTTATGCTTAACATAAATTGTGTCTGGTCGATAGTTTCCATGTGTATTGGTGTCCATAGAAACTATGCGAAATGGACTAGGTCATGTCGATAGTCTGAAAATGTTTGATTGGTTTGGCTGGATAGATAATGATTTGGTTGGATGTGTGACCAAGATGTGTCAAAAGTGAAAGGCAAATTGCTCTTTCATTGATGAGGACCAGAATGATGGCATAGGTAAGGGGTTGTTTAGAAACAAAAGACCCATTTATGCATTGCGTCGTTGACCAGTGGTTGTGTTAGAACGGTAATCGAATCACTTGACGTTAAGTGAGCTTGAAATCCCTTGAGTGTGTAGGGGTGATAGGTTTGATAATGAGATGGAAGGGGGAGCCCTTTTTGGCAGGAACAACTTTGCCCCTTTTATAGGTGACCCCGAGAATGACTATAGACAAGTCCATGACTCTAAAGTTTTGTCAGTCAGTTTTTTTTTTGGCAGACTGATCAATGCGAGAAGCCTGCGATGGGATATTGTCTTGCTTTGTGGTCATGTCATGAAGTTGATCGATGCGGGAAGATTCAGAGATAGTGCTGTGTATGTAGCAAAATTTATTCATAGCCATCCTTCGAGGGAGTGGTCTATATTTTTCTTTTTATGTTTTTGATATGACTTTGGCCTAGCTATCCTTTAAGGGAGCAGTCTAGTAAATACATCAATGATGACGCAGCTATCCTTTGAGGGAGCAGTCTACATTTATAGTTTTATGACCTTGGAATATGCATCCCATTTTGATTGATTTAATTGATTTACTGACTGGACTTTTGGTCATGGACTTGACTATAGAGGTTTAGATGGTTTCCCTTTTATTAGGACAAAGCATTCATGCTTGCCAAAAGGGTTAGGATTGAGGGTTGAAGGAGATAGGAATGACAATGACGGGAATTACTCAAGAGATCAAGCTCAATTTAAATGTCAAATGAATAATTACTTGACTAATAGTGGACTGGTCAAAGATGCAAGACATAAAAGGGCTTAGGTTCTAACAAAGTCCTGACCCATGTTGGTGTTATGATGCAAGGTCTGAGTCAATTGGGAGCAAATTTGCCCCATTGACTTCGTTTCAAATTGGTCACATGTTGATTGATGTTGAAGGAGTTGGTCAATGTTTGGTCAAAGTTTGGGGTCGATGCTGAAGAAGTTGGTTGATATTTGATCAAGGTTCGATTGAGGTCAGTTTGAATGTTTGGTCAAGGATAGGTTGAATATTTTGTTGAGGTTAGGTTGATGGTTTGGTTGAGGTCGGGTTGAATGTGTGGTTGCGGTCAGGTCGATACTTGGTTGAGGTCTAGTCGAGGTTTAGGATCTTGATTGTTATTTGGTCGAGACTGGGTTGAAAAGTTGGTCGAGGTTTGGATGAAAGTTGAATTCCCCCAGCGGCTAGGGAGAATGTTTGATAGATTGGTCAAGGTTGGTTGAGGCTTGGTGGTCAGATTAACTGTGTTGATGTCGAATAAGGGGGTTAAAGGTGACGAAGGGACCATAATTTGGCATGGAGATCCCGATTTAGGTGATGAGGTTTGAGAAGCATGGGTTGGTGTTGCTGATTTGTCGAAGGAGTGGTCAAGAGGATCATTGATAAGAAGGGTATCCTTTCTCCGTTGTTGACGAATGATAGCTTTAAGAGCACAACAACACTCAATGTCATGTCTTGGACTTGGTGATAATGACAGAATTTAGAGTTGTCAAACCAAGATGGTCTTGATCGGAGAGTTGATGAGTGGGGAAGTGTTGAAGGTCTGTTGACAGTGTGGTCGAGAAGAAGGGTGCCATTCCCTAGACATTGGCGAATGACAACCTTGAGGGCACAAAAATGTTCAGTGTCATGCCTAGGTGTGTGATGATACACACAAATGCGAGTGTAATCAAACCAGGGGGGTTTTGGTCCGAGGGATTGATATGGCTTAAGAGGTAGGAGACTGATACGAGAGGACTGCAACAATTGCCATAATAGCAAGGCATAAGAACCTACTAACGGGTCTAGATGTTTTGTTGCAGTGAGGGTTGGTGACTTTGGTTTAGGAGGCATTGGTTGATGGATTGGAAGTGATATATATCTGATGGGTTGAGAGGATAATGGAGGTGATTTGCCTCTGTGAAGTATGGGAGTGGGAAGTGCCCCTATTAAAGTGGACAGATGCGGGCCCAAAATTGAAGGTAATGATGAAGGTGGGGGAGGAGTCCTCTAGTGTGGTTGAATGGCCTTCGTTGGTTTGGGGCAAGGGCCACCATTGTACAAGGTGAGGTTAGATACAGGTTTGGATTTGGACGTGGACAGAGGCGAGTGAGATGTAGCAATCTCAGGCGAAGGGTAATAGGAAACCGTGACTGGGTCATTCACGATCAAAATGGGTGAAGAGACTAGTTCTTCTCTTGGTGGAGAAGAAATAGGAGAGTGTGGCTTTGCAGTTGGATAGATCATGGGAATGGTCATGGTCTCGATGTGTGGTCTAGGCGTGGGGAATGTATGATCCCCCATTGATGACAAAAAGGATGAGGGTGAGGCAGCCAGTGTGGGTGCCATCAAAGCATCCTCCAATATGAGAGAGGTCGAGGGAGGATTAATAGGAGAAGAAATTTCTTCATCCTATGGAAGAGGAATAGGGGAAGAAGGGTCTTCCACCTGTGAAGGAGGTTGGTCAGGGATAGGAGAAAAGACAGTGTCGACCGTGTGTATATCATGGTCTTGAGGGTCATTGGTCATGGTCTGGATATTATTTTGAGTAGGCGGGTGATTAGGAAAGGGTTGCTTGAAGATGTTGAGGTTTTGGTTGGGCGGGGCATTTGGGTTGTCCAAGATGAGATCACCCCTGTCTAGCATGTCCTGGATGATGTTTTTGAAGGTTTGAAAGTTGTCCGTGTCATGGCCTTTGACACGGTGATAGTTGCAAAAGTCGTTCTCCCTGTACCATGTAGGGATAGGTGTTGAGGGGTCAAATTAATGTGGTTGAATTGAAGGGAGATTAAGGACCCCCTGCTTGATGAGTTTATCCAAGACAGAGGCATATGACTCTCCAATTGGAGTGAATTGACATTGTATGGATCGACGTTGGAAGTGTTTATTGATGTAGTCTGATGTTGAAAATTGAGGTCAATTGGTTGAAGATGATGGTCTAAAGATGACAGTGTTTTCCGACCCCTTGGACTGGGAGTGGGCAGAAGAAGGTTTGGACGAAGAAGGGTCATTAGATTTTGTGCTGTTATTACGCAATTTGACCTTATTTTCGTCGATGGCACAGAGTTCAAGCTTTCTTGCCATGGTGAAAGCTTTGTCGAAAGAGCGGAATGTCTGGATCCGAAAGGTAGAAGAGATGTGGCTAGCACATGCTTAAGAAAAGAGCTCAATGAGCTCAAATTGAGGCAAGGAAAAGGAGAGCTGGTTGATCAAGCCTCTCCAACGGGTGACAAAATTGACTATTGATTCATCATCAAATTGCCTGATGGAATAGAGGTCTGTGATTGAGACTTGTTTAGTGATGTTGATAGAAAAATGGTCGAGAAATAATTGGGCGAGTTGAGCGAATGAAAAGATAGAATGTCTGGTAAGAGAGCTATACCAGTCAAGGGCGGGGCCAAAAAGGGACATAGGGAACGTGCATAAAAGTAATGCATCGTCATGGGCAATGAGGTAAAAAGCGTGTCGGAACGCTCGAAGATGTTGTTGCGGGTCTTTCTTACTCTGAAAGTGAGTAAATTTAGGAAGCTCCCACTGGTTGGGGTATGGTCGGAAGGGCACAAAAGGATGAATGGGTTCGTTGCAAATTTGCTCATATGACAGAGCATTGCTTGAACCAGAGATAGAGGTATCAAGACTAGACATTTTGTCCATCAGCATTTTGATGATGTCTACTGACAGATTGGCAGGTGGGGCACCCCCTAGGTTGTAGGGTACCTAGAAGGTGGTCGAAGAGGCATATGATGTACTTGGTTGTGCTTGTGTAGGCACAACATATGGATAGTATATCATAGGGATAGATGTCATGGTCAAAGGAGCTCGTGCCATGAAATTGGAAGACACAATTTGATTGGATACCGCTAGAGGTGGTTGAGTGGCGGCACTGGTAAAAGGATAGGTTGTCACTCCCACGTGTATAGGTGCAAGAGTGGGTGAGGTCGAGACAACTAAGTTCTGGTATGGTGTAGAACTTGGTTGAAATGTGTGAAGTTGAGGGGGTAATGACACCCCGATGGAGGTAGGTTTAAAAATAGATGAGGAGGCCAAACTTTGTGTATGGCCATGGTCGAGTGACTGGTCGAGATAATAGGCTGAGTCATGATGGGTTGGGTAGCGGATGACGTCGATGTCATTACCGTTGCGACTGAAAGGTCCCACATTTGGTTTCTTGCAAGATAGTTTTGGAGGGCTTTGACATTAAGGTCCAAGAATATTTCAAAATCTTGGTCCCCTTCAGGGACGATGGGAGTTTGAGTCGGGGTTGGTCGAGTAGGATTTCTTTCAGTCTCCGAGTGGAACTCCATTATAGGACTGGTTATAGATGAGGAAGATGGAAGCAGTTGATGTCTCGCTTGGTCAAGAAGAGCCTTGGTTTGACTACGTGTCAAAACCATTCAAGGCAAGGAGGGGGGGCACGTTTCAAAAACTGTGTTTTTTCAATTTCAAAAACTCAAAATGTGGTTTTTGGCAAAAAACGGGGTTGGGTTTTGAGTTGCTGTTTTGAAAAAAAGGGACTGTGACAGTGATCGACGTTAGTTGAAAAACTGATGTTGGTGATATCAGATGGCCGACGTCAGTCAGATAACTGATGTCAGCGAGGAAAGGTGGCCAACGTCAGTGGTAAAACTAATGCCAGTGACTATGGTTTTCTAGAAACTTAGTGAATTTGAAGATTCTTGGAAAAAAGGAAGAAGAGCATCCTCACTAACTCAAAAAAGCAGATAAGAACAGAGAAATAAATGGAGACAGGCAGACACTAAGCATTAAATCCTAAGAATCAACTTTTAGAATCTTGTGGCTTATGCCTTAAAGTGATGTTTGGGGAGGTTGGCTGTTAGAAGGGTCCTAGAAAAGGTAGTCTAAAGATGGTTTCAGGTATGTTTAGGTGCTCAAAAGTCTGTGTTAGGTTTGGTACGTGGCCTAGTGCTAAGGAGCAAGCTCCCCTCACTTCACGAGCCCAGTGATAAGTTGGTCTCGCTTAGCCAAAATATACCTTGCCTAGATATTATCCTCCACCAGAGAACGGAGTGGGCTTTCCCCTTGGTGATGAAATCCAAGTGAGATTGCTAGGGAGGGGTAAGGTATCCGCTGGGGGATGAAATCCCAGTTGGGCCTTGTCTCAGGTATGTTTGATGTTTGATTTAGTGCAAGTGGTTTGGTTGTGTAACATCAAGTGGACTATGATTAATTCAATATGCGGTTATTAATTACTAAGTGTGGACTAAGAAATGCAAGCAAGCAGAAATGCAATGTAGTGTATTTTAAGCCCCAAGTCAAAATGTGAGTTTGAATGAGAAGAAGTTGAGAAAGGGTTTGAAGGATATGATTTTTGACTAGTATAGAAGTGCAAGAAAAGAAAAGAAAAGTTCTTTTTATTCCTGCTTATGATGTCATTTAGAAGAGAAGAAAGAGGTGAAAAGGGAGAAACCTAATGCACCTATATGAAAAAAAGAAAAGGAACCCAAGGGAGACCCTAAGGTCCCACCAGGCGTGCCAGAATGTTTCTATGCTAGATTTGCTTTTCACATTCAAAGAAGGAATTAAGAAACTAGAAGAATGGTCAAGGCTTGTATGTACCTAGATATAGTCGTGCACACCATAATCCAGATGAAGTGAGAACTCCTCTTTGGTTGTGGAGGATGACACCTACAAAAGAAATAGACTAAGACAAAGAAGGTGTTAGATAAAGAGATGGTGGGTTGCCAAGCAAAATCTTGATCCCAAAAGCAAAAGCTTGAGAGATGTCAACCCACTGATTAATAAAAAGATGTCTGATAAAGGACAAAATAATAAAAGACTGCAATGATAAAAGACTGAAAAGGAAATGGAAGCAAAAGCTTACCTGGAAGATGTTGTCGGCCTGGTCACAGTCGTCGACGTCGGTGGTCCTACCGGCGTCGGTTACTCTGTCGACGTCGATGGGAGAAGTGACCGGCGTCAGTCGGGGTAGTAGTTTGTGGATGAGGTCTAGACGAGTTTTGGTCTATGGACGGGTCTGAGATAGAGTTTTGGTCTTGGTTGAATGGCCTGGGGGTCTGGGTCTGAGAGTCTGGTTTTGGTTAATGGTCTGAGAGTCTGTGCAGAGGTCTGGGACAATGGATAGAATGTCAAAAAGGGATAGAAGGGTAGAGGAGGCCAATAGGGAGATAGGGAGATGAGGATTCAGGACTGGTCTGGTCTAGGGATAGGGAGTGTTGAATATAGTTCATAATACTTAGAAGCAAATAACTAGAAAACACAATGAAAGTACAAACAAAATACTTACTTGTGACTGGCCGAAGGAGTGCTGATGGTGTTGTTGCTTATGCTGTTGACAAAGGCAGAGTCCCTGTTGTTGATGTAGAAAATTGATGCAGAGTCCCTAGAGAGTGTTGCTTGATGTGTACCTGCAGTCAAAGAGTTAGCAGTGGAAGAGAGAGGAGCCAAAGATTGACGGATTAAAGGATTCAGGAGTCTCATGCGAGAGAGAGGCGAAGGCCGGATAACGGATGTAGAAAAACCATTATGAAGGCTGCTGACGCTGGCAATATCGCCGACATCGATCGACAGTTGACCGATGTTGATGGCTGAAAGGCAAGAAAAAGGCTAAAAATAGCCTTTCGTCTGTTTCCCAACTGTCGGGTCAGTGAGTCTGAGGAAGAAATGGTCAAAGGTGGCTAAATGGACGCGAGTGGTTAAATGGGAGAAGTTGGAATGGGAGTCTAGGCATTAATATTGGCCATGTGGAGAATGAAGAGAATCCAAGAAGGGTATCCAAGGGTGGTGAGGTGGCAAGGGAGAGAGGGAAAAGGGATTTTATTAATTTAAAATAGGATATTTATTTCAAATTAATAAAACATGGTTTAGGAGTGGTTAAGTGGATGAAGGGGACCAAAAGGGGGAGAAAGGACCAAGGGGTAGACACGATTTTGGTGTCTACAGTTATAAAATGATTTCACTTATGGATGGATTTTTAGGATATAATCAGATCAGAATAGCATTAGAAAACCAAAATAAAATAGCATTCACCGCTCCATAGAGAACATTTTGTTATCAAGTGATGCCATTTGGTCTTAAGAATGCTAGAGCTATGTATTAAATGGCCATGACTATCATATTCCATTATATGATGCATGATATTATTTAAGACTATGTTGATGACATATTAAGAAAATCCACAACTAAAGCTGACCATCTAGCAGTGCTACGTAAGATATTTGAAAGACTACAAGAGTAAAAAGTTAGGTTAAATCCAAATAAATGTGTGTTTGGTGTAACTTCAAGTAAACTACTTAGCTTCATTGTGTCCCATAGAGGTATTTAAGTCGGTCTGGCTAAAGTCCATGTTATAAATAAGATGCCACCACCAACCAATTTAAAGCAACTCCATAGTTTATAGGGTAAGATCTAGTCAATATGACATTTCATCTCTCAATTAATAGATAAGTGACATCCATTTACACAAATTTTAAATAAAGGAGTTGCATTTCAATGGGATGATCACTTCTAAAAAGCTTTTCAATAGCTCAAATATTATCTTATTAATCCACCTATTTTATTACCTCTTATGAAAGGAAAGCCATTCTTTTTATACTTATCAGCTTCAATCGTACTCTAGGGGCACTTTTGGCTCAACATGATGACAATGGAATGGAGAATATTGTATACTAATTAAGCCATACCTTAGTTACATATGAACATAAATATGCACCTATTGAAAAAGCTTGTCTAGCCATAGTTTTCACAGCTCAAAAACTATGTCATTACATGTTAAATAATAAAACCATGGTTATTTCAAATCTAAATTTTCTCAAGTATCTACTATCTAAAACAACCCTGCAAGGTAGAATGGCTAAATGGATTATGCTTCTTAGTGAGTTTGACATAGAGTATGTCACTTAACAAGCAATCAAAGGATAAGTTCTTGTAGATCAACTTGCTAAAGCACCTCTCACAGACACCCAACCACTCATGTTTCAATTTCATGATGAATCTATCATGACCATCATCGACACACCCCTTGAATAGCAGCCTTGGAAATTGTATTTTGATGATTTATTCACTGCATATGGATCAGGCGTATGCCTATTGTTTATTACACCATAGGGGGATCTAATCTCTAAATCATTCATAATCAACTTTCTTTATATAAATAACATGGTCAAGTATGAAGCACTTATAGCATGACTTTAACAAGCAGTACATTAGAATATATCTCATCTTCAAGTTTATGGTGATTCTCAGTTAATCATCAATCATGTCACAAATCATTTTCAAACCAAATATGACAAGCTAGTTCTATATAAAGATATGGTTGACACTCTTAAACAAAAAATTGCCAACATTCAATTTGAGAACATACCGAGGGCTAGTAATAGAATTGTAGATGCCATGGCTACTATTGGATCTCTGATTTGACAAATAGATAAAATTAGAAAGTATCAATTCCTCATCAAGAATTTGTCATCACTAGCTCATGAACCTTTAATTATTGCTATGATTTGTGATATTGTTGGTCCTAATTCTATCTGGTACTTAGACCTTTACAACTACCTTCATGACCAAGTTTTACCACTTAACCTCTGTAGAAAACAAACCAAAGCCTTAATTCATCATTCTTCTCATTATACTCTACTTGGATCCACTCTTTACCATCATAGTTTTGATGTAACTCTACTTCATTGTTTAACTTTGGCAGAGTCTACACTAGTGTTAAGAGAATTTCATGAAGGAGTATGTGGAGCTCATTATAGTGGGGTAGTCCTATCCAAAAATCTCTTATGTACTAGTTATTATTGGCCCACAATGCACATAGATGCCACTACATCTGTAAAAAAGTGTGACAAATGTCAATGACATGCTAATCTGATCCATACCCCCATAAAAACTCTGAAACCAATGTTGATGCCATGTCCATTTTCTATGTGGAGACTTGACCTCATTGGGAAGATTAACCCCACTTCATCTGATGGCCATAAACATATCCTTATCACCACCAAATATTTCACTAAGTGGGTTGAAACTATTCCCCTCACTTACATGATTAGAAAAAAAAATTCCAAATTCATCTTCAACCATCTCATCTACTGCTATGGTATCCCTTCTGACATTATATATGATAATGGAAGATCATTTAAGAAAAAAGATGTAGACCAATTGTGTACTCAATATAACATCACACAATATTTTTCTATAGCATATTACCCTCAAGGTAATGGCCAAGCCAAGGCATCTAACAAAACCATTATCAATATTCTCAAAAAGATTATCAATGATGTCGGTCATGATTAACACCTCCAGATATTCCTTACCCTTTGGGCATACTGTACCAATCATCATACCCCCATAGGAGCCACTCTACACTCACTTGTTTATGGTACTAAAGCCATCCTTTCTATTGAGGTTGAATTTCCTTCACTACACATATCTTTCTTCAAGCATATCATAACTGACTCAAAGGCCATCATAATCAACATGTTAAGTATAGAACATTTGAACTTGGTGATCTTGTTCTTAAATAAAGCCAAAATAATACCATGGTTGAGAAGAAACATAAAGCAAAATTCAAACCAAATTGGATATGGCCTTTCATCATCATTACAAATTATGGATTACAAGCATACAAGCTTGCCACACCAGATGATGATGAACTTCTAGAGCTAATGAATATTATTCATCTCAAGTGGTACTATGATTAAATGCTAAGGTATATTGTTTATAAGAACCATTTTAGTTATATCATTTTATCACTATTCTTCTTTGTACAAATACCATCCTTATCCATCCTCTTTTCCATATCCACTTTCTACTTCTGACCTATCGACCCAGTGTGTTCTAAAGTTTAGCCCATTTGACCTTGTTTTTGCCATTTGTTACATAGTTTCAGTATCAAGGTATCTGATCAAATTCATCACTTAGTTTAAGTACTTTAGATAGAGGTCATATTTTGGGATAGTGTGATAGAAGTTTTGGCAATTACAACTTTTGTTTATTAGTCCTTTCTTAACACCAATCTTGTAACTAATTATAACCACCTTTGGGTAAATTAGTACCATTGACCTATACCATTGTGTCCTAGTTATAATTGCCTATAGGCAAATTAGGGGCAACATTAAGCCTTGACATATCAACTTACCACTTCCTATGCCATCCTATGTCTTTTTACCAACTGTGCCAATTTTTTTTGCATTGACTGCTATATTGGTTGAATTTATCTGTTATAAAGATAGGACTTCAATGACTTGAGGTCCTACTCTGGGACTATGTATGTAGTGCTCAATAATTATTGAGGTTAGCTTAGTCACCCTTTTCCCTATTCTCTCACCATTTTTTGAGAAACCTAAGCCATGTTCTCACCATTTTATGAGTAACCTAAGCCACACTCTCACCATTTTGTGAACAACCTCGGCCACATTCTCACTATTTTATGATCAGCTTAAGCCACACTCTTGTTATTTTGTGAGCGACCTTCATTTAAATGCTCTCGCTATTTTGTGAACTTGAACCATTTAGTGTCTTGTCATTATCTATTGAGTTGTAACACTCTAAAAAAATTTGAAAAACATTTGAAAAATCATTAGAAAAGAACAAAAACATTGACTACTTCTTTGCCTTAAGGATTCTAGGAACCTTTACTAAGTTACAAGCAAATCACTTGTCATTTAGTTTCCCCATCTTTTTTGGCCTTTTTTTCTCACACACTTACCGTTTTGCAAGACCATTCCTCTTCTTCTCGCACATCCATTTTGTTTATTTTCATCAGTTATCACATTCTTCCCATTCCTTGAGAGAACTACATTTGGCCTAAAGTTTTTTATTGGATATTACATCCATGGAACTATGTAGGGAGCATCCACTTACCTAGTGCATATAGAGATAGCTCAACTACCCCCTTTCTTTTCTTCTATTCCCCCATTTTGTTCATTTGTTAAGTTATCACCTATTTTCTAGGGTTAATGTTCATATGGTTTCTATTGTGTTATTTGTTTTTTTATCTACTTATTTATTTTCTTTCAGCACTATTACCTTGATTAAATTTATGTGTTTTCATTAGGTGATTCCTTAGCCACACTTATACTTGAATCCATCCATATTCATGTGTTTACATTGTCATCATGGTTTCTATCATTGGTGCATTATTTTCTATTGAGTATTAGATTATGGGAGTCAATCCTCATGCATATTTTAGATAAGTCCTCATGATGTTATACCATGATGCCTACTAACACATGCTACAACAAACCTCAGCTTCAAGAAGTCTATTCAGTAATGGCAGCATCTCTTCAACACCAACATCTAAATTCCATCCTGATTCCATCCTAATCATATCCCAAATAGAGTAATTAAACACAAAATAATTTCAACCTTTATTATTTTAGATGAGCATCTCCCTACTAGTATGTTGTTCTAATTCATCATTACCCTTTGTGTTAATTTATCATCCTTCTCGACCAAGTTGATCATGCTTGCCTATATAGGAGCATGTTGTCTTTTTTATCTATCCTAACTGGGGTAGCTCCATCTTCTCAATGATTATAACCACCTTTGGGAAAATCATTGTGTTATCATACCACATTGCCACTATTGGGGTACAATGTTTATAACCACCTTTGGGAAAATCATTGCACACCATCTCACCTACATTTCTCAATGATTATAACTGCCTTTGGGTAAATCACTGTGTTGTCACCACTTTAATTTTTCTACCTATACAGGGGCATGTTATTATCTTGTTTGTATATTCTAACTGGGGAAAATTCATCTTCTCAATGATTATAACTGCCTTTGGGTAAATCATTATGTTATCATACCACATTGCCACTATCACGATACAATGCTTATAACTACCTTTGGGCAAACCATTGCAGACCATCCCACTTGAATTCTCAATAATTTTGACTACTTTTTTAGTATCATTATGTTTTCACCCCACCATATTTCCTTTATTTGGTCCCTTCATTTTGCTTCTTTATTTTCAAGGGACCATTTTCTGACCTACTTATGCCAACCATTCCCTCAAGGGGGTATTATACAGTTAGTTTATCATAATTGTAGTTGTAGGCATATAGGACCTTTTCATTCTTTGAAAAGACATTACTATTTTTATAGCTTGCAACATCTTCCCAAACAGGGACAAACTATAGACACCTAAAATTGGCTATCGATAACCCCCAATCAGGGTTTTGGCTAATTTCTACCCAAAATGCACAATTTGGCCTAAAAATACTAAAGCATGCTAAATGGTGTGAAACTAACATATTCACGTGCCAATTTTGGCTAGGGTATCCTTAAATGGGGCAATGAAATTTATGGGCTAGCTAACTTTGATCAGATCATTTTGAGTCAAAATGACAAATTTGTACTTGCATGCTCTAGACTGCTGTTGCCTATCATATCTTCTACACAAGATGCATGCCTTTGTTATTTTTTATTGGTAACATTCTAAATGGGAATATGATTCCAATGCATCTAATGATACCTTTCAATTCCAATTCAGTAAAATTTAGGACCAATAACAAGGCATCTTGGGTAATTTTTCCACAATGTACTTAATCATGTTTAAGAGCTAATTAACCCAAATCAAGACATAATTAAAAATTCTATGGAAACTTGTTGAATACTTGTTTTTAGAAATGAATATTGAATATCTGCATCATCAAGTGATCTCATTTTTTGGAAAGACATCCCTAGGACATAAATACCACAAATATCAATATTCATGCCCTCCATGCCTCATCAATTCCCTCTATGCCTCTTAATTGCCCCTTCTTCCAATGTTATAATGAGGATAATTACAAACTTAATTCCAACAATTGAATTAATCCTCAAACACACATCTCAATATTGAGATGGATGATTGAGGTTGATTCTGATCAAATCTAAAAATCTATAAATAGGAGGCCTCATAATATCATCTTTAAGTTATTTTGGTGCAAAGTTATTATGCTCAAATATCTCCAAGTTTTATTAATGCAAAGTTATAATGACAAATTAGTTCCAAAAGCTTTAATAAATTAGTGTTACCATGCCAAATTGATTCCAATCCAAGCCAAACCACAAGCCAAAGGTACCAAGGAGAGATGGAGGTAGCCAAGCTTCCATTGCCAAGGACTTCATGAGAACAAACCGAACAAGCCACTACTACAAAGGCATTCGGAGCATCCAAGGAAGGTGAAGGAATTTTTGCATTTTATTCCTTACTTTTTAGCTGTGTTTGTCATTTTTTTTTGTTAACTAAGTTCTCCCTAGTGTCTAGGCCTAGAGATGTTATGTTATTAGTGTGTTTCTTTCATTTTGTTTTCATTTTGGAACTAACACCATACTAACAATCCTCTCTTGAGTCAAATTCCTAGATCATAGTTATTTAGGGTCTACAACCAGACCATAAAATACTTTCTATTTTTGAGATTTGGGAATAGAACATTGATAGCCTTTTTAATGATAGTCCTTGGCTCATGAATTCATCTGGAAGGAGTTCTTGAAGGGAAATTTGTAGTATTGATTATAAAATTTTAAGGATCATCTGTGTATGATTTTAGTTTAATTATTCCTAAACTGATCAACATTTATTAATGAAGATAGTATTTATATTGTGTGAACTTCTCCGTGTTCATTCACTAGTCATCCACACCTTATCCATCATTTAAATAAATATGGTTTTACCCTATTTTACCCTATAGATAACACACTATTTGCCTATCATGAGTGTTGTTTACCTTGAAGATGCACACAACCTTACATGTTTAAAGTGTGTTCACTATATATATTATAAATCCTAGTGCTATAATTGTCATTTATTCCATATTGTGCAAAATAGTTGTCAAAATGAATATTACAGCCACACTTTCATCTATATTTAGTAGCTTATATATGATGTAAAGCATTTATGCATTTTTCATAACAACCCTTTTTGGGTGAAGTGTATAATTTTGGTTATGCTTTGGTCATATTTTCCTTTTTATACCAATAATCATCATGAAGATTGAAGTGTTAAACTCCTTCATCTGAGCAAGCTACCTCAGTAGGTCCTCTCACCTTGGTTCAGGTAGAGCCAAAAGTAGAAGGTAATTAACCATACCCTCTATAAGTGCCTCTCAATCATTTTATTTATTCAATATTCTTTAGATGTTAAACCCTTCCCTAACCATAATGATATATTAGTGGTTTCTCATCTCAGTTTGTCATTCTTCTCAAGTATGCAAGGTTGAACATTAGAGGTGTAAAATTGGGAACCAACACTTTTCTAACACTGTTACTAGGGAACATTTTTACCCTTGTTATGGGAATGCTCACATAGGATTTATAAATGTTTTATTTATTTCACTCTCTATCATTATTATAATAGGTTGTTCATCTCTGATTCATTGATGCTTTTACAACTTTTTTTGGTAACTCCACTAGGATTTTCACCCTTGTTTTTTGATAAGTTACTCAATATCCTTGAAGTATTTCTCAATGTCTGAGGGTTGGTATCTCATCATTTGCTATGTATAACTTTGTTTTATCTAGTCTAGAAGTTGTGATTCTAGTTGCAACTCCATTATATCAAGTTTTAAATATCAATGCCTAATATATGTATCCTTCTCTATTTTGAAAAGTTTTATTTAGATCTACAAATCTAGAGGGTACTAGGTCTTCCTTTCAAAGGAATTCATCAAAAGAGCTTGTACCTAAGTTAAAAGTTCCATCTAGAAGAAAATAAGTGTGGAAAACTATTGTGGGCTAGAGCTCAGGCAATCAAGTAAGACCTGATCAATTCATCCCCCATTATATTTACTCCCTTTTCTCTAATATCCCTTTAGTTGAAGGATACCAGAGTGATTCAAAGAAATTTTAACTCCCTACATGTCAATCTCCTTCCCCATAAAGAAGTCTTTTACCTCTTGTTAGGCCATTAAGGATTCACTCTATTTCCCCTCCTTTAAGTCCTCCACATAGTATTCATCTTCAATTGTCCCCTAGTTCATGTTCATTTTCAGATTCAAAGATGGGAGACTATGACTTGAGGATTAGGATGTTTAACATGGATAATGATAATGATGGAGATGATGATCGAGTATTGGATAATATACATAGACCATTTATGATCCCAAGGTTTAGACCTATTAATTTTAATGGTATGCTTGGTTTCCTCGGTGAGGTCCTTATGAAGATTAGAAATGTACTACCTAAGTTTCAAGGGAAAAATGTAGTATCTAGGGAACAACATTTGAGAGCCTTCTTAAATGTCATTGAAGATTATGAGATAGATCTAGAAGATGTATGTATAAAACTCTTTGTGAACACACTTGAGGATGAGGATTGAGAATGGTTCAGATCCCTCACTGATGGATCCATAGACACATGGCAAGCTATGATTGATGCATTTAAGATGTAATATGGTGATATTATAGACCCTAGATTCTTGTTTACCGAGTTTGAGAACCTCAAGAAGAATCCTAATGAGTGTGTGAAGGATTTCAATTCTATATTCAATAAAGTACTGAGGAGGATATTAGAAGACATCAAACCTAGTGATACTACTTTGAATAAGTATTGTGGTACATTCAACAATAAGGTAGTTTATTATCTTAAAGATAAGGCTCCCACAAATCTAAGGATGGATTTAAATTTGGCTCTCCAAATAGAAAATAATATCAAAGCTATGGGTAAGCCTTTAAATAAGAGGGCCAATGTCAAGTTGGTGAATCCTAAAAATTCTCAATCCTTCCAAAAGTGTGTAGACCTAGAGGAAATGGTAAATACTCTAGCCACTTTAATGAAAGAGGTCTCTTACAAATTGGATAGAACCAAAAAGGGGCTATCTCAAGGTCCTGCTGACCATGATGATAGGAGAGAACATAAGAGAGATGAAAATAATCATCCTTGAGATCATGGTCAAGGTAGGCCACCTTTCCAAGCCAAGAATAATGATAAGGGGAAAGGCCTGGCAAGGAATGATAGATATGAAAGAAACTAGAAGTGAGGAAGTGGAAGGGAAGTACGAGATCCTTTAGATGTGAAAGTCAACATAGTTGATTGTGACATTGAATGGTGTGATAAATGCTTCCTCCCTCATACCTCTTGTAGCACAGCTAGTGATGGTGGTCAAGGTCTGGATGGATTTAAAACTACATCCAATGAAGATGATAGCTACATTATTAACTTTCAGGAAGTGAAGAGTTACACTTTCAAAGAGGAAGTTTTGAATGCCTTAATTTTCCTTGATTGTGAGGATAACCCATCATATGAATGTTTTAATTTCCAATTTGATGAACTAGATGTGATGGTTGCTTCTCTATCAATAGAGCTAATGGGTGTTACCACTACTCAAGCATTATAGAGAGCAAGTGAAAAGGTGAGGGTCCCATCCCCATATTTTTTCTATGAAATAAACATGATGCATATGAGTTACTAGTTCATGACTTTGAGTTTTTAAGGTCAATGATGAAAGAAAAATATAGAGACTCTCTTCCATCAGTTTAACATCGGTAGTTGATGATCCATGTAAAAATTGACCAAGAAAAAGAGTACAATTTGAGAAGTAAGGACCAAAATTCTCTTACAAAAGATAAATATTCTACTACCCCTAAAATAGAGGCTAAATAAAAATGGACCATAGGGAGTAAGGAGATCCAAGGTTCTACCAAACCTAGTTTTACACCCTATAGTGTCAAACCAAGAAACACCCAGGCTAAGAATTAAACTCCTTTATTGTCTATCATTCCCAAGAAGGATGAACCTAGGAAGCCTCCTTTGAAAAGTGAATTTAAGAATGCTAGTTCTCCTACTTCTGTTCCCTTGACTCTTGAAGGATGTATCCCAAATGAAAATATTATAAGATTGCCTGCTAACACTCCTTTGCCTAAATATAGTATTTGTGATGTGGCCCATGTATTAAGTCAACTAAAGATCATGGTACCCTTTACATAATTGATTAGAATTTCAGAGCATAGGAAAAGTGATTTTGAGTATTTAAGATTCATAGAAAAAGTCATTTCCAATGAAATTGTTGAAGCTAAGCTTCCTCTTGCTCTCCCTATAGAAGGTGAAAGCACCTCAGGATCTCCTGAGCATCACTTGGAGGTATACTTAGGAACAAAATTGATGGAGAGTCAGATGGATGTTGAACCATTCTATACCACCCTATTAATTAATGTACTTATTGTCCACAACTGCATGTTTGACTCTGATGCATCTTATAATATCATGTCACTGGCTGTGTTGAATGAACTTTGCATAAGGATAACTATAACATATGAATGATGCCTTGCCATGGATTCTAGATAAGTTCCTATTATTGGCATGATCAAAGGATTGGTAGTGTATCTCACATAATACCCTCATAAAGTTTTGAGTATGGATGTTGTTTTTGTAGATTGTCCATCGAAAAAGGGTATGTTGCTATCCAAAAAATTAGTTGCTAGTATTAGGGGTAGTGTTAGATGGATATATCATATGACACTATACCTCTAGATGGTAAAATAGTTCACCTAAATTGAGATCCATAAATGGTTCATGTCTTAGAAGATCCTAAGTACCAACTGAATGAAGTGTTGTATGTAGATATATACATTGGGAATTTTTTAGGTAGTGTTGAGTACATAGAGTTGCCTCCTGACTTTGGTATCAATGACTAAGACTCCATCTAGACCATGTATTTTTATGGAGCATGTTAAAACATTATAAATGGGGATAGGGTTGTTTTCTATACCCTTGAGGGCCAGGTTTATAAATATTCTTTTCAATTAGCCTTTGAGTGCACAAACAATATTGTAGTATATGAAGCACTCTTGATTATCCTCTAGATCACTCATGAATATGGATTCAAGAATTTGTTGGTTAAGGGTAGTTTAGAAATAGTAGTGAAATAGGTTTGAGCTATTTACACCATGAAGCAAAATAGGTTAAAGTAGTATTGGAATGTTGTATGGGACTGCTTGGAATGGTTTGATGCCTTCAATATTAAGTACCATGCCTAAAAACTTAACCTCATGTTAGATATGCTTGAAAAGAGGGATATAAAATTTAAGGTTGAACATGGAGATCCTTCTTATGAGTATGAGGTTGAAATACTGGTGAGAAACTTTATCCCAGACAACATCGATCATTGGTAAGTCTTAGACAATGATGATCAAATAAAGAGGTTTATGTGTTGTATAGATGAGTTTGAGGGAACCATTACAAATTGGGACTGTATGGTAAAAATATATGATGGAAAATAAACCTTATATGGAAAGAAAATAATTAATTTAAAGACTAATACTATCCCTAGAGGATTGGTTAGTCTGGAAGCAACTTTTGATGGAGCTAATAGAGTCAAATCTAGAAACATTTCTATTTCAAAGGATGTGACTAAGATTAATATTAGGACAGAAGATAATTCGAGGAAGATTTGGTTTGGTACTCACCTAAGTAAGAAGGAAAAGGAAACATTCATAATGCTATTAAAAAGGTACCAAGATTGCCTAGCATGGTCATATTCAGAGTTTAAAGCTTATAGAGAAGATTTGTTCTAGCATGTTGTTCCCCTTTGCCCCAATGTAAAACCATTCCACCAAAAATAATAGCCTATCAACAATATCTCAGCCACTAATATGTAGGAAGAATTGAAAAAAAATAAGAGATGGTGGGATCATTCAACCCATTAGATATTCATCATGGGTGGCAAACCTAGTTCCTATCAAAAAAAAAATAGAGAAATCCAACTCTACATTGATTTTTGAAACTTAAATAAGGCTTCATTGAATGAAAATTATCCATTTCCTAACATGGATAACATGATCCAAGATGTCACCAAATCTAAAAATTTTCAACTCTGGATGGATTTTTTTTGTTATAACCACATGGTGGTAAAGGCGTCTAAAAGGTCCAAGACTACTTTCACTACCATGTGGGGTACCTATGTGTATGTTTGAATGCCTTTCTATTTGATGAATACAAGTGCCACTTTCCAAAGATAAATGGATGTATCTTTCACCAGATTGATCAGCCAATTCATTATTGTATACTAAGATGATGTTACAATGTATTCTAAGAACATAAGTGACCACTTAGTGTATTTAGAATAAATCCTTATCAGATGTAAGGAGTTTGGGATTTCCCTCAATCTTAGAAAATGCCACTTTGGGGTACAACAAATAAATTTATTGGGACACATTGTGTCTCAACAAGGTGTCATGATCAAACCTAAGAGGATGGAGGCCATTAACAAAGTACCCATCCCATAGGCCAAGAAAGGTATTCAATCTTTCTTTGGCTAGATTAATTTTTTTAGATGGTTTATTTCCAACTTTTTAGAGATTACTCTACTTATCACTTCAATGTTGAAGAAGGATCAAACTATAAAATGGGAGGAGAAGGCTACCTAGTCATTTCAAGATATCAAGGTAGATTTGAAAGCTACCCTAGTTGTTACTAGTCTAGATTATAGAAAATATTTCCAAATTTTTCATTTGCCTCTACACATACTATTGCCACAATGCTACTACAAAAGAATGATGAGGGTCATGAGCAACCAATTCCATTTTTTAGCAAGGCACTACAAGAATATGAGATAAGATATACCTTGATGAAAAATCAACCCTTTGCTCTTTTGAAGGCTTTCAAGTAGTTTAGGCCTTAAATTTTAAGTTCAAATATTGTGGCCTACGTCCCTCACACTATGGTAAAGCATATACTAACTCAAGGTGAATCCATTGACAAAATGTGATGATGGGTTAACAAAATTCAAGAATATGAATTGGAGATATAGACTACTAAGTTAATCAGAGGCATTGGTCTAGCTAAGCTAATGACTGAAGAAAATTTATAGGCTATGGAAGTAAATAATATAAAAAGGGTGGTTGATAACCTTGAATCCAAGTATAGCCAATCTCCATGGTACAAATATATAGTATATTATCTGAAGACTCTAAATTATCCCTCCTATTTAGATAAAAATCAAAGGAGGACACTGAAATTAGTATCCCAAAAGTATATCCTATTATAAGATGACCTATCTTAGAGGAAACATGATGGTGTTCTCTTGAGATGTTTAGTGGAGAGTGAGATATCTTCAACAATTATAGAGTTACATAGTGGTGGTCACTTCACTCCTAGATTCGTTGCACATAAAATTTTGAGGGATGGGTATTGGTGGCCCACATTATTCAAAGGTGTTGCTACCATGGTAAGAAAATTTGAAGAATTTCAATGGTTCTCTAGAAGAATGAAGGCATCTAGATCACTTCCCTTATAGCCAATCTTTGTTGAGGGACCTTTCAAGTAATGGGGGATGGATTTTATGGGTGAGATATTATATGCCTTGAGTGTTAGTCACAAATGGATCTTAGTGGCTATTGATTACTTCTTGAAATAGGTTGAAGAAATCCTCACTAGAAGATTAACCCACCAAGTGGTCATTGATTTCCTATTAAATAATGTGATTTGTTGATTTGGGGTGCTAGTCAAAATCATGTGTGACAATTCTATGTGCTTTAGAGCCAAATAACTAAGTACATTATGCAAATACTATGGGATTGATTTAGCATATGCCTCTAATCACAATCTATAAGGAAATGGGTAGGCCAAGTCTAGTAAAAAAAATCTATTGAAGATCATCAAAAGAAATTTGGATGCTAACAAGAGAAGATGGGGTGAACAGTTGAAGTTTGCTATTTGGGTAGATAGTTTGAATCCAAAGAGATATACTAAGAAAATCCCCTCCAATCATAATCTACAAGGAAATGGGTAGGTTGAGTCCAGTAATTAAAACCTATTTAAGATCATCAAAATAAATTTGGATGCTAACAAGAGAAGCTGGGGTGAACAGTTAAAGTTTATTATTTGGGTAGATAGACTGAATACAAAGAGATATACTGAGAAAATCCACTTTCAGCTTGTTTATGAAACTCAAGCTATCTTACCTTGAATTTAAAGTTTTCCACTTACTAATTCATGCAATAAATGGCTGAAAATAAAGAATAAATAAACTACTATAGAGAAAGGATTTACCAAATCATTAACTCGATGAGTCTCAAAGACAAGCTCATGAAAGGAATTTAAAGTTCAAGGAGAGTCTCAAAAGGATATTTGATAGTAAAGTCACCCCAAGAGCTTTTCAGATCAGTGATCTAGTTCTACTTTGGGATAACAGGCATGAGGACAAAGGAAAGCATGGTGAATTTGATTCCTTATGGATGGGCCCCTACACTATTAATTATCAAATATGGGACCACACATTCTATCTCAGAGATATTGATGGATAAATTTTAGAACTACTAGTTAATGGTAGACATCTCAAGCATTTCCTAGATTGAGCCCATGTTTATCTTTATAAATATGTATATGATGTGTTGTCCTTTTGGTCCTATTGTGTTTTGTGTTTGTGTAGTTTGTGTCTTTCCTTTTCATTTGTTTTTGTTTTTTTTGGTTGCCTTGTTATAACTTTGATTACCCATGGTATGTTTTTATATGCTTATGTGATGAAGTCCTTTGATTCCATGGCCTAATAGATAGGCAATTGATCTGGTGTTCTTTGGGTACTTGTTGGGGGTACCCATCCTCGAGTAAGAGCCTATATTTGTGCCCAAAATAACACTAGAGTAATTGGTCCCCTATCAATAAAATTCCCATGTCTGAATTGAATGAGTGTTAATGTTTTAGTCACTTTCCATAGTCCTTTAGAAGATCAGAATATATGTTCATAATTAATCATCTCCTTTATCTTATTTTTACTAAGAGGGAGTGTTCTTCCACTCCTAGCCAAACTCCCAAGGGGCATTTCCTGAAGATAGAAGATACTCTCAATAGCTCTAGAGGAGGTATCCTTATTGTACCTTTAATGGTTTTACTAATTAAGTTATGAGATATCTTTAGGCATCTAGAGAATCGTACACTCCTCTTTGTATCAAAATAATGGTGCAAAGTTAAAGAAGTGGTTAAGAATCTGAACTCACATCTAATAGGGACATGTGGTATATTATCAAAGGGTTTATTTTTTGGGATCCTTTTTAAAGAATGTCCCACTTAGTTTTTATGGTAAAGGTGCAAAAAGTTCCCAGGGGCTGAATGTCTGAGTAAATAAGTTGAAAAGGATGCCACGTGTCAGTCTTTTAGGATTTTAGAGTGTCGGTCCTCACTTGAAGACTACCCCACTTACCGTTTGGTGGGAAAGGTTCAAAAGGTTTCTAAGGTATAAATTCTTGAACAAGTAAGCTAAGATTTTGGACACATGGTAGGATTTTAAGTATCGATCCCTTTATAAAGATTACCTCACTTAGAAATTGGGCAAGGTTTAAAAGGTCCCTAAAGTCCCAAATGCTTGAGGTAATGACATGTAGCATTCATACACTTAATTGAAGGCTTGGGATATATTTCACCATTGCACAAAAAAGAGATGGTAATTAGAAAGAGTGAAAAAATTTCTTGAGGACCTGATAAATCACTAAAAGGTAAATCTTGCTTAAGCGTGTCCACATGTTGCAAAGGAGAAATGTTAGCACACTTCCCTCCATTTTTCAAAAGCTATTCAAATAATTAATGTGGTATTTATTAATTAGACATTTTTTTGAGGCATTAATGGTAACCCTAATCTCAAAATGTTAGGGATTATAACTAAACATTTCTTTTCATTTGAATTCACCCTTTACATTTAGAGCTAATATTTGTGCCTTCAAGTGATTTGTGTGCCATAATGATGTGCAGCATGAAAATAGTGGTCATAGCAAATTCCTCAAGGATTTTATAACTCCATCTATGTGTAGCTCTCATAATTACTAGTAAGTGTTCCTTGAATCTATGGTGTTATGTTCTTGAAGGGAGTTTGAGGATATTTGGAGGGTTTTTAGTGTGAAGAATTTGTTCTAGAATATTAAACTTAGTAAGTTAAGGAAAAATGGCCACATCTTCTACATCAATAAAGAGCAATATCACCTCTATTCTTGATGGAATTAGAGACAAAAATGTTTAAGGTTTGGATTTCATATCTCTGTTGAATGTTTTTAAGTCACCTAACCCTCTACCAGTTATCTCCAACCTCAACATGAGCTACATGGTCCCTACAGTAGCATTTCCTTTGGCTTCCCCCTATCTTGAGCTAGTTATTTTTTTTTTCCAAAGTTTATCACCTAGACACTAGGACTATCTTGGATAGAATTCAATCAATTATATGTTCATTCGCCCTTGAGACCCTTAACACTATTCTCAAAATTCCTCCCCAACCTGAGAGTATCACACTTACTTTGGAGGAGTGCCAACATTATGCAAAAGAAAATGACAAGGTGGTATGAGACATTGTGAACTCTTACTAGTTGGCTAAGAAGAGGAAAAAAGTCTCTTGAATGTCAAAAAATATAAATCTAATAGAGTTTAGTGACTTAACTCAATACATGATTACCATGGCAGCCTGAATCTATGGTGTTTCCACTATGAAAAAGTTTGAACCATGGATGTTCTTGATCCTAATCTATGTGTTGGAAGGAGAGAAGAAATTGGGCTGGGCAACTATCTTGAGTGATAATTAGCATAATCAAATGATGAAACTTTGGAGTGTAATTTTTTTGAAAGAATAGTTCACATGTACCTTCTACATTTCTTCTTATTTGATGTATAGCTTGGTACACAACAAGATTTTCTTAGGGCTTACAAGGAACCCTTTTGGAATGAGGATATATTAATTATATTCAAAAATGACTTTAAAGGGATTCAAAAATAACTTTTATAGAGTGTGTAACTAATTTTTCATTGCTATGATGAGCATTTTCTTCCCTTTATTAAATCTCAATAAAATTTCCAAGGTAGCTCAAGAGGTAATTGATATATTCAACACCTCATACATTCAGTTTAGAACATTCAAATACATAAGGGTGAGTGATTACTTAGGGGGCCCTCATAAGTTGCCAAGGTACATGAATGACAAAGTTGTAGTAATGGAATTGAGTAGGAAAATGGTGCATCCAAATGAGATGATTGCCATCAAGAAGATCAATAACCCTTTCAAGTTTCCAGTACAAATAGGATACTACACATGTCTTTCTCTATCCAAATTAAAGGGATTGGAATAGGAAATGGGCTACTACAAGATTGACAAAATGCCATTCAGACCCAACTATTATATAAGATGGTTGATAAATATTAGAATATGTGTAATCTTTCACCAAGTGCACTATGAAGACATATGGTTTGATTGTACCACTAAATAAAATTTCAAGAAATTAGGTTATTTGAGGTTGATGGTATAATAATTTCTCACTTACAACATTTCTCTCATCCCCAAAGACATGGTGGATAAAAATATGACATTGCAAACAACATACATAAAAAATATTGTTGAAATGTAGCCTATAACATAGGTTGACTTCACTACCCATGAGAATGACTCCATGGAATGGAGGGATTTTAATATTATGAGGAGAACATTCAAGTGGTTGAAGGAGCATGAGGTTGATCTTGGTAAACATGACACCCCCACCCTCCAATAATTTCAACAAGTTTTAAAACTAAAGGTGTTGCTTCTAGTAAACACAAGTGATCCTTCAACTCTACTACTAGTAGCAAAAGGCAAGGTGAAGTGAAAGGTAGGTGATATTTATTTCTCCAAAAATATTAATATATAATTAATAACAGCCTCCCGATCTAAAGCAAGATTGTCATTCTCAAAGTTGACAAGTCTAGAAGAAAACTGGGTTAAGATTGCTACAGGGGAATTTTAACTAGCCAATTCCACTCCCATATCCATCATGACTAAGGAAGCTCCCATAATGCTAGATATTTTAGTTATTACCCTACTTTCTCCACCCACATAACAACTCGTAAATGATCCTTCTCTGAGGACGTACATAAGAAAGAGGGGAGTAGAGGGAGAGCCAGAGTATCCTAGATAAAAGAGGCTAAAGAAAATATTAAAAACTCTGATTGGGAGTTCTAAGAAGGAGGTTATATTCAAGGATATGTCTCCCAAGGAAGCCTCCTTGAAAATAATAGAAGATCAATCTTCATACACCTATAAATTGAGGGACATGAGTGATGATGAGGATTCAGATGAAGGAAGACCTATTGCTAAGGTAATGAAGAGACAATGTGCATTTACTCCCCCTTAAGTGAAGATGAGGAAAATAACTCTAAGGGAAAGGCCACAAACCGTAGTGAAGGTCCTAGTGGTAGGATTATTTGTTGAACATGATCCCTTAAGAGTAAAAGAGGGAGGTAATGAGGAGGATGTCTTGATATTAGATGATCCTCTATCCTTTGAAGATGTAGTGTAGGTTGGGATTGAGGTGGCCACAGAGGCCCATACTCCTTAGGAAAATGTGTAGACATTCAAAAACAACCTCATTTTTTATGTCAAAACACCCTTGAACCCTTACCCCACATTGGAGCTAGTTAACCACCTAATTAACCTTGCCCACTTTTTAATGTACTAACTTAACCATTTTAACCTAATTATTTTTAATGATTTTTCACCAATTTTCATCTAGACCCTCAATCAATGATCATCAACCTAACCATTAATGGTTAGCCTAACCATTGATGATTAAGCCTAACTATTGATGGTTAAGCCTAACCATCGATGATTAGGTTCCCTAGCCTATATCAAAGCAATTATTAAATTGAGTGTGAGATTAAATTCACACTCAATTTATAAACTTTCCCTTTGGTGATAAAAATTATCTTTGTAGCACCCAACTTAGCATATTTATCCACCTATCTAATTATCAACTTCCACTTGAATAATTAGCAACTTATTCCACTCCATTTGGTAACTTCTTCCTATTAAAAGAGAGCTACAAGAAGGAGAATAGATCTAGAAAATTTTTAAGTACATGCTGCCAAAGTATTTTTGTAGGTATCCACTCATATCGAAACACTACCCAAATCATTCTTAGAGGTTGGAGTATTGTTATGCTATTGAATTCCTCCAAGTCATTTCTACCCTTTTTCCATTGCTCTCGATAACAGGTATTCTTATCTTTATTTTTAGTTTTCCTTATTTATTTTCTAAAGTTTAAGACCTTGATCAGATTCTATTTGAATTCTATTCTTATTACCTTAGATTCATATTAGATCTTGGTTAGACCTAAATTTATATACAAACCTCTTTCTAACCATTTACCCAACTTGTAACCCTATATTTTTTTTTTATTCTCAAAATTTGATAGGCAACTACCAACAATTAACCCAACCATTAATGGTTACCTTATCACTACCGATTACCTATATTTACCCAAACTAACCAAATCAACAACTAGACCTTAACCAATTTTTTTTCCTATGGCCCTGTCACTTGATAGACTAAAAACATAATCAGACCCCCAACTACCCTAGCATAAACATTGACCAACTTTTTGCTGCAATTAGTTATTTTATTTAAATAAGAAATTTATTTTCTTATATTAGATAACATTTATCTTTATGTTATTTACTACAAGTATCATTTATTTTTTCCAACCTTTTATCAAAAAGGGGATTGACATCCATCCTAACAAGTTATTGCTTTCTTAGATCTAGCATATGCTAGGAAATCTCCCCATATTATTATCTAACCAACAAATTCCATTTAGTGCTTTCTTACTATAGGTCTTCCTCCCTAGCCAAAGAGGATTTCTCACTTCATCTAGATATCAACACGTATGCACTTTTAACTAGGTACCCTTACACACCCTTTTTTTGTAGTATTACTTCTACTTTAAAACTAAAAAATGAGGAGAAAATTTAAGTAAAATAAAAGGAGATAATTTCCTTTGACATGGAATAATTTGTCAAAAATGTCATTGCCCAGCCACCAAACCAAGACAAGGGTGGGGAGGTTGAAAACATGCATGTATTTGGTGAGACTACTAGAGAGGAGCTACTACATAGTGAACAAGTCCCCACTGGTAGTGAAAAGGTGGAGTCATAGAGGGAAGAATAAGAGAATGTTGTAGTATTTATTGGATCATTATTAGATATTTCTTTCCTTCTAAAGGTGTCAAGCTCGATACTTGAGGAAGGAATAAATGTTGGGGAAGGTGGGGGATTAAGCTTGAAAATGGGTAACCCCACCCCTTTAGAACTAAATAAAAATGTCGAGTTAGTATTCTCTAGAGATGTTGCTTCAATTTAAGTACCCCAAGGGCTTCTTCCTCATATTAAGGTTCATGATCTGACCCACAATAAAGGTGTCAAGGCCATGATTGGTGACGATTTACCTAAAGAAAATAAGGAGGACACCATAGATTCTTCCATCTAGGGTATTCAATTAGTCGATGAAGGTGAATTAGTTTTAAAACCTTCTACCCAGCTCATAGAATAAATTAGCTCCATCAGAAAATTGATCATGGGGTCCCAACAACTTGAGTCAGATTTTAAAGTCTAGATCAGATAGAGCCAGGTGAAGAAGGAGAAAGAGGCACTGATAAGAAGGGTAATGAATCAGAGAATGATGAGGAAGCCAAGAAAATTATGCTAGGATTGTGACCTACTCCCATGACATTTCCCTTGTCAAATGTTCCAGTAATGCCACCATTTTTTACATTAAGGTACATGACTCCAATGGGATCTAGACTAAACCCCTTCTTTGGGTCAAAGAGCAAGTTAAGGATAAAAGAGTATTTTAATCAAAGTTGGGGACATAGATGTGATGAAGATCATCCAGACATATAAGGCCAAACCCCAAAAAAATGCCAAAGCACTCAATAGGACTACATTTATTGATGAAAAATAAAGGAATGTGGAAATAGCTATTCCCCCACTTAGTGCATTAAAGAAGGATTCTCCCCTTGAGAGATATATAGTTTATAGATATGATCTAGGGGAGCCTTCTATAAATGAGTTGAAGCATAGCTCACAAGTTTTGGTAAGCATGGTATCCCACATATCGGATAAAGATAAAGCCACCATGGAGGAATTAAAATCCTAGAATTAGACCATGATCTAGTACTTGAAAAAGTTACTGAGTGAGTTGAGGTAGTAACTCTAATTTCCATTAAGGAATCAAACCTTCTTCTCTTCTCCATAAGATCACTAGAATTTAGCTGAGTTAATGAGCTAAAATCTAGAGTGTAGGCAATTGAGGAGTGGCAAGAATATTTGAGCATTAGGGCTAAGGAGATTATTCATTCAACATTAGAATGTTTGGATGATATAGTGGATAAACAAGGAGAGTGTGACACCTAGATGTCTACTTACAATGTAGATATAAATAAATGGGAGAAGATCCAACATTAAATAGATGAAGTATGTAATATGGGCACAAAAATTTTAGTGGCAGATAAGATCATCTCTTTAGATGATCATAAGAGGCCTAGATAATATCAATTAGTAGTGAATCATTAGTTGATAGTGCTCAAGGAAGGCATCTTTGATTTAAAGGGGGAGGAACAGTATCTCAAGACTGTGACTAAAGAAATAGACACTACCCTTAGAAAAATGGTGAATCTTGATGGCACAGGTCATTTAATGGAAGAAGGAATACATATGTTATGAAAATCCTCATTGATTCACCTCAAGGAGCCTTTGATACCCATAAAATAAGGTAATTAGTTATTCTTGAGAAGGATTATGACCAACTCAAAACACTCATTGGGCATAAATAGGGCATACTTTAGTAGATTTCCACCTAGATTAAGGAATATAATGTCAAGTTCAAATATTGAGTAGGCTTGGATCAAAAGGATATCACCTCCATGATTGACAAGTATAACAATTAAAAGAACAAGTTAGAAAGGATTAGGTTATCAACACTAATTCTGGAGCATAATCGAGTATTTCAATTTCTTCTTGATTGGAACTATTCTTCCCTCTTCCTTTATTTTTCTTCTTCTTTCTCTTTGTTTCCTGCTAGGAAACTATTATACCCTACCTATTAGTGGCACACCCCTTTTAGAGTTAGTTTTTTATAATCATTGGTATAGGAAAGGGATGTTTTAGTTTGTTATACAAGAAGACAAAAGTTTGTTTTTGTCTCTTGTGGGACTATTCTCCTTGCGTATAACTAAAAATATTCTACCATAGTTCAACATCAAAATTTTCATCATCATATAATCATGAGCATAGTCCAAGGAATCATGTTTGTTATAACATCTGACAAGCTCAAAGCCTATGAAAGAATTTTTTAGCTAGAGCATCTTTTGGGAATATGTTGAATATAGTTGAACAATTGTATAAGTAAAGGGGGTCTATCCCTTTACAGAGGTCAATTGAAGTATAATTTTTTGTTTTACATGCTTGGTAAATTATTTATCTGATGTATTCTTCTTCATGGTAGTCATTTAGGGTCTATAACTAGAGTATAAAATCCTTTCTATTTCTAAGATTTAAGAACAAAACATTGATAGACTTTTTAAGGATAGTCCTAGGCTCACGAATTCAACTAGAGGGAGTTCTTGAAGGGTGATTTGTAGTAATGCTTATAAAAATTTAAAGGTAATTTGTATATGATTTTAGTTTAACTAATCCTAAACTGAGCATCATTTGTTGATGAAGATAGTATTGCTACTATGTGAACTTCTCCATGCTCATTTACTAGTCATGTACACCTTATCCATCATTCAAATAAATTTGGTTTTGCCCTATAAATAACACACTATTTGCCTATCATAAGTGTTGTTTGCCTTGCAGATGCACAAAAAATTCCATGTTTAAAGTGTGTTCATTGTATATGCTGTAAATCCTAATTCTATAATTCTCAATTATTCCCTATTATCCAAAATAGTTGTCAAAATGAATATTATAGCCACACTTTTATCTATATTTAGTATATTATATATGATTTAAAGAATTTTGCATTACACATGACAACCCTTCTCAAGTGAAGTGTATAAGTTTGGTTATGCTTTTGTCATATTTCCCTTTTTGTACCAATAATCTTCATGAATATTGAAGTGCTAAACTCCTTCATGTGAGCAAGCTGCCTTAGTAAGTCCTCTCATATCGGTTTAGGTAGATCCAAAAGTAGTAAGGATTTAACCATACATTCTATAGGTGTATTCCAATCATTTTCTTTGTTCAATCCTCTTTAGATGTCAAACCCTCCCCTAGCCATGATGATATATTAGTGGTTTCTCATCTCAATTTACCATTCTTTTCAAGTATGCAAGGTCAAACATTAAGGGTGTACAACTAGGAACCAATACCCCACATTTCAATGTTGTAGATGGTGAGACATGCAAACATAGTGTGGTAGCCATATGGATACATAGTGACTACATGGCTGAGCTAGGACATAGTTACACTAGCTACAATAAGGACAAAGGTGGTCAAACACTACACCTAGTGGAGAAAGCCACATCTGGTGGTATGATTACTAAGATAGATGGGCTTACCTCATCTAAAAAAATCAATATTGATGTCTAAGTAGTGGGCTCAACATGTGAAAGAGCCATGAGGGAGGAGGGGACTAAGACCACCAATGATGAGGTTGACAGTTAGAATACATCATGAATGACTATGGACTAAGTGAGTACGATAAAGAGCAAACTAGGAAGAGAGGGGTATGGAGGTAGAGGTACAAGAGATATCACCACTAGATCTATAATAAGAGGAGTTATGACCACTAAGGACATGGTGGTGATGGAGGTAGTAGGAGTAGGAGAGAGTAGAGACTATTTCCATCCCTGATGACCTAGTAGGTGAGCTAGAGGAGAGCTAGATGATAGATAGGCCACTCAAGTGTAGGTTAAGGTGTATGTAAACCATGATATCTAGATTTGTACTGAGGAGACAACCTTTAGAAGAGGTGTTAGGAGGCCACTTAGATGGAGATACTATGTTAAGTGGTCACAAAAATGGTGAGACCATAGTGTTCAAGACATAGATAGGTAACAAAGATGATTAAATTATTGCTTGAGTTTTTATTTTGAAATAGAGACTAGAGATAGACATTGTGAGATATAACAATGATCTAATATCTATCTGGGTGTGATTTTTTAGGCATATCTAAGGATAAGGACTAGATATTAGGGTCCCTTATTAGGGGAGCACTCCATGATATCCTAGATGACACTTTGTAGTCATATGACCCTATTACATTAGAGGACCCAAGTATACCATCTACCCCAGCTCAGGTGAGCTAATTTAGATTAGTTAAAGAGGTAGTAAGGAAGATACAAGCATAGAGTGAGAGGATACAACCACCAATAGAGATAGATATAGGCAATATATGGGCATGGTAAGCCTTGGTAGAGGAGAGAGATGCACATCTAGCTATAGTGATGCTGATGACATAGGCACATATAACAACCTTGAGCCAGTTAGTGTAGGCATAGGTGTAGGTAGCAAAACTATAGGGATAGATAGAGGAAATGAGATCTTAGATGGCCTATTTATAGAATACTATTTAGAGGAGTCAAATTGAGGCTTTGGTAGGAAGAATGGCTATGCCACGAGATGGATAGGATGGAGCCCAACCATAAAGCTAGAGCATTGTATATGGTTTTACTTATTTTATAAAAAACTCATTACACACACACACACACACACACACAATTGACATCAATATGATAAAATGATACATCATGTGTGTGTGTGTGTGTGTGTGTGTGTGTGTGTGTGTGTGTGTGTGTGTGTGTGTGTGTGTGTGTGTGTGTGTGTGTGTGTGTGTGTGTGTGTGTGTGTGCATGTGAATGTGCTAATGATTTTCCCATTTTTAGTGTAATTTATAAGATGTATCCAATTCTTTGCATAATGTATGCAATGCTAAAATATATAGTACTAAAAATAAAATTTTCAATTAATGAGGAGTATCTCCCTTAGATTACTTAGATGGGATTTATTTCCCTTTAAAATCTAATTTGGGGTGATAAAATTTTGTGTGTGCATGTGTGTATGCGTGCCTATGTGCATGTGTGTTTGTGTGCATGTGTATACACGTGCTTGGGTGTGTGTGTGTGTGTGTGTGTTTCATGGGAAGGGGGAACTCATCTCTTGAAAAATATTTTGTAGTTTTGGTCATCCCATTTACCACTCATATAATACTCAAGTGCTCATATGATTAATACAATGATAATTTAATTTGGGTAAGAAGAGAGATTCTAAATTCACATACAAAACATAGGTGAGACCAACATAATTTTCATGAGATAAATAACAAACAATTATATATATTTTTTCATATGAACAATGATTTCATATTTTAAAGCACAATGATTTATTCACATGTGTGGCCATAACTAATGACATAGTAAATATTCAATCTCTTAAGTGAATGATTATTATATTTGTTGTTAATGAGCTATTATGATGCACTAAATTTTAACAAAATATTATTTAAAAAGGAAACAAAGACAACATCTTCTCTATTAATTATCATTTTAGAAAAATTATAGTCTACATCCTAATTATCATACATTAAAAATTACCCATAAGATTTCAATAATGAGTGTGTGTGTGTGTGTGTGTGTGTGTGTGTGTGTGTGTGTGTGTGTGTGTGTGTGTGTGTGTGTGTGTGTGTGTGTGTGTGTGTGTGTGTGCGTGTGCGTGCACGTGAATGTGCTAATGATTTTCCCATTTTTAGTGTAATTTATAAGATGTATCCAATTCTTTGCATAATGTATGCAATGCTAAAATATATAGTACTAAAAATAAAATTTTCAATTAATGAGGAGTATCTCCCTTAGATTACTTAGATGGGATTTATTTCCCTTTAAAATCTAATTTGGGGTGATAAAATTTTGTGTGTGCATGTGTGTATGCGTGCCTATGTGCATGTGTGTTTGTGTGCATGTGTATACACGTGCTTGGGTGTGTGTGTGTGTGTGTGTTTCATGGGAAGGGGGAACTCATCTCTTGAAATATTGTCAAAATTAATCTACAATATAAATTTTTACTTTTGAGTAATATATTGTCAAAATTATATAATGTAATCATCTAATTACCTATGAATTTCAGTCCAACAATGGTTCCACTAGTTAATACTTTTTATTACTAAAATAATTTAATGCTACCATTATAGACAAACATGACATAGATAATTTCATTGTTGATTTTATTTCAAATATAAAATCTCATGAACAAATTATAGAGGTGGATGATGAACATATTTGTTCTTTCTATGACAGCTCTTAGGTTTACTAATAACTCAATTGGAAGAAAGCCTTCCTGATATTTATCTAGGTTAAGAGATACAATAAAATACAACCACTAGTGTGATAGATTCTTCTATATGGGGAAAACCACGTGATTTGATGAATTATTTATAGAATCATTCTATCACCTAGAGGCCTCCCAATAATTGAGAAACATGTGGCATGATGGGTTCATTCAACAAGGATATTTTTATTTGAAGACTAGACATTGATTCCTTCTTACATGTAAAATTATTACTAAGCTGAGATTTTGAAACACCACTCAAGATTGAATCCATATTGGAAAATGAGCTCAAAATAAGGATAAAATAAAATGTATTCTCAATTATTGAATTTATTTGGAATTTTTAGAGGCTATGGTATAGCCTCTTATTAACTTTTCATCTTGTCACCATTGTATCAAAAGGTAAAAAATAATCAATGTTGATAGTATTGGTTAGAAAACTAGTTTTTTGGATAACCAAGTACTAAATAAAGAGTCTTAATTATAAAACTAGTCTGTTAGCTAATCAAGATAAAAATATTAAAAACATTAAAAATAAATTAAAAAACAATCAATAATGCAATCTTTCATGTTTTTTTCATTTGAAACTATCTATAATTTATTGCAAACACAATGAATATAGTTATATGCATATATTGACTTTAAATTTTTCTTAAAAGGCTATAGGTTAGCCTTCCATTGATATGTTTCCTTCATGTAACATTTAAATAAACACTGCCATCACTACATATGATGAATATGCCTATATTTTAGCAATTGTAGGCTTCATGTTCTTCATTTTTTTCATGTTTCAGAATCCCACATACCATAATAAATATTTATCCTATATATTCTATGGATTTGTATCCATGATATACTTATGTTTATGTGATCCTACACTTACTCAAAATATTAGCTAAATTACCCAAGTTTGCACTTGCAGCCACTACTACTTTGTTTTCTTTTTGTAGCCACTCTTATATTTTTTATCCTCTATTAACTACTAGATTATATCATTTTTTATTGCCTAGACATGTTAATATTTCCTACTTATTTTTTCCTTTTATTCTTCAAATTCTAATACTTTTGAAAATATTGTTATCTTTGGTCAATAACTAGTTTCTACACAATGGGGATGTTCACTTCGTTTCCACATGTTTCACAAAAAATACTATCATAATTTTTAAAATTATTTCTCTCACAGACACTAACAACCTCATTTTATATTTAATTCATCCTCCTTTGTTACTAATCATTTTTATGCTTGATTGGTAATTTCATTAGTTTGTCACACTACTTGTAGGTCTACATTTTTTTATTTCATTGCACCTACTACCAGAATTTTTTGCAACATCATTATTTTATTACTAAAGTAATATAACTTCAAGTAATTATAATTTTTATTTATGTATTCATTTTTTATATTAACATTAAAATATGAAACTATTTCATTTAACTCACTCCCAATAACTAGACATCATATTCCCCCAACTCTCTTTTATAGAACTTGACTTACCTGAAACATTTCATCCCTTCATTCACCATTCTCTTGTCATGAATGCATTCTCATAACTTTCCATGTTTTCACCTTACACAATCCACCACCCACCTCTTCATACTTTATAATCCTAATTTAATAATGTTCCTTATATTTCAAATTTATCTAATCTCCCAAATGATATTATTTTCCTTCACATCAATCCATGTGTGGATAAGTGTCAAGCCTAATTTCGGGAGGGGGGTGTGGGGGGAGAGGGGGAGGGTTAATGGTCAATAAATAGTATTCCACTTGAAGACAAGATTTAAGCCTATGTTTGGGAGAGGAATAGTCAATAAATAGTATTTATTTCCTTGGAAAAAGTGTTACAAATATTTTTATGATAAGAGTGATCTTAAGTGGCATATAAGTAACATTCCATTTGTGTCTCACATAACATTTTTGGTTGCTATAAATTCATTTCTATAACCCAAGTTCAGCTAGTATAGGAAAAATTAAGAGATTTATCATATCAAGGGAAGAAATATAATAAGGTAAGATCCCTATGATCATACAATCCTTATGAATAGTCCAAAAAAATAGATATATTTCAGAATGTTGGTTGGTAATATTTCTTCAAGAAATATCAAGATATAATGAAATCATAACTAAATAATTTTCCCATTATATTCAGGGTAATACTACCAAGGTGAAGGGATTATAAAATGATTTAACATATTAATTTATTATAGAGGTTTCTAATATTCTATCAATAGAGATAAATTGGTCTCCAATAAATTTTTATGGGGTAGAAGTAAGAAATAAATCCTCCCAAAGAGAGGAGGTACTCACAGTCACTACGCAAGGAACTAATCGAGTCTCACTACCTTCACCACGGGATGAAATATCATTATTAATTGATGTATATTACTTGTGATGGTGAATACACATTACCTAAATTTCATCATTTTTAATAGATGAGCCATTTGAGACACAATATTCATATTAACATTTATAACCTATTTACAAACTTGTTTAAAAAAATGACTGTAAAATTTCAAAGAGGAACAACAAAGGCATTATCTCATAATTATTTTGATAAAATTGATAGTTTAGAACGCGTTATATGATAATAAACCTGAATTATCATAGGAATAAAAAATATTTCATCATACACTCCCCCACTTATTAATTATACCAAACATAGCTATAAAAATAGAAAAGGAAATAACCTCCATTCCATAAGAGGTCATGAAAAGAGTTTGTGTTAAAAAAATAGCCTAGGTCCTTGGCTAGAAAAATTATAATGTTTGTGTCAATAGTGGAGACCCATTTTTATTTATGGATAAATAATAACCCCATATAATTTCATACTCAGATAATGAAATATTATATGTATGAACAAGCAACAAAGGATAGAGAATAAGGAAGAATTTTTTTCTTGAAAACTTTTGATTCAAGGTTCTTAAGATGGTTGCATGAGGAAGTGCAATAGGTTAAGTTGGGGGGATTGATTAGGCCAAGAAATGGAACCCATATCACATATTATTGTCATAAAATCCCCTTCTATTTTACCATTATTATATCCCTCACATATGCATTTGTCCATAATATTATAAACTCCATCAATGTTACATATATTTATTTTTAAAATTTAAATAATGTGATTTATAGATGAAAGAATAGGGTTTAATATTTTTTTCATTTGATATTAATAATTGAAGGTGAATAATGAAAAATATGCTTCTTGTGATGTGTTTTATACCCTTAGTTATGAATGATAAAAAATCCATTTAATAAATTTCCTGTGCACCCATATAAACTGGGGGAAATACCCATATGAACTAGGTGAGATACTCGTAGAAATTAGGCACCACCTAAATAATTTGAGTGCCACATGTAGAAAACATTATGCATACATTTTTTAAGGCTTAACAGTTAGATAATAGTTTTGAGAAATTAAATCCTATGGTTTGAGGATTTTGATAGCTTCTAATTTTGAGGAAAAGAAGAATTCAAATAAATATTATTCCTCTTTATTAGTTCATCCATCTTAAGTGGTTGTGACAAATGAATGTGTTGTTTTCTTTGACTTCCTATTTTTGGGTATTGTTTTAGTTGTTAGTTTACTTTGTTACAAATTATTATATTATTTTAGCATAGTTTTTTAAGATTTTTTATTATTGGAATGCCCATATATTTATGGTTATAACCTCTAGATACTAGTATATCCAAATAAAATGTTGCATTCTCTATTTAATAAAGAAGATACAAGCTCTAGGGGAAAGGAAAAATTTTAGTTTAGTTCAGCTAGGAAATCATATTAGAATATTATTTGAGTAAATACTTTTAATTAGATTATAAGGTAAATATCAATTCTATTTGATGCTATAGTTTAATAAATAAAGTGTTTATTTGAAATAATCTTGTCTAAAGAAAGAGAGGGGTCAATCTATAGTCCAACCAAGGCAAGGCCCACTCACAAGGATTCAGTGATCTGATTTCCCATTAATTAGTTAGTTCATTTCTATTGTGTGTACTTTTTAATTCCATTTTATTCCTATAATTGTATGTACCTTTCAATTCAATTTGTGTGGGAAGCTTCAAAATATATACTAACACATGTTTAAGTTTATAATGTTTGGTATACATTATTGAAATATTATGAGTAATTTTTAATGCATATGATAATTAAGAAGTAGACCATAATTCTACCAGAATGATAATTAACATAGAGAATTTTGTCTTTGTTTCCATTTTAAAGAATATGTTGGTAAACTTTAGTGCATCATAATAGTTCATTGACAGTAAATACAAGAATCAATCTCTTAGAGATTGAATATTTATTATGTTATTATTTATGGTCACACATGTGAATAAATCACTATGCTTTAAAATATGAAATCACTATTCATATGAAAATAAACTTATAGTTTTATTTTATTTGCCTCATGAAAATCATGTTGGTTTCACTTATGTTTTGCTATGTAAATTTAAAATATCTCCTCTTACCCAGATTAAATTATCATTGTATTAATCATATGAGTTCTTGAGTATTAGATGAGTGGTAAATGGGATGACTAAAATTATAAAATATTTGTCAAGATATGAGCTCCCCATTCTCATCACACACACACACACACACACACACACACACACACACACACACACACACACACACACACACACACACACACACACACACACGCACACACACACACACACACATTATTGAAATCTTATGGGTAATTTTTAATGTATGATAATTAGGATGTAGACTATAATTTTTCTAAAATGATAATTAATAGAGAAGATGTTGTCTTTGTTTCCTTTTTAAATAATATTTTGTTAAAATGTAGTGCATCATAATAGCTCATTAACAACAAATATAATAATCATTCACTTAAGAGATTGAATATTTACTATGTCATTAGTTATGGCCACACATGTGAATAAATCATTGTGCTTTAAAATATGAAATCATTGTTCATATGAAAATATATATATAATTGTTTGTTATTTATCTCATGAAAATTATGTTGGTCTCACCTATGTTTTGTATGTGAATTTAGAATCTCTCTTCTTACCCAAATTAAATTATCATTGTATTAATCATATGAGCACTTGAGTATTATATGAGTGGTAAATGGGATGACCAAAACTACAAAATATTTTTCAAGAGATGAGTTCCCCCTTCCCATGAAACACACACACACACACACACACCCAAGCACGTGTATACACATGCACACAAACACACATGCACATAGGCACACATACACACATGCACACACAAAATTTTATCACCCCAAATTAGATTTTAAAGGGAAATAAATCCCATCTAAGTAATCTAAGGGAGATACTCCTCATTAATTGAAAATTTTATTTTCAGTACTATATATTTTAGCATTGCATACATTATGCAAAGAATTGGATACATCTTATAAATTACACTAAAAATGGGAAAATCATTAGCACATTCACGTGCACGCACACACACACACACACACACACACACACACACACACACACACACACACACACACACACACACACACACACACACACACACACACACACACACACACACACACACACACACACACACACACACACACACACACACAATTGACATCAATATGATAAAATGATACATCGTGTGTGTGTGTGTGTGTGTGTGTGTGTGTGTGTGTGTGTGTGTGTGTGTGTGTGTGTGTGTGTGTGTGTGTGTGTGTGTGTGTGTGTGTGTGTGTGTGTGTGTGTGCGTGCGTGCGCACGTGCGTGCGTGCGTGCATGCGTGTGTGCGTGTGTGCGTGTGTGCGTGTGTGCGTGTGTGCATGTGTGTGTGTGTGTGTGTGTGTGTGTGTGTGTGTGTGTGTGTGTGTGTGTGTGTGTGTGTGTGTATGATGTATCATTTTATCATATTGATGTCGATTGTGTATGTTGTCATCATTATGGTTGTGGTTGTGGATGATTTCGATATATTTATTTCTAGTACATGTATTTATATGTTGTTGTATATGTTATATTAAATGTATGAGATGTGGTTTCTGTTCTAGCATTATGTAGAACACATGCATGGGTAAAAATAAAAAGTCAAAAAGGACTTGGTAAAATATAATCAATCAAAAATGTACTACACACTATTTCAAGTTGGGAAATGTGTAATAAAAAGAAACTAATTATAAATAACTAGGATAATGGTAAAAAAAGATGGTAAAAAAAGGATTTTTTTAAAAAAACCAAAGTGAAATATTTTTGCACCAAATTAAAATAAGTAAAATCATACTAAATCACACTGGGAAGTATGAAAACAATGTAATAAAATGGAAGGTATGTAAAAGGGAAAAAATGGTATAAAAATAAATTTAATTAAATCAATCAATTATACTAAATCATGTTGGGAAGTATAAAATAAAAACAAAATTAGAAAAGGATTGGTCTTAAATTTATCATACTAATTCAAGCTGAGAAGTATGAAAAATTCAAGAAATGGTTGTATTCTTACATGCACTCAAAAAATAAGAAGATAAAATCCAAAGAGAAATTAATTAAGCATAAAACACACTAAATAAAGTATGGAACAATGTCAATGATATGTAACTTCATGATCAATCACATCTTATCACATATTTCACACATGTAATTTTGTTTGTGACTTGTATTATTGGAAAATTTTGTGAGGAATGTTGGGTCCTATTTATGGTCTTAAAAATCATATCACAAAGAGAAAACCAATAGGATGGAATAAATAGGAAAAATTATGTAATAAAGGATGTGGGTAATAGGAAGGAAAAATGTGGTAATTTGTGAGGAAATTTGGGTCCTATCTATGGTCTTACAAAATAACTCACAAATGAAATCCCAAGGGGAGTGATCAGTAGAAAAAATAATATTTCTCAAGAGGAAGTATGAGGGATATAGGGAATGAAAAAGGGAGTGTAAAAATAATAACATATGTGTCTTATGAGAAGACCTTAGAAGACAAGAGGCATACTAAGGACATGAAAAGACACTAAGTGACTAGTGACCATAAATGTGCAAAGAAAACCTGTTCACTATAGACACAAAGCTTTGTAGGAATATAAGCATGTTACTAAGATCAACTCATGAAGGTATATTGGTAAAATAAAAGGTAAAATGAACCTACCTTCCCATGATATGTTCCTTGTTCCTCAAGACCCCTTACAGAGTCATCAGTCTACTACAAAGATTGGGCACTTGCATGAGAAAGTAGGTAGCACTAAAATATTTTTTTATTCTCTTTTTCTAATCTACTAGCCTAGCACACCCTAAAGGACATTGAATCTATCATGAGGCCAAATATGGAGTTTGATATTTGACTAGAAGAAGGATATGCCCTTTGAATCATGTCTTTTAATATGATTTGAATTTTAATAATATTTTTACCTTTTATATCATTTCCTTTTGTCAAATGATTTGGATTTTAAATTTTTATGGTTTTTAATATTCCTCCTCCATATGGATTTGGAATGAAAAATCATGAGAGATGTAGTGATACACAAAAATGAGCTTTAGGCTAAGTCTAAAGGAAGCTAAGTAACCAAAGATAAATATGGACTAGGACACTTAGGTTTAATAGTGAACCAACATGTGATATCAAGTCTCAATCATGTATATGCTTAGTTTGCAAAAAAGGAAGAAGGGAAAAAGGAGATCCAAAGGTGGATTGGTGAAAGGAGATTATAATGAAATGGATTGTTGGCTAATTGATCACATGGTAAAAAGAGACAAGGACTAAAGGGATTAAGGTTTGTATAACCAAGTCATAATGATAATTAACTATAAAAAATAGAGATAATAAAGCAAACAATCATAAAGACACAAGAAGAGAGTTTTGAGAAAAACTCGAGAAATAAAGAGAAAATAATGATTAAAAAAGACAATAATATGCAACTATAAATGACATTATAAGAAAGATATAGTACAAAAGGTAAAATCACAATATAAGAAAAATATGAATTTAACACAACATCAAATAATATAATAGATAGATAAAAATAAAATTGGCACACACATCCAATCAAAATGTAAATGTAAAATCACCATGCATGTGTTCATAAATACTGATAAATTTTCCCAAACACATTATATAATACATCAAATAAATATATATAAAGATAGATATGAAATATAGATAATGTCTCATCAATATTTAAATAAAATTGAGAAAATACTTCTCTTTTAATCTCCTAAATTGAAAAAGTAGGAATACTTGATGGATCGTGCTGAGGAGGAAAATAAAGCAAGGGATGTTTAGGAGAATGCATAGGAGTGGGCTCTATTGGAGATGCAATAATCACTGGTGGAGAAAGATCCATGGGTGAGGGAAGGTCTATAGGTAAAGTAATTATGGGTGGAGGCATAGAAGGTGATGAAGTGACCATATAAAGGGATGGAACCATTAGAGGTGGAGCCATGGGATAAGAAGGTGAAGCCTTCTTATGGGGATGACTTGTGGGAGGAGCAAAATAAGGTTTAGGAATAGATATAAGGTGATCCTTAAGGTGTTTTTGAAGGATTCATAAATTATTGGTGTGATGGGTGCCACATTGGTACCATAAATAATACACCTCACCATACTAAGGCATATATTCAAGTAGAGCCTTTGAGGGAGGCATGGATTTATCTAAGGAAGGATGCAAAGTATAAATATAATATCAAAACTTGTTAAAATGGGTATAATAATGATTATTTGTCCCATGAAAGTAACATATATGCTTATGAGTGGTCCTAAGAGAAGAACTCATAGAAGGAAGTGTAACATGAGTGGAAGAAGCTAGAGAAGACTCATTGGCCCATTTGGTGGGAAATGAAGCCATCTAAGGCAAGGGAAGCAAACCATCACCAATGTAAAGTGGTGGTGGAGAATGAATGGAGCTAATCTCAATAGAAGGAGTAATGGGATGAGAAGTAGGGGTAGTCTCAGTGAGATTAGTAGTGGGAATAGGCTCAACTATAGTAGGAGCAAGAATGGGCTCAACTATAGTAGGATCAGGGATGGGATTTGACAAGGGATCTACTAAGGGAGAAGTGGGATCTATATAATATCTAAGAAGGTTCACACTAATCTTATGAGTAAACCAACTATGGTGACTAGGGTACCTAGAAAAGTGGTAAGGCTTGATCATAGCATGATCCATGATCATAATCTTATGAGGCTCCTCAAAAACTAGAGGTGTTGGCACCATCTCTACCTTGTGATAAAGAGGAAAAATAATAAAATTATGAACTATAAATGAAGTAAGATAGGAAGATACATGAAAATACTCAAGTAAATAATAATTATAATGGATAATCTTGGCATCACAGGTTTGTACAAGACTGCCTAAGAACAAATCATCTAGGGAATAACCATCACCATAATCTAGGGTGTGAAGATCAATGACACAAGTAGGGATGACCTTATCCTCCAATGAAGTGTGGTAAATATATTATTGGTTAATATTATGATAATATCATCACAAGGAGGCTTACAAGAATAAGGTTGCAAGGAAGCAGGAAGCTACAAGATGAGGTGAGGTAAGAGATTAGAAGTTTTAATTTTTAGTTTAATCTCATCAAGCTCATCATTATCAAAATCTAAGAGGTTAAGAAGAATTTTCCCAATGATTTTTGGATGTTTATTTTAACCTTAGGTTGAATTAATGGGAAAGTTGAGACATTGAGACTCACATAATGGAATTCTAAGTAAAGGTTCCAGACTAAGAATCTTAAAGACACCACAATCTTGGAATTATTCAAAATTCCAAGAGTTAGTGTCACCCTGAATTCTATAAATGGCTCCATTATGAGGGTGTTTAATGCATTGGTAGGTGGAAGAAGCAATGACTCTCATATGGTGAGTCCACGACCTACTAAGAAAGATGTTATAATAAAGGGGAAAGTTAAAGATCATCACCTTCACATGGATGGTAACAGGTGGGATGGTCATGTGAATCCACACATAACTTAGAGGAGGCATTTGCATTATATCATATATTTATTAGGTGACACATGTAGACTTGAGATTGCATTTTGAATATGCAAGGGTCTTAATAAAGTTAAGAGAGGCAATGCAAGTACTGGAACCCTCATTAATCAATACATGCTTAACTTAGATATTACCTATTTGGAAACTAATAAATAAGAGAGGATAATCCACATAAAGAATAATCTCATCAATAATCATAGAAGATATAGTAAATTTTAAGGAAGATAAATGACCATAGTTTCATCAATGTTAATAGACATCTCTTCACATTATTGTAATATACTATCCTTAGATCCAGATAAGGATGCCTCATATCTTGCTAGGGGAGGATGAGGGACATTTATATTGAATAATAACTATATAAGATGGTTTGTATGATGTGTAAAAGTCCTCATAAGCTCAAGGAATAGAATTTGGGATGGGATATTAGTGAGTTCTATGATGGGATCCCACTCATCATAACCCATAACAAGGTTGTTATATATAGGTGCATAGTGGTTAAGGAGGCCCTCAGAAGAAGGAGCTGAAGTGCATTAGAATTTATGTTGATAAGAAGAATAAATTGTAGAATAAGGTTTTAAATTATGTTATGATGGTGAAGTAGTTGGTTCAAGTTGATTTTGAGAATTGGTATAAGAAGTGTTAGTAAAAATTTGAGTATCATTAGTGTTAGAAGATGATAGAAGAGTGGTAGAAATAGAATAGGAAGTGTTATCTAAGGGAGAATCAAAAATTGAATCATAAAAAGTAATAAGGTCATCTTTCCCCAACTCATTTAAATTATTTGGGGAAGATTCATGGATAAAATGATATGTTTGAGGTGAAGGAGGAGTGTAGATAGGTTAGGAATTGATAAAAGAAACCACCCCTCACATATTAGTCATGTTAACCACATTCTTCTCGGGAGTGGGGTCAATAATAATTTCTAAATTATTGGTGTAATGGGTTGATTTGTCTTGATTATCTTGGATAGGTTGATGATTAGGAAGAGGGTCTTTGTAGATAGCCAAATGAGCATTGTCTTGGTTTAAGGCTTGAGTTTTGTCATGTGATTTATAATCCTTAAAATCAACTTCATAATCTTATTGATAATTTTGAATGATAGAATCATGATCAAAATTAGGACCAAGAAGAAAGTACATAGATAAATTATGAAGTTATCTATATGTCTCATGAGAATGACCCCAACTAGCATGAAACCAACAAAACTTGTTAGGATCATACCAAGATTTCATAGGATGGGTAGGGTCAAGTTATTATGGAAGAGACCTCGGTAGACACTTAAGAAATTTAGTTGAGGATAGAGTTTTATGAATATTAATATTGTTTGGTGAAGATAAGTAAGGATTGGTATATTATTTAGAAGGGGGAGTTGGTTCCAACAAAGGGGTAGGAATGATAGTTTGAAAATTGTGAATGGTGTCATATAAATATATAACACCATCATTGGTAACATTGTAATTTTTGTTCTTAAGAAAGAGAAGAGGACCTATAGAAGGTTGGGGTGGCTAAAATTAATGCATAAATAAATATTGTCATTTAGCTTGGTCAATAGCCTTCTATAATGTATGTGGAGAGAGAGTGTGGACCTGATATTGAAGTTTAGGAAAAAAGACATTGGTAAAGAGATGGAAAATATTATCATTAGTCATGTTATGTTCACATTTATTTAACAAAGTTTTTCACCTTTTAACAAAGGCCTCAGCAATTTCATTTTCAAGTTGTTTGCAATTTATGAAGTGGGCCAAAGTGTTTTTAGTAATATCACTATTTTGGAATTATTGAGATAAAACATTCATTAAATCCTCCAAACTAGTAATGGAATGAGTTTTAAGTTGGTTATACCAATCAAAGGCATCACCTGTGAGATTTTTGGCTCAGAGTTTGGTAGTGACAAAGGTGTTCAATTTGACCCAATCTTTATAAATATTTCTAAATGTTTTAAGAAGAAGGGTGGGATTGGTTGATCCATTATAAGAAATTGTAGGTGTGATACCTCATATATCAATGTTAGTAATTTGAGTAGTGAGAGGTTCATTTTGTAGATGCTTAATAGTTTTTTTGAAAAAAGTAGGTTGAGGAATGAGATTGCCTTGAGAATATCGAAGAGTAGGAGGGGGAACATTCTGGTTATGTGTGCCCCAAGCCATTGGTTAAGGATGAGTTTGAAGATAGAGAAGGTCGGTTTGCATTCTCATCATTTGATTTATGTTATGAGTTTGAAAGGTATTAATTTTATTGAGTGTTTGTAATAATAGTTGATGTTTTTGATTAGCATTATTAGAAGAATTAGAGGTGGTATTAGTGGTTTGGGTACCACTATTGGTGTTGATAGGAGCTTGAGAGGAATTATGTGAATGTGAGGCACTAGTGGTAAAATTTTCTTGTGTAGCAAAAGATGGACTAGTGAATGGTTGAGAAGAAGAAGAACTAGTAGCATGATTATCTTGGGTAAAAAATGATACACTATTGGAAGGATTAAGGATAATGGATTTTATGGAGGTCCATTAGATGTAGAACCTACCATGTTAGTGGATATACTAGGCATGGAGGTGGAAGAAGTTATAGAAGAAGAGGTTATGGTATGAGAAGGTGTCATAATCAAAGGAAGAGGTTGAGAATCAAATAAAGTGGTACTCCCAAATCTAGTTGAGAATGTAGGAGTAGGTGAATGAGAATCTTCAGATTGACCACTAATCATAAGATTGTAAATATTAGAAGTATCCTTTCCTTGATGTTGAATAAATTTAGAGATAAAGAAGATAAATTTAAGGGTATACTCTAATTAAATTTAATAATATAATGAGAAGAGAGGATTATGCTGTGAAGAGGTATTAGGGGGGGTCCTATAGTTCATTGTGTGAGTGGCAATATGAACATTACTAGCATCCAAGAGAAGAGTACTACTCTATCTATGGGAGACCCTATGAGGGTTGGTAAAATCAATCATGTTTATTGAATGTAACTCTATATTTTCATCAAGAAAAAAATTCATGATGAATGGAAAAAAAGATAGATGAGAAGGCAAGGAAACATGAAATAATAGAAATAGTACAGGGTCGATTGGGTCAACCTAGCATAGAAATAGTGTCTATAAATAGTACAAGGTCAATTGGGTTAATCAAAAATAGTAAATAGAGGCTAAAAAAAGAGTAAATAGGATCTATAAATAGTAAAGGGTTAATTGGGTAGATCTAGTACAGTGAATAAAGGCTAGAAAAAGATACAGGGTTGACTAGGTCAACCTAGTATAACAAATAGAGAAAATAAAGAAACCTATAATAGATTTTGAATTAAAACAAGATAATTTTTTCAATTAATTTGAAAATTAAGAAATAAAGTAAAATACAAAATAAATTGGATCAACACTGGCCAATCCAATTAAAGCACACAACACAAAACCTTACACCAATGCTAGTTAATACAAGTTTTTACAATACAAAATATAATTGAGAAAAGAGAAAATAATCAACTTGAAAAGTAAATAAATAACAAATTGGTCAACCTAAATGTTTATTAGATTATTAGAATATGATTTTAAATGTGATGGAAGTTGGCTATAAGTAAGGAACTATAAATCAATCTAAGGATAGTTTTAGGTAATTTGGGTTGAAAGGGATCTGTAGTGGTAATAACACAATATTGGTATTGGGGCCTACCCCCTCACTTCACACACTGTAGTGATAATGGTGTTGGGTGTTTAGCCAAAATATACCATTAATCATGTTTTACACTTGATGAGAACATCAAGTTAGCTTCCCCCTTGGTGATGAAATCTAAGTAGGTTGGCCTTGGGTAGTCAAATGTTAAAATACTTGTTTAGATTTTTGATTTGTTCATGTATATATAAAATATAAAATAGTGAAACTAAATGATTTATTGAAAAAACACCTAATTAAACTATGTGATCTATTCTAAGCATGGAAGCAATAAGAAATGCAAGTGTGAATTAATTAATAACATTTAGGGTTAATTCCAACTTTGAAACAAGGTATAATGTTGATATAGTCAATAATGTATGTACATAATATAGAACAAGGTTGACATGGTCAATCCTATATTACAAAATCAAGGTCTAAAAATGAATAGGGTCGGTAGAGTTGACCTAGTTATCTAGATAGCACACATAAAATAGAATTGGGTTGATAGGGTCAATCCAGTTGACTGTACAGATGTAGTTTTAAAGACTTCAAACTATAAAATGAAAGACCATAAAGAAAGAGACAAAGAGATATAAAGGAAACTTGGTGGATTATAGATGTAGAGAATGAAAATTTTTATTTAAGAACCTTGATATATGCTTGTAAATTATGCTAATTAGGTTGACTGGGTTGATCAATCTTTACAAAAACCTATTATTGAGTGTCTGGAATGTATAGGGTCAAATGGGTTAACCTAGTATGCTATATAGGATGCCTAAAAATGTATATGGTCGACTGGGTTGACCTAGTAATTTGGACTAGAAGTCTAAAAAGTAGAAAACTTGTACTTAGTTGATAGGGTCGATCTAATAGCTTGTACCTAAAAACTTGCACACATAAGTCAGAGATGGGTTGATTAAATTAACCCAATATGGAAAATATATAACAAAAATAATGATGAAAAAGAATGAAATAAAGTGAATAAATCTTGCAAGTGTTAGTTCACATCAAGTTTACCAGAATGTATGTAATAAAAAATGGATCATGTTTATAAATCAATCCTGGCTCAGCGAAGATAGCATATACCTACACTTTTGATTGAGAATACATTTTTTAAATAGGAGCATTGCCAAGACATGGATCTACTAGACCCAATTAGGGGTTCACTTGTCACAATAAATAATACTAGGAAGGGTTTCAAAGCCTAGAGTTTAACACAATCATGTAACTACCCTAAAAGAGTCCTAGGTTTTGATATTCACTCTATTCTAATAAAAAAGAAAGTAAATATAATCTAGTGTACACCAAAGCTTGTGGCATAAAGTGGGGGTTAAACACAAAAAAAATTATAAACATCAATGTGTATAAAATCTTAATGCATGGGAGAGAAACACAATTACATTATCTATCTAATCTTACCAAGGAGAAATAAAGTTAAGGATACTTACTTTGAAGATGAACCCACTAAGCCTCAATTTATCCCTTGGAAAATGTTCTTCATAAGATATTTTTATGGTATGTAATGATAATAAATACAAATCAACTCTAGGATACACAACCTATATATGCATCCAAAAGACTTATCCACAAAACAAGATCTATATCTCCAAAGGAAGTATGGAACCCTAAGTTTTATTCCTCAAGTAGAATGGTAAATAAGTAGATGTTTATTCACACTTATTCTTCTTCACTTCTCTATTCTCAAATGGTTAGAAATAAAATTATATATATATATATATATATATATATATATATATATATATATATATATATATAGGTGGTTCTTATCCTAAATCCTTATGAATATGCCATCTGTATGGGGTCAACCTAGTCAACCTTGTATGTTTTTAGGAGATAAATCACTAGGTCTTAAGCTAGGTCAGCTGAAGGGATAACAAAACTCTCAAAGTGAAAATACCCAAAAATAGTATAAGGTCGACCCAGTTGACCTTGTACAATAATTAGAGGCTAAAACATGTATAGGATCAACCCAGTCGACCTAGTATAGTCAACTAGAAAAAGGGGGTCAAGGCAATAAAAATAAGGATAATGATATGACAAATGTTTTAAATGGGTACAATATAGAATAATAAGCTTAGGATAAATGGTTTTAGGAGACAAGTGTGTAGATTGAAAATTTAATAAGGGACAATAATCATATGAAGAACTAATGGTCTGCCCACCCCTTTCTCAGTGCACCCCTTAAGGCGTGCACTCAGAGAGATTGAGACTCAACAGGTTCTTGCAAGATACAAAGTGTTAGTAAGTGATAAAATTTTAAAAATATTATGTGTATATAGTTGGCTATATTTTAGAACTCGTGATAGTTGTAGTTATATATTTTAAATGTAATAATGTAGACTATATATATATATATATATATATATATATATATATATATGATATGTTATGTTTGTTTTGGTGATTTCATATAAATATTTACAACCTATAGTTACTCCTATTTTGGAATACAACCTCCTATATATGTGTTCAACCCTTAGGATGGATTGAACTTTAGTTATTATTTTTTGAATAAGATAAATCAAGACACATACATGTGCATGTGCATGTGTGCATGCACACACACACACACACACACACACACAACCATGTGTAATATGAGACAAGATTGTAGACCTTGGTGATTCAGTTGATATTAGAGACTTATTTAATAGTAAATGCATACATATTTTTATAAATATAGCAGAACTTTAAACAATACCATATGGTGTTAACATACATGGGAAATTGGATACTTCATTTAATGGTGTTTTAGTTGTAAATTAAATAGAATGTTAAGAAAACTTGAATGACATTTATATATTAAAGTGTAATTTCATGTGTTCATATTTATTTATAAGTTTTCTTTTGAAATCTATAAAATAATATGGTATAATGTGCATAATATATGCACAGGTGTGAACTATGAATTTATAATAGTTAAAATATAAGTTTTACATGATTAAGGAAATGCAAAAAATAGGTAATAAAGGTTTAAAGCTAGTCTGAAAGTAAACAAAAAGATTAGTATATTGACACATACTAATAAGTAATCCTTGGGTATGTGCAAGTGAGCCATTTAGTGTTCTATTACATTTAATACATGAGTTGTATAATGTTAAAAATAAATGAAAAGTGTGAAATTCTTTTTTGATGAAAATAATGTATTTATCACTTGGATTTTTATAATCTCATCATATGGCTATGCTTGTAAATGTAAATTATGAATGTTATTGGTTGATATGAACTTGTAATCCTTGGATGTGCCAATAATAGTTGTGATATGGGAAAATAATTTGATTTCTCTATATTAGATGGATTTTTTTATCTTGTATTAAATTGAATAAGTAAAGACTTATCTTTATTTGATGAGTGTTTGTAAACTGCAAATATATAGTTATTATACTTTGAAACTAGTTTATGATATTTTAACATGCATTCTTCATTTGATATAAGGTGATAATTATATGATGTTATTGTCATGCAATGTATATATCTACAATTTGGTATCATATGATATATTTAGATTTATTAATAGAGAATATGTGTGTGTAGAATTGACTTAGATCCATAAGAGATCTAAATTCTATAATGAAAACTTTGGCCAAAGTAATGTTATAGTTGAGACATTTTCATTCCATTAAAATTTCTAGTTTACAAGTGTATATATGATGCCATATTGGATAGAGGATTGTTTTCCATAGTCTATGTAACTATTGCATGTATTAGTGATTGGATAACACACAAGTTCTGATTGAATTCTTGATATCTACATTGATTTTATCTACCCCTCCATCAATGGAAGGGCCACTCATAATGGGGAGGTGTGTAGAAGACCAATAGTGTGTGGTTAGAGGAAAAGAACCCTGATGATGATCTCCCTCTTTTCAGCTAATCAACCATATTGGAATCATACTCATGGCTATTTAAATTGATTATGAGCTATCTTTTGAGACTCAAATGTATTGTTGTACATCCTATCACATGTATTTTTATATTTAGTGATGAAATGTAATAAATTGCACATTCTAATTTTTGATTATTTAATACAATAATGGTTGTATATCTTGTACATAATTTTTAATGTTGTAAACATCAAAGGTTGTATATTTTTGTGTAGCTATAAATGTAAATTATTTCAGTGTACATATGTACCCTTCACTATATTATTAATTATATGAGGAATCCTATCTTCTATTCTATTCTATACCATTTGAAAGTTAAATGGATCTCCACTAACATAATCTACTAACATTCATTGATGAGATGATTTTTCTTTGAAATATCATTACTCCTACTTTGCTCCACTCACAATGCTATTTCAAAGAGGGGTAAAATATATGCACCTAAATCTTCTCACCTTAATTATTCTAATTAATCTTGCTAATGTATCCCCATTATTTTAATGTTAATCCTTTATATAATATCCCCCCTCAACATTTCCTTATTTACTAACCTTATTCTTCCCCACTTCATTAATTCTCCTAAATCCTCATTATCTTATTCTAATCCCACTTATACATTATTTGCGAATTTTAAATTCCCATGACCCACCTACCCACCTACACTAAGCCTATTCATAATATCTACCACACACCTAGTCCCTAATCACTCACCTAATCCTTATATAATTCCCTAAATAATTCTAATTAATCCCTAAGAGGATTCTATAATCCTCCAATTCTAGAATCCTCTCTAACTTAGCCTTCCCCATCTAGAACCCTCTATTCTAGAGGTTTTCAAGGAATTAAAAATTCCATGGAAAATCCCCAACCATTTATCTCAATGGCCCAAGATTTAAATATATCCATTGATTCTTCCCTCCATACTCTATATAAATAATCCATTCCTCCATGGCTAGGCTATCTAAAAAATCCATCTATGAAGCTCATGAATCTCCATGTTAAACTAGTAATCAAGAATAAATCTACTAAGTCTATACTAATATAATCCTTGAATCCATTATAAACATCTTTTATCATACCAAAATAATGTCAAAAATATGATTCTAAGGTAATCTCTATCCAATCCTCTTGCCTTTCATTCATTTGATCTTGGTTTGGAATAATTAGCTTTAGGATTAGAGTGTTGGTTTGAATAATTCATTCATCTATTTGCATTTGATTCTAATGGTTATAAATATTACTTAGGTAGTTTTATGTTTTAGGATTTTACATTGTATGATTTAATCCATATCTCAAATTTTTCTACTACAAGATCATATCTTAACCAATGGGTTAATTCTATTTTCTAAGATTACTATTTTAGATGTATTTAGTAGTCAAATGGTGAAACATAATGATAATTATTGAAAATGAATATGAGTTAAACATGTTTTTTTAAAACAAATTGTGTAACTTATAATATAACCTACTAGGGTTCTAATAGTACACCATTTCATCTCACAAACATTTTCCATAAAACTAGTCCCTTTGATGCTACAAGAGATATTAGAACCTTTCATCAGCTACTACCACACAATTATAGCTATGCTCTACTATTGGGTAGCATAAAATATATATACACATAATATTTTTAATATTTAATACTTACTAATAATTTATCTCTTGAAGGAACCTGTCGAGTTTCACTCTTTCTAAGTGGATGCCTTAAAAGGTGTATTGGGAAAGGGGTTAGTAGACCATTGATGCTTAGCAAGATTGTTGTGGCTTTGTATCATTCCTAATATTAGTCCAACTTCTTTATAGTGTCTATCCATTTAAATCCTATGATGCCTCCTTGAAATCCTAAAATCCTAAAATGTGGCTAAGTCTAAAATCTAATAGGACCCTCTAAAATATATAATTTGCATTATAGCTCCTAGAGGTCAAAAACCACTCTCAAATATCCTAAAAGTATAAATATAAAATATAATTAAAATATAAGAAACTATAAATATTAATATCAACTTATAATTAAATGTTTATTTTATATTTATACTACTTGTTTTGCCTAGATTTCCTATTATGTTGACCAAGTCAACTTTTTTATTCATCTTAGCCTATTATGTCGACCAAGAAAAAATCTTAAATCAACTTATCCAATAGTTTTATATGTTCCAGGTTCACTCTTAAAAATTTAGTAATTTAATTTTTTCAATTATATAAGTTTTCATTTATGTTTCTCAATAAAATAAATCAATACTTCAAATTTCTATTCTATTTTTGCAAGTTTTTTTTCTATTTTGTTAAAATTATATACACAATCAACTAGGTTGATCTGGTTGACTTAGTTTGTTTTATATTTTTACATAAATAAAACTAAGTCAATCTAGTTGATGTAGTTTTTGATTAATTAAGGCAACAAACCAAGGGCTGAACCCTATATAGTCAAAAAAGATAGGAAGGCTGGCAAACAAAAGATGCCAGCACCAAATCAACGGCATAGCTGAGAAACAAAGTTAGAAGCAAAACAAAACACTGGAAAGACCAGAGTCATAAAGGATGAAACTACATTACTATAGAATTAACAAGATCCTTAAGATTCTCATTGTCCACAAATCAAGGAAGTACTAAGGTTATCATTTTCCATGATCTACAATGGCCTTCTCCACGTGGACTACCTTTGAAAGCTATCTTCATCATCAATGTGCATCATTCATGCTCCATCATCTCCTTCTAAATGATCTTTCTAATGTTTGGGGGTATATGAACCCTTTGTCGCCATACCCTCCATCTTGAGAATTGTTGACCAAGGTTGGCACAAGCATCAGTGACCTTGTTACCTTCTCTGTAGGTGTGAGTAATCTCAACTTCGAAAAACTTTTGTAAAAGAAACTGGATATTCATAATGATGTCTTTTAGATGGATACCAACATTAGATGCTTTATTAATGGCATCTATGATCAACTTAAAATCTCCTTGAATATTCAAATTTCTAATTCCTAGGGATATAGCTAACTTTAATCCCCAAAGTAAGGCCATAGCTTTAGCATAGTTATTGCTCTGGTAACCCATGCCACCAGCATAGACAACAGAAATCCTTCCTTTTTCATAGTTGATGTAGTTTATTCTGGCCCTTTTCAAATTTTTATTTTTCTTCTTAGAAATTATACTAGATCGACCTAGCTGACTCAATAAGACTTGGCTGACCTAATATAATTTTTTATTACTATTTTTTTCCCCAAAATAAACTAAATCTCCCTAGTCAACTCTATATGTCCTGGTTAACATAACTTAGTAGGTGTCCAACATAGTTCATTAGGTAGATGACCTACTTTATTTTGCCTCTATTTTTTGACATAGTCTAGTAGGTGACTAACTTAATTTATTAAATTAATAAATTCATAATTATACATTATTTTTATCTTCTAATTAGTCAAAAACACTACATAATTAAGGATTTAGATCAAAACCTCACTTTTATTATTACTTCATATGAAACTATTGAATTATTTCCTTCATGTCTTCCTAATCCCAAAGCAATTACTACCCATTGTAATATAGTTGATGTTATTCACCCTCATCCTCCTCCTACTACCAATGTTGGTAATCCTTCACCAAACAATCCATACCCTAATACCAATATAAGGAATTCTCCTCCCATCAACACTAACATTCCTACCACTAACAATACTACTCTTCCCATTAATACAACTCAAATTATTGCACAAATGATTCAAAAAATTCATGTTATGTAAATAATTAACAATTTCCAAATGATTCAAATGCATTCTCATATATTAAAAATGGTTAATCAACCACCTCAAGTCATCATGACTCAACTAAATCAGAATTTTGTCCCGGTTCCTTTTAGAGATGCTAATTGGAATATCATTTATTAGCCCCCTTTACATAACAAAATCCTTCAACATATTTAAAATTAACTTTTAGCTCCATTCATTGTGTCCATAGACATTATAAATATTTATCCAACTATTACATATAATGGAACTAAATACCCCATTATCTTTATTAAATATTTTGGTAATCTCTATAAAGATTGGGTTCAAACTAACATCTTTGATACCACCAAGATCTTAGCTAAAAGCTTTATTGGTGATGCACTTGAATGGTACAATCAAATTACTATGCATTCCATTACATAACTAGATTATTTAGTCAATTCTCTAGTAAAATAATTCTAATATAATGACCTTCCTAAAAATTACCTTTGCCATTTCATTAATGCTAAACAACTTCCTAATGAATATGCTCACAATTTCATCAAATGATGGAAGTATCTAGCTCATAAATTGGACCATAACATAAATGATCATACTATCTTTAAACTATTTGTTACCACTCTTAAAGCTCCTCTTCAATACAAAGTTTATATGTTTTCCCCTTAAATCTTTAAAAGAAACATTAGACCAAGCAAAAATGCAAGACTTTCTTATGAATCGATTAAAATCACATCAAGAAACTAATAAGGAACCTTTCCACTCATTTTCTCATAACATTAATTTTTATAAGCCTCCCCAAACTCAAAAAGGAGCATACAATTCAACCAATTCTAAACCAACCCCCTTGCCTTGAGTCTAGAAGAACTTAAGAGGAAATTGACACCCTATAAACCCATGATCTTTGGTCCTTCCAAACCTCATAAAAAATGGTACAATATTGATAAATTTTGTTGGTGACATGGTATAATAGGTCACTCTCATGAGACTTGTCATGATATTCACTGATTGTTTCTTGCTTCCTTGTTTAGTCCACATTTCAATATGGATAATCTTACATAACAATGTTATCAAGACTATCTTCAAGCCTCACAAATCCAATCTAAATAATAAAAATCACATAAACATCACTTACCTAATGATCAAAAAAAAATAAACCATATCTCTACCTCATCCACTAATGTTATACAAACCACAGTTGAGACTTATTCCTACACCAATGAGGAAATTATATCTAACATGAACAACTTCAAATGGGTGGTTGTATTGGTAAAACCTCAAACTTTTAGGTCACACAAACCTAAGGAGAACTCAGTTAAAATTCATACCCAAAAGCACATCATACATGGTCTTACTTTGCCTTATATACCTCTTCATACCTCTCCTACAAATCCTATTTCATTGTCAACATATTCATAATCTAACATATCAACACATTTACCTATCTCCAACTACACATTGTATCCTAATGTAGTTCAATCTAACAACTTATCTTCACCTAATTCCATATCACCTATTGGGGCATCTTAAAATTCCCATCCACATATCACTTTAGAATTTAGGGCATATTATGATGCCAATCCCTACATCAAATGACACTTTGGGGAATCCTATGATGCCCAATCTTATTCTAAATTGCATAATAATAAACAAATTCAACTTCAATAAACCTTTTGAGACACATCAGCTTGTATTTCACATGCTCATCTTTGATATATATGTTAGCATAAAATTTTCTTGTTATTTTTGTCTCATGTTTATTTATTTTTGTGCATTTTATTTGATTTATTTTAACTTTACTAACACCATTGTTTCCTCTTTGGTTCTTTTATTTCATTTCATTTCACTTTTACCCTTTGATTTCATTTTGGTTCTTAGATATCTCTTTCATTACTATAATTTATTATATTTTTATGTCATTCTTTGCCTTGGTATCGTTATGATTATTTGACCTTTATTCAATGTCACCCTTTCTTGGGATGATCATTTAATTTCCCCCTTTCTTAGGATGACCTTTTACTTTCCCCTTCTCTTAGGATGACTACTACTTTCAATAGTTCTTGTGTTAAATCCCTTGTTGGTTAATGTGGATTTTATAGTGACATGAATTGCATAATATATCCTCATCCCTTTCATATCACTATTTTACCTCCTTGAGATTAGATATGAGCATATCCATCATTGTATCACTTATTACATTGATGAATCTCTCATGATCCCCATATTTCCCTTATTTTTTTTAATTTAAGGCACACATAGGTCACTTTTTAGATTTCACACGTACTTGTGGGAAAGTATAGGAGTATTTATATGCCTTATTATTTAATTATTTTTAACTAATGACCAAGTGTAATCTCTCTTGTGTTCATCACCTATTTCACTCATGATTGGTTCTCTCAATACATATGGAGGAGGAATAGAATTATCCAAAAGAGTTAAAAACCAAATCATAAAATAAATAAAAGTCAATGGAATATATATATATATATATATATATATATATATATATATATATATATATATATATATATATATATATATATTAAAATTTATATCACACCAAAATATGTGATATTTATTTGGCATATTTCCTATCTTAGTCTAAGCTCAAACTCCATAAATTGGCCTCATGGTAGAACTAAGTTCTATTGAGGTGCAGGAGGCTAGTAGACTGGGGCAATAGGTCTTATTATATCATATACTTATAGTGACACCTACTTTATCACACAATTATCCAATCTTCATAGTATACCAATGGTTCTGTAAGGGGTCCTAAAGAGCAAGGAACACATTTGGGGAAGATAGGTCTTGTAATGTTAGGAATTTGTAGAGCCAAAAAATTGTTAGTTCCTTTTTAGTAAATTTTAAGAGAATTCAAATAAAATAATGAAATAGAAACTAAAACACTCTTGAATAAGTATGAGGTTGAGATTAACATAATGGATAAAACTATAAATAAGAGATAAAAACATACAACTATGTTACCTCCCTTGTCAAAACTAGTGTTTACTTGTTGGCATAGAAGATGTTTTTGCTCAGATTATGGGCTATAGAGACTTTGATCAATGCATTATCCATATTGGAAAAACTTATATAAGATCACATATGTATTTTCTTGGCTTCACTTGGATTGGTGTGAAGCTTATTGAATCAATTTGGCATTATAACATTACTTAAGAGGCTTCTTGAAGGCATTCGTGTAGAGTAACCTTACACACAAAAGCTTGTTTGCAAAGAGTGAGGGTCCTTATATTTATAGGTATTAAAACTAACTCTAACCCTTGGGTAATTAGGTTTAGTTTTAACCTCAGTTGAGTTTAAAGTAACTTTGGTCAAGTTTAGGTTAACCCTAGGTTAGGTCAAAGAAATTATGAAGGCTTGACAACTCATATAAGATATTTATTACCATTACAACTCATAGAAGATATTTATGAGGTTGTGACTCACTTTTTATTTGATTTTTAGGAATTAATAAAATATATTATTAATTTACTTGAATTTACCTCATGTTTATTGAAAATTTCCTTTTTTAGAAAATATAATTACTTAATTCAACTTGGAATTTTTACTTAAGCAATTAATTTAAGTTTGTTTTTTAATTAATCATTCTTAGTGTTTTTGGCATTTATGAATTATTTTAATGTTTTGCATTAATAGATCAATAGGATAATAATGTCAATTTACTAGGTCATAATTTGATTGGGTTTGAATCCAAGCTAGGTTATCAATGCATACAGGATAATACCCTAAATAAGCAAGCATCAACGTGTTTTTGGGTTGTTATATCCATTACACAGATGAATTTAAGAAATTTAGTGACATTTAGACTTAAATTATGTTATTTTCTAGAAATCAATTTGGTATCTAGTTTAAACATAAAAGTGGTGAAAAATGAGTGTCTATAATTTGCCCCTATTTGAGAAGGAATTACAAGATACAAACATAGTAAAATCTTTTCAAAAAATACACAATTCCTTAGGATGAAAGTTTCATGCCCTAAAGGATAGTATATTAGCCTTGGATGCCCCCTCAAAGGATTGGGTGGTAAATAGAGTCATCGAACATTCCCTAAAATGAACAAAATGACATGATCTAGTGGAACTGTAGGATGAAACATTAATTTTCCCAAAGGAAGTTAGAATTAGTAATGTAGGTTGAGACACTAATTTACCCAAAGGTAGTTATAATTAATAATGAAGGTTGAGACACTAATTTTCCCAAAGGAGATTATAATCAATGTTATATGTATGTTTCCTAGTAGGGTAGGTATAGAGAAAAATAATTATTTTCCCAAAGGTAGTTATAATCATTAAGATAAAAAGTTACCCTAGCATGGTAGATGGGTCAAAAAATAATGATTTGACCAAAAGAAGTTATAATCATTAATATGGGTATTTGCCACAATAGGGAAAATAGGTCCAAAAATAATGATTTTCCTAAAGGTAGTTATAATCATTAGCATGCATGGATCGCATGATGGAAAATGAGTTTTCCCCAAGAAGGAAAAATAGATCACTGATCGGTCAGAAAAGAATTAAATGCATTGGGGCAAATTGGCAAAGGGAGCTTATGCAAGAAACATTCAAAATGGATCTATGATGAGTTGGAAAAGAATAAAAACGTGATTCTATTTTAAGTATGAGTATGAATATGCACATTTAAACTAACACATTGTATAGGTAGAAAAATAATGTTGTTAAATGGGCTCGAAAGAGGCCCAATAAGATAATCTAGTTATAAAATGGCCAAGAAATAAGGAATGTAGAATCAAACAACATGCAAAATGGACCACAAAGGAAAAAAATACCTCTTAAAGTGTGCATAATTTACTTTAATAACTAGGGGAATTCAATTTTTTTGGATATATATTCACCCCATGGGGTGAAATTGATTCATTTTCACCCTAACCCTTTGAAATTTTTGAGCTTTAGTGTTCATGAGAGTTATAAAAAAAAGGGCATGTGGATGAGGATGAAAACACATCAATAACTAATTGAAGAATCATGGGTGACTTCCACATGATGGGACACTAGTATGTGGTTTCAACCTTTCCATTTAATACATTTATGTCACATTTATTACTAGGTTTAGGATAAAAACTTGTAAAGTCATTATTTTTTTGGAATGGAAAACAATAGCTTTACAATGAAAATCGATGACTTCATATGAAGTTATCATTTGTAAAAATGGTAACAATGCCAAAAATAATGAAAATCACCAAATCAATGATTTCACCCAATTTTAAGTGAATTCATCATTTTTGTGAAAAATGAAAACAAAAATTTCACCTAAAAATGGTAGAAAATGACAAAATAATGACTTCATCATTTGGGACAATAGTGATTTTGACCTAAAAGGCAAAATAATTGGCTTAAGGGATCCAAAATGGGTCTAACCTCTAGGAGAGGGGAAAATAAGCTTAGTAGGGTAGGCATAAGCAACAACATAGTTATAACATGATGTTAATCTATCTGTGATTGTAGGAGTGACTATTAGTGTTGACATCATGGGAGAAATGTTCCCATTTACTTACACACATCACACATTTATATGGTGAAGATGGTTTTATTCCTATAAGCATTATATTTACATGACATGGTGTATATTCTAGTTATTTTCATATATCAAGCATACCTGAGTGCATTGGTATAGTGATGGCATTCTAATATGTTTACCTTTCACCTATCGATTGGGGAGGCCACTATTACACATGAGGATACCTAAAAAATACTCAAGCTAATGATGAGAGGTTGCACGATATTATAGACAAATCTAATATGACAATAAGATATGTTATATGATTTGGTTGGATTTTAGAATATTCCCATGGTTCATGGGAAGGTTGATATTGACTTAATGGAGACATATACATATTTATGACATAACGACCTAGCTCTTGGGGAAGTTTCACCATTGGCACTAATTGATAGAGAAGTGTTGGTTCTGATGGATATTATCAGTGGAATATTATTGTCTAAAAATAGCAACTGATTTTTCTATATGGGATTGGGAGGAGTTATCAAGAACATGATAGATGAGGCTATGTAATTTGCATGGGGACCAACTATATTGGTCCAGTTATACAAGGACCTCCATATGGTGGCCTATCAAGGAGGCCATAACATTAGATCTTTCATGATACTCATGGTTTGGGGATGGGAACACATCTTGATAGAGCACCAAGTGGGCCAGAGATGGATTAGGGACCTACAAGGGCCATTGGCATATGGTTGGGTATAGATAGGCATAGGATGTTGAGGACACCATGGACGGATATACTTGTTTATGATGCATGTTTGATGAACTTACACCATAATTATTTATCTAGATACCTTATCTTATTTATTAGCTTTAGTTTCCTAAGGATGATTGGTACATGCCATTTATGAATTTTAAATGATTTATCACAAGGATATAGTCGCATATCATTAAGGAGTATCAGCTAGATAGGGTGATTGAATAGATCATCATAGTTCAGGATGTTTTAGAGGATCCTAGGTGGTTTTCTCACATGGTTAGAGATATTTTCCATGCCATCCCTATGATTCAAAGGAGTATAGTTATGGCTAGTTATGCTAGTGTTCCATAGATGGCATGGGCATATACAAGGGTTCCAACACATGCAAAGGTTATCTCTAGATTATGTACACTAGTGGGTATAGGTGTGCCCTTTGAGACTTACTATTCCAAGTCAAATAAGGAGATAGGTAGGTGGTCAAGTGGTGATAGATATTGATGAGGTAGAGGTTGAGACTAGTAGTTGGGCTAGTGATAGTGGCATCATCTAACATAGCAGTAGAGGTGGGGAGGATGATGATGCTAGGGATGACATAAGGAATGGTAGAGGGGATGATAGAGTAGATGACACTCATGCCATGATGGTGATGGATCCAAACACAATAGGTTTAATAAGTAATTTTTTTGATCTAGGCCAAGTAGGGCCATATGGTACAACAATAGTGGGTAAGGATACTACTTTTTTAGAAGAGGAGATCACTAATAGGGTAGGTGAGATAGTAGATTTGGAGAGGAGGGTGATAGAATTATAGGCTTCATTATTTATCCAAGATGAGGACATGAGTTGCCTTCAATTGGATATTACCCAACTGAAGGTAGAGGTGAACTATATGGTTCATATTCAGGAAAAAATTATGGTAGAGCATGATTAGGTATATCAGATAGAGATCAAGCCTTGGTAGATGTTTAGAGGCTTCAACATGAATGGGATGAGGCTCATAGAGCTAACACTCAAGTAGGGTTATCTTAGATGACACTTGAGATCCTTTAGGATAAGGATGAGGCATCATATTATCACCAAGCATACAAGACCATCATCCTTAAGGATCAATAGATTACCAAATTTGAGTTATGGGATGTTTATAGGGATGGTAGTAGATCAAGTCAGTCTAAGACCAAAACACATGGTATAGTAGCCTAAAATTAGTCTATGTAGTAGCCAAAACTACCTATGTCATTAGAACAACTAGGGCCACCTCCTACTTAGGGCCATGGATACATAGAATTAAAGATAATTTATGATAGCTATTTGGTATATTTTATATTTTTGACACCATAATGTGTATGTATTCTCAATATATATGAAAAAATTGTGAGATACATTGACATTCATATTGGGTCCTTTGAGGCCTATGTACACTGACTATTATTATTTTATATATGTGATGATATGTTTATGTTGATCTCATGCTTATCTCATTTTTTAGCATTTTGTATGTTTATTTGCATTTAAACATGTATGTTCTTTCATTGTCATGTATTTATTTGTATATGAGATATTGCTCTATTTTATCTGTTTATGTTTTATAATGTACATACATGATTATTCAGAGATGCATGTCTATATTATCACATAATAAATCATATTAATCTTGTTACTCATTATTTTTTATTATGTTTAGGATTCTTGTTAGTTGGTGATCTCAGAGAAGTATTACCCACTGCATTGATCGATAGTTTTATTGGCCCGATCTTTGTTGTATCTTATGATATTTTACATCATAGTTATTATTGACCAAATTTGACCTTTGGTCAAATTGGGTCAACCCATAAATTTATAAAATTTTTATAAGTTTATACATGTCTTATGGGGATCTCATATTGTCCTATACATCTTTCTTATCCTTCTCCTAGTCTTGGTCTAAGCCCATTCTCCTTATACTAGTCAGGTCAAACAAAGTCAAAGTTGGTAAACCTTGGTAAAACATGGTAAAATTTCCAATTTATCTTTAAAATTTCCTAATTTTGTCACTTATATGTTTTAAGTAATGTCTAGGTCATAAATTAGTCACTTGCTAGGTCTCATATGCAAAAGGGGTCTTTTGGCCACATTTTTAGCCCATGAAATGACTTGTATGGATTTTAAAGGAGGAAAATTTGTCAAAAAGATTTATTTAAATGTGGGGGAGGTCAAATAATTTAAGGATTTTTTATATGATATTCCAATAATTAGTTATGTTCAGATAAGGGTAGTTTTTCCTTGTTTTTAGGGCCTTTTGGGCACCTATATGAATTTATTGAGTTCACCATTAGATAAAAAAGTGGGTAACATGTATTTTAATCTCCATACAATATTTTACATGTATTTTTTTCAATTAATATGTAAAAATCTTATTTTTTTCTCATGCTTCTTCTATTTTCTCCTTGCAAGCCAAGAAGGGTCAGTTCAAGCACTTGGTATGGGTTGTAAAAATGGAGTTGGGAAGAGTGATTTTGGGGAATGAAATGTGTATAATTTTACTTAAAATATATATAAATAATTTTAATTTTGGTTCTTTATCCTTCATGAACAATCATTTGGACCTCAGGTAGCTTTTTATGCACTTCAATCCATGAAGGGGTCACTGTTTGCATTTGTTTCAGATTCCCTTGCTTTGGTTTGATGCATTTGTTTATTTCAGATTTTTATCCATGTTTTATAATATCTATCCATATGTTATCCATCACCATTATATCATAAATATCATCAAATGTTAATAAGCCTCTTCTAGGCCTGTTTGGGTTTGCCATTGTCTGCTCTTTTCATCTCAGGTGTCATGAGAGAGATTTTTCATGTTGAAGAAGTTGTTTTGAGAATTATATACAAGTTTTTTTGGAAAATTTTATCATTTTTGGGACTATCAAATGTCTTTGAGGTGATAGGAGGCTTAAAATAAATCTTTTCTTGCTCAAATTCCATGCTCTACCTATATTTTCTATCAAAATAGTCACCTTTAGGCTCTTGATGATGTTATTATGGTGTAAGGGGAGATGGAATTATCTCAAAATTTCTTGTTTTTTCTTAAAATGCATTTGGAGGTTTTCAAGGATCATATGAGTCCTTTCTATACTCATATTCCATAGTGATCTATGCCCAATTCACTATCTACCTTTCAAAAAAACTTTCTACAGGTGTCTAAGCATGAATTTTAGGTGTGTATAGAAGATGTAAAATAAACCTCACATTCCTTTTTCACCTCCATCACAAGAAGAGTCTTAATAGGCTCATAGTAACTCCTAAAAAGTAAAAAAGGTATAAATTAATCTTTGAAGAGCATGACTGAGTTTTCCAAGTCCTTTATCTCTAAAAGGCCTAAACAGAGGTTCCTAAGCTTCTTTAGAATATCATATATCATAAAAAAAAAGGAATTTAAAATACTCTTAGTTGTTTGGTTTAGAATTACCTACCACATAAAACACCTATTCCAAATTTTAGGCCAAAATATTGAGGGGATAAGGATTTTTAGGGTCTCAAAGTTACCATCAAACACACTAAATTCATTCAATGTCATCTATAGTTGGAAACTAAAGGAAAGCTTATTTCAAGAAAAATTGAAAGTTAGGATTGTTTTATATGTTGGATTGATTAAAAATGATCCAATTGATACTCATGAGATAAAATTTTATAAGATAAGATGGAATTTGATGTGATGACCTCCTAAGCCTATCCCTATCCATACATAGGCCTGGGAAGGGACACCCATAGTAAGGGTTTCTAATAGTGAGGTGGAAAGTTGAGGTTTTGACCTTATTTTGAGCTTTCAAATTTAATAGGAGGTATAAGGATGTCTTGTGACTCTAGGACCTTCATGAAAAGTCAAATTGTCATCAAGCTAGTTCTAAACATCACCACGATACCTACAATAGGCCTGAGAAAGGGACACCTATAGGAAGAAAGGACTAGACTTGTGAAACAAATTAGATAATGTACAAGAGAAGAGAGTTTATTTTTTATGATAAAACAAATTTATATAATTCATCATAAACACCATGATTAGGGTCTCTTAAGGCCACATTAACCTCAACAAGGGTGTCTTAGTCTACCTATATGTCAGGTAAATAGGGTATATAAGTAGTGAGTCAGAAGTAAGGTTCCCTTTATACTATAAGAGAATATATTTGTGGAGTTTGGCTTACATAAGTGAAAGGTAACCTTAGTGATTAATGAAAATATTATGGACACCTTGATCAATGAGCAAAACCCTATCCTGACACTTGCAAGCCTGTACAGACTGAGACAGGTAGTGAGTTGGAGTTAATGTTTCCAATGATGCTAATTCCACCCAAGGTCAATTGATGAGTTCACATTATTGTGTAATTAAAGTGGTTTAAAACATTTATTTTAGTACTTAAAACAAATCCACAAGCACCCACAGGAGCCATCAGATAGGGCTATATTAGTCTAGATAGTGTATAGCCTAATCCTATGTTTCCAAAAGCATAAAAGGTGTTTGTGAGACCAAAAGACTAGAAATTCATCAAAATATGATCATGTAAAATTAATATTCCCTTTTTAATAATCATGTGGAAAAATATATGTCTCTAAACAAGTAAAAATTAATCCACAATCATCTCCTTACATAGACTGTCTTCTTGAAAGTCTCTACCTAGAGAATGGAGAAAGTTGGTGATCTTAAAATTGAATTCATGGGATAAAATTTTGTATATAGTACTATCACAACATTTATAATAGTCTCCAATGTTTTTTTTTGAGGATAAGATAGGGTACATGTCCCCTATTGTGTCTCAGATAGGGGGTACTCGCTTCATGTTTGAAGAGACAATTTTGAGAGAAATATGATGGAACATGGAACTAAAGTATTAGAGACACCCAAATATGATTTTCATATCTATTAATCACCTATAAAAACATGTTAAAATAATTAGGATGTTTGTAATACAATAAATTTGGTCTAAACAAGAGGTCTTGTAGGTAGGGTAGCTAGGCAACATGCAAGTCTACTTCCAATTGGAAGGTCACTTCAATTTCTAACCTTTGAAAAAAACTCCAATGATTTGTTTCATGTATTTAGAGGTATATTTGAGATGTATAATCCATGTAATGTAGGGGATTCATCAAATAAATGTCTATGAACCTAAGGTTACAGGTAGACTCTTTGAGCAAGGTCTATGCCTAGTTCTAAAGGGTGACCATTCTTATTTCTAGCTCTTGGTGAGATATTCCAATGATTAAAGAACGTGCTTTGGATGTTTATAAAAGTTTTTAAACATTTTATTTATATGAAAAATTATCAAGAAACCATTTTTGTCCTAAATTATGCTCAGACCCTACCAAAATGCAAAAAAGGAGCTCGAATGCCAACTTCAAATGCTTGAAACTTCCACCAATATTTACATGGGACCTATAGGTGATTATAAAAGTTAGGAAGGGTCCTTAAGAAGCCCTTAGTGAAGTTTTTAAAGGATTCCAATGTATTTTATTTAAGAAAAAAATTTAAGAGTCCAGACCACTCCAAAACCCTTGAAAACCCTCCTTAAGGACCCGATAGAAAAGATGAGGAAAATAAGGCATCCACAAGGGGTGGAAAGGCCATGAAATTGAATTTAATATGTATAGGACTGCCCATATACCCATACCATGCCAAATTGTTTTTGCTACACCTCTATGGATGGTGTAAAATAAGGCTTATTTTGACAATTTTTTGTGTTTTTTAGGCATGGAGAACTTTCAAAGCATGAAAACACTTCTAGGAGAAATATTTGGACTTATTATAAGTCTTCATGTCCATTTTATCAACTATCTCAGCTATTAATCCTATCTTTTACCTCTTTCATTTCAGCCATTCTAGTGGGTAGATATTTGAACACTTAGGGAAAAGAGGTGAAACTCCATTAGGGAAACCCTTTAAGGCCTATTTATTGAAACTGATGATATGGACACCCTTGAAACATGCCATCCCACATTTTTCATGGATAAAATTGAATAATTGGAAAGGTTTTGGGTGCCAAGTGTGAGAGGTGCATGGAGAGAGCTCATTTTGGGACTGCCATGGATGATGGTGCATGGATAGAAGAATAAGAGTGATTAAAGGCTAGTCAAATGCATGTTAAGAACTATTAGTAACCCCTCCTACTTATACCCATCATCATAACATATTATCTGTAGTGATAAGGTAGTTTTGGAAGGAAAATCATGAGGGGCAGTCTTTTGTGCAAGGAAAGGAGTTTTTAGACCACTTTGTAAGAGTTGAGTGATTTGAGATGACACTTGTAGCTCTTGAAATTACATGGCTCACCCCATATCTCTCTTACATTCACAAATAAATGATATTTTTAGTTGTGAAAAGTGTCTCTATGACTCTTTAACTTCCCTTCTCTCTCTCTTCTCATATATTTTATAAATTGAGCCTTTTTAGCTATTATATGGATTTCTCCACCTTGGTTTCGTGAATACCTACTAAATTTTTGCCTTGAAGATAATAAATATAGTTTTTTTACCTCATATAATATTTCAATAAGTTTACACAATGGTTTTTGGTCATGGGCATGCGTAGTTTTGGTCTACCTTCACATGTACTCTTCCTAGTGCCTTATGTGTTTTGTAATCTCTTTTGCAGGTCAGCAAGAAGTGTCTAAGGTTGATATTATAGGTGTAGTTAGTAGTATATTCAATAGAGTTTCTTAAAAATCCTATTTTTTAAGTCCTCCTAGCCTAAGTTATCTCTAAGACCCCATGCTTGAAGCATTGATGTGAGAGAGAAGATTATCATTGTATGAAGTTTATGGGTAGATCTCTTCTTAGTTCTAAGTGCATGTCAAAGGGTGTGAGTAGAGAATATGTTTATTGTATCACCTCCCATAGAGTAGATTTTATTTCATCCATTATTATCCCTTTTCAACCCCCCAAGTGTTAGTAGTAGGATTGAGCTATAGGGATGCATCAAAGGGAACTAGCTCCTCATCTAGATATCCACCTCAATTTAGGGACATCCATAGCCCTAAGGTGGTTCCATTTTGCCACTTTAATGAGGAGTGAATTGTCATCTCCTCATTGGGTGCATGTTTAAGTGATAATAGTTTTTGGCATGCTCGATGGGACAAGAGGTCCATTCGTTGAGGAGTTTTGGTGTTCTTCTTAAGATACCAGCGTTTGGAAATAATTTGAATAAACACCAATGGCAACTCTAAGTATAAATCTACTAGTTAAGTAGTCTAGATATTCTTATTGAAGTTTTTTTCTTATTCTACACACTTCTCACAAGTTTCATGGATTATTTTTATGTTGAGTTTTACCTAACACAAGTTGAGGAGATACATCTTACTTTGCCTATTCCTCTTCAATATGAGCAAGTACTTGGCCAATCTTGTTATGATCCCTATCAATCATATGTTTCCTATGACCAACCCTATCAATCTTGTACTTCACCTAGTCCACCTAGTTCCTCTCCAAGTCATCCCATTTCAATTTTTAAAGAGATTCTTGTTGGATACCAAGAATACATGCTAGACCTTGATACTATATATGGTTGTGGTCAAGTCATCCATAGTATTTTCATCAAAAGTGTAAGGGATTCTTTATAACAATTCAAGAAATAATGGATACCCATAGAAAGAGATAATTGTAAAGGTCTTACCAATGAGATGTTTGATGTTTGTGGCCTAATTTTACATCTAGAAGAGAGATTGAGAGCTAATGAACTAGTTTAGTCTTGGTAGCCCCAATATACCCCATATCAACCTTTAAGTGTGTCAACTTTACCCACTCAAGATGCTAATCTAAACATGCTCCAAAATGCTCCAAGTCCTTCATGAATTCCCCAAAGTTTCCCTTATTAGAATTCCATCCAAGAGAGCAACCAAAGGAAGGAGGACATCATGGTTGAGCAGGTTGATGTATTTAGAGAAGATTTTTAGAAAGGTGGTTTGAGTTTTGAGGCTCATCTTGAAAAGAAGATTGAAATGGCCAATCAGATTTTAAGGCAATCCATTATGGTAGTAGAAAATGAACCCTCTAAGACTAATTTTCCAAATTTCAATCAAGATGCCAAGTCTAAATAAATTTCAATTTTCCTAAACATATCATTCACCCCTTCATTAGTATCTCAGCCTCATGAAGAATCCTCTAAGCATACCTTCCCAAGATGGAAAGAAGTAGTGGTAGCTTGTGAATAAAAGAACAAATCATGTTTAGGTGGAGAAGTTGAAAGGAGAGAGAAACTTGAAACCCCTCAAATCCCTCCCACCCATCCTCAAGAAGCCATTGAACCCATCTTTCCACCTCCTCTAACTAGTCAATATTGCCCTTTTAATGTTGAGGATTGTCTTTCTCCTTGGTAATCTTCTTTGGCTAAACTTCTTATTTTTGAGAGGCCTAACATTGGCACTAATAATAAGGAGGATGATTTTGATATTTTATATTGGATTGAAGATAAAGAGGAGATGACTGCTAGTGAGAAGGCATAAAATTATGAAGATGAGGAAAAGGATCTTCCTTATGTTGAAAAATATGCCTTGGAAAGAGTTCTTTTGTATTCCAAAGAAGAAGAACCCTTCTTGTTACACTTCATAATGTTGATCAAGAGAAGGATGATGACTTGTGGCAAAAATTTTAGGACATATGCAATGAAGTTGAAGACCTCAAGGATCTTACAAGTCCTTTGGAGCTAACTACAAGCCATGACAAACAAGAGGTTGTGTCTTAAAGGGAAGACATGTGGTAGACCTATATGTAAATTTTGAAAGAGTATGAAGAATGTGATAATATTAAAATACTAATGAAACAAGTCCAATATGTTGGATAACAAGCATATATTGAGATGCATCATCATCAAGAGAGCCTAAATCATGATGGGGAAATCTATGATGATCTTGGAACTTTTGAGGATGGTCCAAAAGTTGATCTTGGGCCTTTTGAAGGTGACTTGAGGGTTGATCCTATAACCATGTATGAAGCTACCTCTACCAAAACTATGGAATAATTTGAGAAATAAATAGTTCTAAGGTGTCTTAATAAAATGCTTCTTGAATACTTTGAAGAAGTTGTAACAAATGAGAAGAATGTTGTGATCCAAGAAAACATAAATTTGTAATAAGTTGTCCCATGCATGGATATGAAAATCTATCATGAGGAAACAAAAGGAAAATATTATGAGGCATGTTTCCAAGTCCAAGAGGACTTCATCTACTTTGGAGAAATGTTTGAGATGACTTCATCAAATGACATGTCAAATCAAGGAGCAAAAAGAAAGCATGAGTCATCTAACACCACATCCAAAACAAAGCATGCTTGGCATCCTCACTCATCTAGTGAGGAAGGAGATTAAAGATACTTACCTTTTGATCTAATAATGGAGGTATGATTAAGTTGAATTTACATACTTTGTTTCCTTCATTTGTGTCTTGTGTTCCCTAAGTGCTTAGAAGCACAAGTGTGTCTTTGCTTTGGTGTTTGCTTATCCTTTTGTGTGTTTTTCATTCCATTTGTGTGTTTTAAGGTAAAAAATTTGTTTGTTATCCAAGTCAAGGTCTGTTTCCAAGTGTATTTTGACTCCCTTTGCCCAATGGATAGGATAAGGCTATTAGTCCTTAACATAGGCAAGCATGTTACCCTTAGGAATTGCTAAAAGTATTGACCAAATTTGAATTTTGGTCAAATTGGGTCAACCCATACATTTATAAACTTTTTATAAGTTTTTAAATTTCTTATGGGGGTCTCATATTATCCTATACATCTTTCTTATCCTTCCCCTAGTCTTGGTCTAAGCCTATTCTCCTTGTACTAGTTAGGTCAAACAAAGTCAAAGTTGGTCAACCCTAGTAAAACATGGTAAAAGCTCCAATTTATCTTTAAAATAATCTAATTTTTTCCCTTATATGTTTTAAGTTGTCCTTAGGTCATAAATTGGTCACTTGCTAGGTCTCCTATGCAAAAGGGGTCTTTTAGCCATAGTTTTAGTCCATTAAATGACTTGTACAGACTTTCAAGTAGGAAAACTTATCAAAAAAATATATTTTAATGTGTTTAAGGTCATATAATGTTAGGATTTGTTATATGATATTCCAATAATCAGTTATGTTTAGATAAGGGTAGCTTTTCCTTATTTTTAGAGCCTTTTGGGCACTTATACAGACTTCTTGAGTTCACCATTAGCTAAAATGTGGGTAACATGTCTTTTCATCTATATAAACTATTTTACATGCATTTTTTGCAATTAAAATGTCAAAATTTTAGTTTTTTCTCCTATTTCTTCAATTTTCTCCTTGCAAGCCAAAAAGGGTTAGTTTCAAGCACTTGGTATGGGCTGTAAAAGTTGAGTTGGGAATATTGATTTTGGGGAATGAAAGGTATCTGAGTGTACTTAAAATCCATAGAAATAAGTTTAATTTTAATGCTTCCTCCTTCATTAAAAATCATTTGTACCTCAATTATCTTTTTATGCACTTCAATCTATGAAGGGGTCACTGTTTGCATTTGTTTCAAATTCCCTTACTTTTGTTTGATGGATTTGTTTGTTTTAAGCCTTTCTCCATGTTTTACAAGATCTCTCCATATTTTATCCATCACCATGATATCATAAACATCATCAAATGTCAATAAGCCTCTTCTAGGCCTATTTGGGTTTGCCATTATCTGCTCTTTTCATCTTAGGTGTCATGATAGGTTTTTCACATTGAATAAGGTGTTTTGAGAATGATATACAAGTTTTATTAGTTAATTTTATCAATTTTTGGACTGTTAGATGTCTTTGAGGTGATAGGAGGCTTAAAACAAATCTTTTCTTGCTCAAATTCCATGCTCTACCTATATTTTTGGTCAAAATAGTCACCTTTAGGCTCTTGATGATGTTATTATGGTGTAAGGGGAGATGGAATTGTCTCACAATTTAATTTTTTTTCTTGAAATTCATTTATATGTTTATCAAGGATCATATGAGTCCTTTCTACACTCATTGTTCATAGTGATCTATGCCCAATTCACTATCTACCTTTCAAAACAACTTTCTACAAGTGTCTAAGCATGAATTTCAGGTGTGTGTAGAATATGTAAAAGTAACCTCACACTTTTTTCACCTATATCACAATAAGATTATAATTAGGCTCATATTAACTCCTAGAAATCAAATAAGGTATATAAACATATTTGAAGACCATGACTGAGTTTTCTAGGTTTTTTATCTCTTAAAGGCCTAAATAGAGGTCCTTATGCTTCTTTGGAATAGCATATACCATAAAAAAAGGAATTTTAAATACTATTGTTTTTTTTATTTTATAAGTCCCTACCACATAAAACACATATGGAAAATTTGAGGCCAAAATATTAAGGGGAGAAGTATTTTTAGGGTCTCAAAGTTGCCCTCAAACACTCTAAATTCATTCAGTGTCATCTATAGTTGGAAACTAAAGGAAATCTTCTCTCAACAAAAATTTAAATTTAGTCTTTTTTTATATGTGGGAATGATTAAAAATGATCCAAGTGATACTCATGAGCCAAAATTTTATAATAGAAGATGAAATTTGATGTGATGACCTCCTAAGCCTATCCCCTATCTATACACAGACCTGGGAAGGGACACCTATAGTAAGGGTTTCAAATAGTGAGGTGGAAAGTTGAGGTTTTGACCTTATTTTAAGATTTAAAGGTGAATACAAGGTATAATGGTGTCTTGTGACTATAGGACCTTCATGAAAATTTAGAGCATCATCAAGCTAGTTCTAAACATCACAATAACACCTACAACAGGGCTGAGAAAGGGACACCTACAGGTAGAAAGGACTAAACTTGTGAAACAAGTGAGATCATGTACAAGAATAAGAGAGTTTATGGTTTATGAGAGAAAAAATGTCTCTAATTCATCACAAACACCATGATTAAGGTCTCTTAAGGCCATGTTAACCTCAACAAGGGTGTCCCAATCCACCTACAAGTTAGGTAAACAGGGTATATAAGCATTGAGTCAGAAGTAAGGTTTCCTTTGTACTAGAAGAGATTTTAATGGTGGATTTTGGATTATTTAAGTGAAAGGTAACCTCAATGATTAATTAAAAATATTATGGACACATTGATAAATGAGCAAAACCCCATCCTGACACTTACAGGCTTGTACAGACTGAGACAGGTAGTACATTAGAGTTAATGTTTCCAATGATGTTAATGTCACCCAAGGTCAATTAATGAGTTAAAATTATTGTGTAATTAAAGTGGAGGTCTCAATATGTGTTTAAATAATATATTTTATAACTCAAAACAAATCCACAAGCACCCATAAGATCCATCAGATAGGGCTATATCAGTCTTGCTAGTGTATAGCCTAATCCTATGTTTCCAAAAGCATAGAAGGTGTTTGTGAGACCAAAAGACTATAATATGGTTTTATTTAATAAAAATATGATAATATAAGATTAATAAGAACTTTTAAACAATAATTTGGTAAAATATAGGTTTCTAAACAAGCAAAACTCAGTCCACATTCATCTCCTTGCATATACTATTCTTAAAAGTCTTCCTAGAGAATAAAGAAAGTTGGTGGTCTTACACTTGAGCTCAAGGGATAAAATTTGGTATATAGTAACATCACAACATATATAATATTATCCAATGTTTTGTTTTTAGGATAATATAGGGGATATTCCCCCTATTTTGTCTCAGATTGGGGGCACTCCCTTCATGTTTGAAGAGACAATTTTGAGAGAAATATGATGGAACGTGGACCAAAAGTATTAGAGACAACCAAATATTATTTTAATATATGGTAAACACATATATAAAAATTTTAAAACAATTAATTATGTTGTAATACAAGCATGTTTATCTAAACAAGAGGGCCTGTAGGTAGGGTAACTAGGCAACATGTAAGTCTAGCTCCAAATGGAAGGTCACTTCAATTTTCAACCTTTACCAAGAACTCAAATGATTTTTTTAATGTATGTAGATGTATATTGGAGATTTAAAATACATTTAATTTAGGTTATTAATCAAATAAAGTTATTTAAACCTAATGTTGTAGGTAGACCCTTTGAACAAGGTCTAGGCCTAGTTCTAAAGGGTGACCATTATTATTTATAGCTCTTGGTGAGATATTAAAATGATTGAGGCATGTTCTTGGAATGTTTATAGAATTTTTTTCAACCGTTTTTTATTAAAACTTCCCAAGAAACCATTTTTGGCCTAAAGAGTGCTCAAACCCTATCAGAATGCAAAAAAGGAGCTCGAATGCCACATTCAAATGCTTGGAACTTCCACAAATATTTGCATGGGACTTTGAATTGATTATAAAAGTTATGGAGAATAAATAATAATCCATAAGAGGAATTTTTAAAGGATTAAAATGTCTTTTATTTATGAACAAATGTTAAGAGTCTATACCACTCCAAAACCCTTAAAAACCCTCCTTAAGGACTTGATGGAAAAGATGAGGCAAATGAGGCATCTAGAGGGGGTGTAAATTCAATTAAAGTGACTAAAATATGTAGAGGACTCCCAAAATACCCATCCCATGCCAATTTTTTGTACTACACCTATACAAATGGTGAAAAATAAGGCTTATTTTGATAATTTACTATGATTTGTAGGCATAGAGAACTTTAAAAGCATGAAACCACTTTTGTGAGTAATTTTTTGAATTATTATAAGTAATAGTGTCAATTTTATCAACTATATTAGTGCCTAAGCCTATTTGTTACCTCTTTCATTTCATCTAGTCTAGTGGGCTGATAGTGAACACCTAGGGAAAAGTGGTGAAACTCCATTAGGGAAAAATTTTAAGGCCTATTTATTGAAATTGATGATATATAAACCTTTTTGAATAATTCATCCCTTATTTTACATGGATTATATTTAATAATTGGGAAGATTTTGGGTGTCAAGTGTGAGAGGTGCATGGAGAGAGCTAATTTTGGACTATCATGGATGATGGTGCATGGCGAAAAGAATAGGAGTGATTAGAGGCTAGTAAAATGAATGTGATTACCTATTATTAACCCCTCCTAATCATACCCATCATTATACCTTATCATTTTTAGTGATAAGGTAGTTTTGGAAGGCAAATCATGAGGGGTAGTTTTCTATGCAAGGAAAGGAGTTTCTAGACCACTTTGCAAGAGTTGAGTGATTTGAGATGACACTTGTATCTCTTTAAATTTCATGTACTTCCCCATATCTCTCTTAAATCCATAAATATATGATCTTTTCAGTTGTGAAAAGTGTCTCTATGACTCTTAAACTTCCCTTCTCTCTCTCTCTCTTCTCATATCTTCTATAAATTATGCCTTTTTGGCTATTATATGGATTTTTCCACCTTGGTATGGTAAATCCATACCAATTTTTTTCCTTGAATATAATATATATATATATATATATTTACCTCATCTAATATTTCACTAAGTGTACACAATGGTTGTTGGTCATGGGCAAGTGTAGTTTTGGTCTACCATTACATGTACTCTTCCTAGTGCCTTATGTGTTTTATAATCTCTTTTATAGGTTAGAAAGAAGTTTATAAGGTTGATATTATAGTTTTAATGAGTATTATATTCAATATAGTTTCTTATAAACCCTATTTTCTAATTCCTCCTAGCCTAAGCTATCTCCAAGACCTCATGCTTGAAGCATTGATATGAGAGAGAAGATTATCATTAGATGAAGTATATGGGAAAATCTCTTCTTATTTATAAGTGCATGTCAAATGGTGTGATTAGAGAATACATTTTATGTGTCACCTCCCATATATTATATTTTATTTTATCCATTCTTATCCCTTTTCATCCCCCTAAGTGTTAGTAGTAGGATTGAGCTATAGTGATGCATCAAGGGGAACTAGCCCCTCATCTAGAGATCCACCTCAATTAGGGACACCCAAAGCCCTAATGTGGTTCCATTATGCCACTTGAATGAGGAGTGGCTTGTCATCTCCTCATTGGGTGCAAGTTAAAATGACAATAATTATGAACAACCATAATAAAAACATATATCTTAAGCATGGAAAACTTGGTTTAGATGTAAATATAAATAACAGAGAAGTAAGATTTGAAAAATCAAATTCCATGTATAAATATATAAAAAATAAACCAAGTGTAAGAATATATAAAAATATTCACACCCTAAGTACAAGATATGGATAATCAAGACTCAAGTGTAAATACAATGTAATAGTCCTACAACAACTAAGAAAGGCACAAAAAGGAAACAAACAGTAAAAAATAAACCAAACAAACAAACAAACAAATAAAAATTAATAAAGTTAGTTAATCAACCTACTAAAATAAAAGAGAAAAAATAAACAAATAAACTAAAGCACAAGTAATAAATAATTAAGTTCAAGCAAGAGAAATAGACAACCTAGGCTAAAGAAAATGAATAAACAAATAAAACTAAGGGAATAAAGAATTCAATAAACAAACTATTCTAAAACACACAAATATAAACAAACAAAAATAAACAATAATATACAAATGATTTAGTTAATAATGTTAGTAACAAACATAATACAAGAAAATATTGAATTATTCATGCATGTGTAAAAAAGGTGTTACACTTGGCAATAGGGTTACCCCTAGGATAGGTAGTAACAACAAAGGTAAAACAACACCATAACTAATGTCACAAGGTTTCCCTTAGGATATAGGAAACAATGGTAAAAGGTAAGATGACAAAATTTTACCCCTTAGGCTATAGGGAATAATGACACAAATAAGATGGTAAACATTTCCCCTAGGCTATAGGGGTAAGCACTAGGCAAGTGGACATTGCCTACATAATCCCATATAGACTAGGTTCAACATGAACTTTAGACCAAATTTATTTCTCCCAAGATATGGGATAGAATAAAATTGATGATAATGAAAAGAGGATGATTATAGAGGAATATATGAATGGTCTCAAAAAATGGCAAGTGAATAGGAAAAGAGGGGGAGTCACATTTATAATCATGAAAACATTAAACAAAATAAACTCATGAAGTTGTGAGAGTATGATTTATGCTAAAACCACACTAAATGACAAGAGAAAAGCATCCATTAATGAGCTAAATTAGTAATTGTAGTGTTTACTATGTCTATGGATTGTGTATGTAATCAAAAATGCATCATGTCCATAAATCAATCCTATATCAGATGGGATAGATCATACCTATACTTCAGATTGGGGAGCATACAATTGTTAAGTGAGAGCATGAACAGTGTGAGGATCCATTAGACCCAATTAGGGGATCATTTATCACAACACACCATGTGAGATAGGGTTCCAAATCCTATATTCTATTACAATCTCATAACAACCCTAAAAGAGTCCTATGATTTAACATTTCACTCATCTAATAAAAAAGAAAAGTAAATCTCATTTAGTTCACACCAAAAATTTTGGTAGAAAGTGGGGGTTAGTAAATCAAAGCAACCAAAACATGTATATGGAACTTCAAATAAAGTGTTGGCAACCTAGGACTCTTTACTCAGTTCCTACAATTTGATGCAACATGGAGTCATATTTCAAGTTTGTGGGAACTTATAAGAGAGATTAATATCTAGTATTATGAGGAATAGTTCCCTATATCTTATTTTAAATTCTTGTAAACTATTCTAATGCTTGATTATAGGAAAAGAGTTAGAATTTTACATGAATTAAAACTACACTAAAGTGGTGACTCACCAAGAGATATCCCACAAACTATCATACTTATATTAAATAAAAAAGCTTTCTAAGACCAAATATAAGACTCAAAGGATCCTAACATAAGTGATTCAATGTGAAGGTAATATACATGAGACAATCAACAAGACAACTAGCCTAGGGGCAGATTGCACACCATAGAGATAATAACTTGCTTGAAGAGGAGCCTAGTATCCTAACTACACTTCACATGACCTGTTAGATCAAAACTCTTGCTTAAACATGAAGGATATAGGAATAAAGGATTATATTATAACTTAACTTCACCATTCATCTCTCTCACACTTAGAAAAAGATGTTCACAACTTAGGATTAGACTTGTATTCAATGTTTAAAGCAAAGTACAATGTTATTCTAGTAGGGCTTCACCATACCAGAGGCCAAAATGACTCATACTTATAGAAATTGGAAGGAGAGAGAGGAAAAATAAGTCTAAGAGACATAATGACATGTGTCTAAAGGTGGAAACTAGTTACAATGCATGCAGGTGAAGTGTAAGAGGAGTTAGAAACTAATTTGCATATGTGTCCATTCCAAATAATCATCCTCTTCCAAAATTGGTGTAGCATCTCTTCAAGCACCTTCCATGAAACTACCTTCATCATTGGCCTTCGTTGGATGTTCCAAGTATGAATATGGGTAAGTGTCTCTATTGCATTGATAAGAGAAATTTACAAGGAATCCTTTACCCACATTGGAAATTTTCTAAATCATTTGTATTTTCTTGCACAAGAAGAGTCATCATCTATCACTATGATCACTCCTTTTAGACCTTTCTTGAAAATTTGCCTTATCATCTCATTATTATCACTAACTAATACATAACAAGGGTCTTAGGACACATTTTAGGACACCTCATATGCTCAGCTCCATCCAAAACACCTTAAAAGATCTCCAAATTTGAGTTGCCACTCTTTCCACTATGTGATCACTTTTCTCATTCTGGACTAGCTAAAGTGAGAAACCTAGTAGATACACTTAGGACAATTTTTGATCTTTTTAAATTATGTGGGGAGTTGATTCAAGTCCTAATATATTCTCTCAAGTGATTAGCATCCTTTGATCATCTCTAAAACCTATAAAACACAAGAAAGTGTCAAAAGAACTGGTCCCTTACTCCATCTGTATAGATTCCATACAATATGAATCAATGGATTTGATCCTCATTGAGTTTCCAAAAACTTTCCTTAAGGTCCTAAGGTAATAATGGAGTTTTTAGTTTTGTTGTAGGAGTCTAAAGCTGGACTGATGGAGTCCATAGTTTTGTTGTAGGCCTAATGGCTTTGGATCCTCTTTCATGTATTTATCACACATGGGCTTGTTTAAACACCTTATTAGCCTTAATTCATGTTTTTCCATTATTATCTAAGATTTCCCAAACTTGTGTTTTCAGCCACTTCAACCCTAACCTTCAATTTCCATGATTTTCTCTCTCTTCTACAAGTTTTAAACCCTAAAAGTGGCCTATATTTGAGACAAAATAGAGATTATTTTAACTTCTTTTTTTATCAATTTTTAATACATTTTAGGATTCCTTAGGTCATTAGCACCCCTTGTACCAAATTTTAGCTCTTAACTCCCCCATTTAGCCCTCCAATTAGCATGAAACTCAAAAGTATCTTTTGAAGGTGATTATTTGTAAGTTGAGGGTGAGATTGGCCTTTTTGACCTCATAAGTGGAGAACTTTGATATATTTGCCTTTTTTTTATCTATCTCCTCATGTTATTTGAGGCTCATATCATTATATTCAAGCCCTATAAATTTTTACTTATCCTTGTGGAGGCACTTGACCTTCTAATTTTCTTCATCCCACTTGCAACTGTGTGTGTTATTGACACTTTAAAGGTTGGTTGTGGGTTTTTTTGCATGTAGGATTCATGTAATTGACTTTAAAAGACCTATCATATCCAAACAACACTCATTTTACCTTTAAAATCCATCTTTTTCTCCTAGGATTTCAATACCCTCATCAAAGTGTGACCTTCTTTGCCAATTATAACTTTTCTACACTCCTTCATACACCTAGGATGTACTTTTAGTTGAGATGAGATGTACCATCTATATTGGAGTTATTTTCAATGCATATATAAACTCATTTAGGGTAGATAACACTATTTAATTACCATTAAATTCACCACTCCCTTCTTCATGTCTTTTGTTCACTTCTTCATTGCTATACGCTTGCTACAATACTTGTACAGAATGGTGATTTGCACAAGGTAGCTAAGGGATATAATCTTAGGGATTTCATGTGTATGTGTTCATTGAACACTTCCAAACATCTAAAATTACTTGACTTGTTACCCTAATGTATCTACACATGCCTCATAAGGACTAATCCACATTGTCAATTTATCCTCCTTATAAGCCACCTATAGGTGTATTGATTCCATCTAAGCTTTGAACTTGTTGTAGATTATAATATGAAATTACCTTCTATATGTTACCTTTACAATACACTTATATTCATTATATATCCTTCTTAAACTTACTCAAATGAACACATCACCCTTTTGTAATGAAACACAAGCTTTGGAAGGTAGCTAGGACCTCTAAATGGATCAATTCACAAGGTTTTAAATGAGGTGAAATCTTACTTTGGAGAAACTAAGGTTACTTTTCCCCAAAATGAAAACATAACCATTCATGTTTATATTAATTTGAGACTTACATGAGCAATGGTGATCCTTCTTCTCAAATCATTGAGAGAATCTTGATATGGCTATGGTGAAGAAAAGCCTTGACTATTTGGCTCTATTGTGGCTAAGTGTTCATTGCCTCATATCTCCTGCTACAGTATCATGGAAACCAAAAATTGGAAAACAAACAACATTTCTTTCAAAACAATAAAGGTCTCCATGTATTTTGATATACCAATATGGTTTTCACATTTATCTCAACACTTCACGAGCTTTGTTAGGCTATGAAATATCAACACAAAGGTGTATGAGCTCTTGAAACCATGTAAAAATCACCTTCATCTACAAAACTAGAAAACACTCTTTTGAATATATAAAGGGAAACATGGAAGTGTCATAGTTATCCACACATGCCAATTGGTTGGGGGCAAGGTTGGATGTGGTGAAGAAGATATTTTGACCCTCATGAAGTGATTCCACCAATTAGACCATACAGACCACCTTAACAAAAGAGGAAACCTAATGGGTATGGGAAATGACAAGTAGAATGGAGTGGATAAAATATAATAGATGTTTCCTAAAGATCAACCAACCAATCTTTGAAATTCTACTATGAAAATGAAGGTCAACTCATGTACTATCCTCCCCTAAAAGCATTAGACCTAAAACTCTTCCAATTGACCATACCAAGTACAAATCTATGAACTTAAAAATGCTTTCCAAGATATTGATGGAGATATGGGAAGCTTTTGAGCCATTTTTACTATTTCCAAATCTTGAAAAACATATGTATACATTAGAGAAGTTGAAGGGTCACACTTTAACCTTCCCACATGTACTACTCTTCCTCATAGGCCATACAAGTGTCTTAAACCTCTTATTTATTTAAGAAAACTACTTATTTTCTTAAAGATCTATCAGTTTTTTAGCTAAAATATTTAATAAAAGTTATAATTAACACATATTAGGTGACATCATCTTTTTAAGCTTGCATAATTCCCAATAAATCTATACAAGACATTAAATGCACTATTTTGGCTATTGAAAAGACCTTAGAAAGACTTGAAATGACTTGTGGGGCCAAATTGACCATTGTTAGACTACTAAAAGCATGAATTAGGACTAAATGACTTATCACAAACCTTCTAATATAAATTTTTTCTATATAGGTTGACCCAAATTGACTACATAGTCAATTTGGTCAATATTATTGGTGATGTTGCAAGGGTGGTATGCATGCTATACCTAAAACTAGTAGCCTATCTTATCCATTGGGCCATGGAGTATCTATAACACCTTTATACCACTAAAATTACTTTTAAAAACACACCTAACCAAATGAAAACACACACAACAAGACACACCCAAAGGAAACACACATGTGTTCAACTAGAACACTTAGGGAACACAACCTAAAAATAAAAGCACACACCTATGCTACTATGTACATAATAGAACTCACAAAGACTAATAGAAAAAATTTAGATGTATACCATTCATAGGGTTGGGTAACTCTTCTCCATCTATCTTGTTTAGATGAAAGGATTTGTTTTACTTGTACTTGCTAATAATGTAAGGGCCACTCCAAAAAGCATCAAATTTGGTGTGTCTACATGGTTTGGCTCTATCCTCATCCCATTTCAAAACTATTTCATGTTCTTTGAACACTCTAGTACTTTATATTTTGTCAAAAGACTTCTTCATGAGCACTTGGTGGTGTTTCATAGTTTCATGGGCATTGTCTATTGCTTATTGCAGCGACATAAGTTCAGTCAATCTAACTTGCATTGGAGTATTCTCAAATATTTCCATTTGTTGTGAAATTTATAGAGTAGGTAGTTCTTAAGAGATAGATAATATATCTTCCCTTCCATAGATAAACACAAAGGGAGAATGGCCATTTGACCTCTTAGGAGTAATCTTATCAGCCCATAGGGTTGTCTTCAACTTGATGTGCCATGCCCTTTGATTATTTTCCAAGGTCCTCTTGATAATCTTGATAAGATTTTTATTAGTTGACTCAAGTAATCCATTACCTTGGGGGTAATAATTGGATGAATTACTCAAGTAAACTCCATTCTTATTTACCCAATCAAAAGTTTTGGCACTCATGAAAGCTAGTGCATTATCAAAAATGATAGTGTATGGAACTCCAAACCGTGTTACGATGCTCTCATAGAACTCCAAGATGGCATTTTTAGTTGCCTCTTTTAGTGATACAACCTCTACCCACCTTGTAAATTAGTCTATTGCAGTCAATATCCATTTATGTCCAACACTAAAGGGAGGGTTGACCATACCAATGAAATCAAGGCCCCATTGCATAAAAGGCTAGTCTACTTGGATGGGATTCAATGGAAGGGCTGCAAGTTTATTTTTCACACAAAGAAGGCACATTGAGAACACATCTTAACCCAAGAGTAAAAATCATTGAAGAGGCTAGACCAATAATACTTATCCCTCATTATCTTTGCAGCTATTGTTTCTAGGGAGAAATGACCTCCATCTACACCATTATGAAACTTTTCCTACAAGATGCCAAACTGATCATTATCAACCCACCTTATTATCACACCATTCACATCCTTATAAAATATAATACCATCTACGAGACAATAAGGAATGGTTTAAAATCTAAAATACCTTCTTTATGACTTGTTCAAACCATTAGGACACTCACCATTTTGGAAGAAACTAAGGATGTCTTGTGTCCAACTTTGAATTGGTATGTGACCAACTAGTTGGGGATGACCTTGATTGACCAAGACTTCTTCCCTTATGCCTTGAAGATCTGAAGCTATATGTTCACATAACCCCTTTCCTCTTACCAAGTTTATTACCTTGATATCAACATCATACTCCATTACCTTTATGATCCACCTAGCTCTCTTCTCATTAAGGTCTTTGCTTAGGAGGAACTCTTTAGTGCTAGGATGAGAGACCATGACATGTATCTTTTTATTTGAAACCATGTGCCTAAATTTTATTAAACCTCTTATCACAGATAGAGCTTACTTCTCAACAAATGTGTACTTGACCTCATGGTCTTCTAATCTTTGACTAAAGAATGCAATGGGTTGTTCAATTTCCTCATCATTCTTTTGCATAAGCATAGATGATATTTTATCAAGGTTAGCGAAAGTATAGAGTATGAAATCCTTGGAAAATTTTGGGTTTAAGAGAGTAGGAGATTGGTAAATTGCTTGTGTGATTGCCTCAAAACTATTCTTACCTTCCTTTGTCCAAGAAAAATCTTGGTTCTTCTTGAACATCACTGTGATAAGCTTCACCAAAGTAGAAAATCGTAGAATAAACCTTCTTACAAAGTTGATCTTTCCCAAGAAACTTTTCAAACCTTTCTTGTGTAGAGACAAAGACAAGCCTAGAATGGCTTCAATCCTTTCAAGAGCAATAGATAAGCCTTCTTTTGACACAATCTGACCCAATAACTTGCCTTCATGAAAAATAAAGATATATTTTTTGGATTAAGAGAAACTACAAACTCTCTACACTTCTTAAATACTTTCTTTAGATGTTTCATGTGGTCATTATAATCCTTGGAAAAAATAGTTATATCATTAAGGTATACAAGCAAAAATTCATTGATCAAACCTTTAAAGGCCATGTCCATTACTTTTTATAAGGTAGCACTAGCATTAGACAAACCAAATTCATCTTTATATATGAAAATTCTCCCCATTTTGTGGTGAATTTTGTCTTGAACTGATCCTCCTCAATCACCAATATTTGGTTATAACTTGAATAGCCATCAAGTAGTGAAAATCATTAAGAACCTAAAATGACTTGTAAAATTTGCTCCATGGAAGGTAGTGGATAATGGTCTTTGAGTGAAACTCTATTGAGATCCCTAAAGTCCACACAAAGTCTAATCTCTCCACTCTTAACTCAAATAGGTACAAGGTTAGCTACCCAAGTTTAGTGTTTGATAGGAAAAATAATCCTAGACTGAATCAATTTGGTGAGCTCTTTTTTCATTAGTTCCTCTATATTGGGATTGATAGGCCTTTATTTTTACCTAACTAGTTTAGCTCCAGGTTCTAACTCAATGGTGTGATGATCTAGACTTGTAACAAACCCTTTAATACCTTGTATTCCTAAGAAAATACATCATGAAATTATTTACATAGTTTAATGAAGGCTCACCTTTTAGAAAAAGAACATATATTACCAATTTTTAAAAGTTTGTCCTTAAATATCAAGATTATTTCATAGTTCTCTTCCTTTGTAGACATTCTTACCCTTTCCTTACTTCTTTGATCATCTTCATTGAACACACTCTCCAAAGTAACTAGCCCCTTTGGTATCTTGTTTGTCTTTAGCTAAATAACTTGTTCTTCATATTGATTATGAAGTTTCTTTTGGTTCTTTGAAGAAAATTCTGCTTTATTTTATATGAAGTGTATAATGTGTTATCACTTTAAAACACTTGCCAAGCCACTTCATTATCTATAATAGGTCTTATAATGAACTTGATGTGAGGTTTGTCCTTCTCTTTACTTACATCAGTAACTATATCAAAGTGTGCTCCTATCACAGCCAACCTATCAGCATGTTTATTTAAATCTCTTGGTATAGGTTGGATATTGAAAGCATAAAATTCCTCAATTAGATCCCACACCCTATGCTTTTATGACTTAATAAAAGTGTTCCTGGTTGTATCTTAGTTTCTAACTTGATGTATAATCAATTTACTATCTCCATATACCTTCAAATTCTTGATTCCCTTTCTCTTTTCCCATTGGAGGCCATGAACCAAGCATTCATATTCTACCACATTTCAAGTACAACTAAAATGGAATTTATATGAAGATTAATATTGGTTCTTTGAGGGAGAAACTAACATGACACTAGTTCCTGCCCCTACCTTTCTTCTAGAGACATCCAAAAACATTTCTCATATCCCTTCAAGTTCCTGATCCTCATTAGTGAGTGATGGTATAGAAATTTTCTTCTCATGCATACAATATATCCCCAATTCATTTTCTTATATGACTGCATAGGGATTATTCTCATAAGTTTTAGTACCATACTCATCAATAAAGAGGTCATAAATATCTTTAAGGGGAAAGGATGTTTCACCATCAATAGCACCTTCTTCTTGTTCACTAATTGTATAATTCTAATTTGAATTTGTCTCCACATATGGTTCAATGTGTAACCTTGCCAAGGGATGTGTTATTATAGTTACTTTAGCTCCATATCTTGTTCTAAAATCTAGAAAAGACCAATCAGATGCAAGGTACCCTCCAATCTTAGTCATGAAGTCTCTTGACAAGCAAATAGCAAAATGAGCTAGAAGATCAACCACCATAATGTCTTGTAGGATGTGGAAACTTAGAAAATCATGAAAGAAAACTTTAAAATCTTTAAAAAAACCTACCATCTTGGCTGGATTTCCATCAAGCTGTAATACACTCTTATTATGAAGCTCATACTTTAGTCCCAACTTGTCATCAACCACCTTAGGCATAACCATGGTACTAGCTTCACTATCCATAATGCAATTGTGAACCAATTTGACTCCCAAAATGAGTGTGAGGTAGAAAAGTGGATGATTTTCAAATTTGCTGGATGGTTCTAGGAAATAATTAGGAGTGTTGGTAAGGGATACACTATTGTGTCTTGGAACTTGAGGGGCTACATGAACGTTTGAGAGTTGTTATTGTAGAAGTTCCTTTTGGCCAAGCATATGCAAGACTTCTTAAATATAAATGCTTGTCTTGGTATTATTCAAAGAATTAATAATTTTTAGAGAGGAATTATTTGCCTTGTCTTGAATTCTTGAAGTCAATGAGGGATATTAAACTTATTGTATTAGAGGTTTGGTAGTCTTAATCACATTTTGACTTTGAGGAGTACTGTGACTACTAGGATCTATTACATTGGTACTTGTACTTTGTGTCCTTGGAGAGGCACTACTTAGAGTCACTTGTGTTGCTATAATATCTTGTAATCCCTCTTTTTAGCCCTTATATTGGCTTTAACTAATGTATTTTGATTCAACATATAATTGTCTTCTACTTAGAAGTTCATAAAACCAGTACTTTAGCTGCTACCTTCTCCTTGAACATCCCTTTGCATAAGATTGTCTTCTTCTAATGTAACATAAGGAGTAGCTCTATCTTAAGCTACCAAAACTTTATTACCTTCTCCACCATTATTCATAAATTGAGCTTGAGATTTCCCCTAATGATTTAAATGTTCCTCTCCTTGAACTAGATTGGTGTGGACTAAAACAACCTTTATGGATATATTGGAATTAGGATTATAGGTATTAGGTTGCCTATTGAAACCTTATTGACTTTTTCCTCTTCTTTGGTTAGTGTATTGGGGTGGAGGTCTATAGCCTTGTTGAGGATAGTATTAAGGATTGGGTGTAGCACTTGCATATGTTTGTGCTTGTTTGAGATGGGCTTGCAAAGACCAAATCATATCATCCTTATTTATATAATTATCCACCTTCTTGGGAGTCATTTTAGGTTTGAAATTAGTATTTATAACTTGTGCTATGCTTGGGGATTCAACTAAATTATGAGACAACAAAGGCATAAAGACTCTTGGAGGTAGTTTCCTAGCTTGTATCAAACTATTCGCAGCTTCAATAGCTATCTCATATGCTTCAAGTAAAGTAAATCCTCCAATTAATTGAAACATTACTACCACATCAGTGCTAATATCCTTGAGATAGGTGGGGAATACAAAGCTTGGAGGAGGCCTCACGCTATGTGGAAACCTATGTAATGTCCTTTGAAACCTTTCATTGAAATCTCCCATGGACTCATTAAGACCTCTCTTTATCACATTCAACTAGTGAATTAGTGAGGTATGGTCACTCTTATTCTCAAACTCATTCACCAACAACTCTCTAAAGTCATCCCAATAAGTAATTCAACCACCTTCCAAAGTTTTATACCAATAAAGTGTCATACCCTTTAGAGACATGGCAAGTAATCTAATAGCTATGTTAGCTTAGGTGATATTGTGGAAGTTGAAAAAGTTTTAAATGCCCCTAATGTGTTTAGATGTGGTAATAGGACCTTCTCCATTGAAATTAGGGAGACTTTTGGTAGTATTGGGACGAATAGGATCATATGCAGGAAGGTTAATTAGATTTTGGGTGTTGAAGGCTAGGAAAAGATGTTTTTCTAGCCATCTCTTCTTCCTCTTCTTGATCCCCTTGATCTTCTATTCCCTTAACTTATTCTTATTCCTCTTCAAAACCCTCCTATTCTAGATCTCTAAATGCTAAAAATGGTTTAGGATGTTGTTCTTCAAGAGGATTTTTAGGTAGAGGGACTTGATTGAAGGTTTTACTGGAAGATGATCTAGTGAAGACCATGAAGTATAATGTGAAGTACTTGATATACAACCATAAATTCTCACCTTTTAGAGTCACCAAATGCTATATTAAGAACACTTTTTCAATCTTGGACTTTTCAATGCCAACATTCACCTTGACGTAGAAACAATTAGGACTAGCTATCACACCATGCATATTAGAACTATTGGCATCAAATTGTGCACCATAGGACTCTTTACTCAGTTTCTAAAAGTTGATGCAATATGGAGTCATCTCTCAAGTTTGTGAGAACTTGTAAGAGAGATGAATCTCTAGTATTATTAGGGATAGCTCCATAGATCTTATTTTAAATGCTTGATGCTTGCTTATAGGGAAAGAGTTTGAAGTTTCCATGAATTATAACTACACCAAAGTGGTGATTCACCAAGATATATCCCACAAACTATCATACTTCAATTAAATAACAAATCTTTCTAAGACAAAATCTAAGCCTTAAAAACATAAGTGATTCAATGTGAAGGTAACATACATGAGACAATCAACAAGACAACTAGTCCAGGGGTAAATTTCCCACCATAGAGACAATAACTTGCTTGAAGAGGAGCCTAGTATCCTAAATACAATTCATATGACCTATTAGATAATAAATCTTGCTTAAACATGAAGCATAGAGGAAGCAAGGATGATATTATCACTTAAATTCACTATTCATCTCTCTCACACTTAGACAAAGATGTTCACAAGTTATAATTAGATTTGTATTGAACATTTAAAAGTAAAGTACAATGTTATTCTATTAGGGATTCACCATACCAGATGTGGTATTAGTTTATAATGGCCAAAATGGCTCATAGTTATAGAAATTGAAAAGAGAGAGAGGAAAAATAAGTATAAGAGACACAAGAACATGTGTCCAAAGGTGGAAAATAGTTACAATGCATGTAGGTGAAGTGTAAGAGTAGTTAGAAACTAATTTGCATATGTGTCCATTCCAAACAATCATCCTCTTCCAAAATTGGCATAACATCTCTTCAAGCACCTTCCATGAAACTACCTTCATCATTGGCCTTCATTGGGCATTCCAAAGCTAATTAGGGGCAAGTGTCTCTTTTGAACTAATAAGAAAAAGTTACAAGGAATCCTCTACCTACATTGTAAGTTTCCCAAATCATTTGTATTCTCTTGCACAAGAAGAATCATCATATGTCACTGTGATCACTCTTTTTAGACCTTTCTTAACACTTAGCCTTAGAATCTCCTTATTATACCTAAATTATATTTACCAAGGGCCTTAGGACACCTCTTATGCTCAGATCCATCCAAAACACCTTAAAAGACCTCCAAACTTGAGTTGCCACTCTTTCCACTATGTGATCACTTTTCTCATTCTGGACTGGTTAAAGTGATAAACCTAGTAAAGACACTTAGGACAATTTTTGAGCTTTGTAAATGACATGGGGAGTTGATTTAAATCCCATTATATTCTCTCAAGTGATTAGCATCCTTTGATCATCGCTAAAATCTACAAAACATAAGAAAGTATCAAAGGAACTAGTCTCCTACTCCATCCATATAGATTCCATACCATATGACTCCATGGATTTGAACTTGATGGAGTTTCAAAAAAAAATCTTTAAGGTCATTAGGTACTGATGGAGTCTATACTTTTGTTGTAAGAGTCTAAATTTGGACTGATGGAGTTAATAGTTTTGTTGTAGGCCTAGTGGCTTTAAATCCTCTTTCATGGATTTATCACACCCAGGCTTGTTCCAACACCTTAGGATCCTTCATTAATTTTTTTACTTGCTTATCTAAGCTTTCCCCAACTTGTGTTCATAGCCACTTCAATCCTAACCTTTAAGTTCCACCATTTTCTCTCTCTTCTACAAGTTATAAGCCTTAAAAGTGGTATTTCTATGAGATAAAGAAAAGAGTATTATCCATTTTTATTTATCACTTTTTAAAACATTGTAGGATTCCTTAGGTCATTAAGACACCTTATACCAAATTTCAGCTCTTAAATCCCCCATTTACCCCTCTAACTATCATGAAACTCAAAACTAACTTCTGAAGGTGACTGTCTGTAAGTTGAGGGTGAAATTGGCCTTTTTAACCTCATAAGTGGATAAATTTGATATATTTGCCTTGGTTTATCTATCTCATCATGTTCTTTGAGGTTCTTATAATTATATTCAATCCCTGGAGATTCTTACTTGACCTTATGGAGGCACTTGACCCTCTAATTATCTTCATCCCACTTGCAGTTGTGTGTGTTCTTGACACTTTACAAGTTCACTGTAGGTTGTTTTTTCATGTAGGATTCATGTTATTACCTTTCAAGTACCTCTCAGAGCTAAACAACACTCTTTTTACCTTTATAATCCATCTTTGTCTCCTAAGAGTTCATTACCCTCATTAAAGTGTGACCTTTGCTAATTGTAACTTTTCTACACTCCTCCATACACATGGGATGTACTTTTAGCTGAGATGAGATGTACCATCTAGACTAGAGTTATCTTCAATGCATGTATAACCTTATTTGGGTTATATAACATTTTTTAGGTACTATTAAAGTCACCACTCCATTTTTCATGTCTTTTGTTCACTTCTTCATTGTTATAGGCTTGTTACAACATTTGTACGGAATGGTAATTTGCACAAGGTAGTTGAGGGTTGTAATCTTAGGAAATCCATGTGTGTGTGTTTTTTAAACACTTCCAAACATAAAAAATTACTCCACTTTTTACCCCCATGTATCTACATATACCTCATAAGGACTAATCCATATTTCCAATTTATCCTCCTTATAGGCCACCTATAGGTGTATTGACTCCATTTGAGCTTTGTACTTGTTGTAGCTTTTGATGTGAAATTACCTTCTACATTTTACCTTGAAAATACACTTATATTGATTGGATATCCTTATTAAACTTTCTCAAATGAACACATCGCACTTTTATGATGAAACACAAGCTTTGGAGGGCAATTACGACCTCTAAATGGATCAATTCACAAGGTTTTAAATTAGGTGAAATCCTACTTCAAGGAAACTAGGGTTACTTTACCCCAAAATGAAAACATAACCATTCATGTTTATATTATTTTGATACTTGCATGAGTAATGGTGATCCTTCTTCTCAAACCATTGAGATAATCTTGATATTGCTATGGTGAAGAAAAGCCTTGACCATTTGGCTCTATTGTGGCTAAGTGTTTCATTTCCTCATATCTCCTGCTATAGTAGCATGGAAACTAAAACTTAGAAAACAAACAACATTTCTTTCAAAAAAATAAAGGTTTCCATGCATTTTGATATACTAATATGGTTTTCACATTTATCTCAACACTTCATGAGCTTTGTTAGGCTATGAAACATCAAAACAAAGGTGTATGAGCTCTTGAAACCATGTAAACATCACCTTCATCTACAAAACTACAAAACACTCCTTTAAAGATCCAAAGAGAAACATGTAAGTGCCATAGTTATCCACATATTCCAATTGGTTAGGGGTAAGGTTAGATGTGGTGAAGAAGATATTGTGACCCTCATGAAGTGATTCCACTAATTAAAGCATACAGACCACCTTAACAGAAGAGGAAACCTAAAGGGTATAGGAAATGACAAGTAAAATAGAGTGGATAAATTCTAAGAGATGGTTCATAAATCTCATCCCACCAATATCTATACTCCTACTATGAAAATGAAGGTCAACTCATATTCTATCCTCCCCTAGAAGTACTAGACTTGAAACTCTTCTAGCTGATCATACCAAGTAAAAATTTGTGAACTTTAAAATGCTTTCCAAGAGAGTGATGGAGAGATGGTAAGGTTTTGAGCCATTTTTATTGTTTCTAAAGATAGATAAACATATGTATGGGTCAAATAAGCTAAAGGGTCATACTCTTACCTTCCCACATGTACCACTCTTCCTCATAGGCCATACAAGTGATTGAAACCTCTTATTTCTTCAAGAAAATTGCTTCTTTTTTGAATACTCTACCAATTTGTCAGCTAAAACAGTTACTAAAAGTTATAATTGACACATATGAGGTGACATCATCTTTTTAATCTTTCAAAATTCCCAATAAATCTATATAAGACATTAAATGCATTATTTTGTCTATTGAAAAGACCTTAGAAAGACTTAAAATGACTTGTGGGGCCAAATTGACCATGGTTAGACTACTAAAAGCATGAATTAACACTAAATGACTTATGACAGATCCTCTAATAGAAATTTTTCTATATAGGTTGACCTAAATTGACTAGATAGTTAATTTGATCAGTAGTAAGTATGAGTAACACCCTAATACATAGAATATGAAGAGTAATATTATTCAAGCCAACACTTATGCTGCTTTTATCTACTAAAAGAGAGGAGAACAAAGTTAGAATATACTTACTTGAATATGAAACCATCAAGATTCAATCTCTCCCTTGGCCAAAGGGGATTCACAAAAGGTTGTTTTGGTTCATAAGGATTAATTTGTTAGGCCAAAGCATCTAAGACCTATTCAAAAGACTAGATTCTCCAAAATAAGAAACCTAAGCTAAGTCTCCTCAAGTAGAATGATGGAAGAGTAGATTGTGAAGAAGTGGGAGTGAATAATAAATATTGATAGCCTATTTTAATAATGATTGAAATGACCTTGTATTTATAGGTAAAGCTTACCCTAAAATCATTTGAAAACATTGGTTGTGTTAGGTTGACCTGGTCGACCTAACATGTTTTCAATCTAACTCACTAGGTATATGTTAGGTCAGCCAGGAGACCAACAAACCAAAAGAAATAAAATGTTTGCAAACTATACTAAGTTGACCTAGTATGTTGAACAGGTTGAAAGGGTACCAAGCAAGGAAATGAAGGATAGTAAAAGGAAAAAAACTAGAAGACTATACAAGGGAGGATAAAATAGCTTAGGGAAATGTTTTAGGAACTAGTTGGATTGGTAATAATATGGAAAAAAGGGACAATATTCCTATGAAGCACTAAAGGTCTACCCACCCCTTTCTTAGTGCACCCCTTAGGGCATGCACTTAGAGAGATTGAGTCTCAATGAATACCTACAAGATGTAAAACATCAGTATTTGATAAAAGTTAAACATATTATGTGTATACATATGCCTCACTCAAATCTCATCATGTGTCACTAAGGTATAATAGGGGATGGTACTTTGAGAAAGAACATAAGGACACACATAATGCTGATGATAAAAAAAAAGTTGTAGTATTTTAAAGAAATAATAACTAAAAGTAAATGACTAAAATGGAAACTAATATAAAAATTAAATAAGTAAAAAGTAAATCCAATGCATACCTTGATTTACCATTATCGTAGGATGGTTGTTTGTTGTGTTATTAGTTTTGTTTATGTAGGGTATAAAGATATATTTTGATAAACCCAAGAATGAAAAACTAAAGAGTAAAAAAAAAATGCATGAAAATCCAAGATAGTTGATGCTATGAGGTTGGGACATACTTGGGAAATTTGGCAAGCTGGGGTGACAGGTGCTATATTAGACCAAATGACCAAGTCAAAAAAAAAAGAGTAAATTGAATAATCAAAAATCCAAGGATACTAAAGATCAAAAAACTCAAACAAGCTATCCTAAAGTAAGAAAGGAAAACTCACCAAATCAAACTAAGGACACATGTCAAATAGGATGAAAAAATAAAAACAAAATAAATGGTAAAAAGACTAACTAAAAAGACAAAATGATAAAACAACATTCATGAGTGAGCAATAACAATCCACATCTCAATTATCAATTGAAAAAGGATGCATAAAAGGGAAAACAACATTGTCAAGTGAGTAGTAACAAACAACATATCACTCAACAATGGAAAAAGGGTATGAACTCAGGTGTCCATAAAAATAAGACACCAAAATCATGTAAATGGTAAAAGGAAGGTAAATTAAGTCTAGTAAATGTAAAATCATGGAGAAAATGATCCAAAGTTACTAAAGGATGTTGTTTTTCTTCTAAAGATAGATAAAACTAGAACAAATAAATGCTATCATGTTTTTAAGAGATAAAGAAGAAGAAATTAGAAGAAGAGGGAAAATAGATTTAGAATCAAAATTTGTCTGTCAAGGGGGGAAAATAAAATGTGTGGAGGGGCGAATAAAGGAAAAACCAAGGTAGAGAGAACTCTTTATTGAAGTCAAGACACTCAAATTAGGTTTATCAAAATAAGAGGAATTTTAACCTTAAGAACTATGAATAACTTCTCTTAGCGACATAATTCTTGGGTAAACAAATGGAGTTTATAGATCATCTCATGAAGCCTATATGCATAAAAATTAAAATGGACCTACCTTCCCATAATGTGTTCCCTATTCTTTAGAACCCCTTACAACACTATCAATCTACTCTGGAGATTGGTTACTCACATGAGAAAGTAAGTAGCACCATAAAGTTTTTTTAAATACCCTATTCCAATCTACTGGCCTATCATACCCCAAAGGACTTTGGCTCTATGTGAAGCCAATTGTGGAGTTTGATCTTCGATTAGAGATATGAGATGTGCTTGTAATCATGTCTTTTGATGTGATTTTGACTTTTGAAATTTATATATTACCTTTTATGTATCATTGCCTTTTGTTTCAAATGATTTAGCTTTTAAATTTCTTTTGATGCCTTTTTCTATTCCTCCTCCATACAAATTCAAAAAACCAAACATGGTTGATAAATATGACTTTCATTTAAATACTTGGGACAAGGTGGCTAAGAGAGAGAACTTCAAAGAGCATGGGTTCTAAGAGTCTCATAAATCAAGGTGAAATAAAAGTGTTGTCTTGACTTTGACCTTGTTTTATATAATGAGGAGATGAGAGAAAGGGGAAATCAAGAGGAATGACACATGAAACAATTTAAATTGCTTCAAATTGAAAAAAATATGACAAAGGGAAAAAAGACGGATACAATGAAATAAAAGTGTGATTCCTTATCATAATAAAGAGGGAAATGGAAAAAAACATGCTAACATAGATTGTTAGGTATATTCCATCTATAAAAAGAAGCAAAAGCTAAATTTTAAGAACAAGTATCAAGAACATGAAAAGAATGGTAATTTTATGAGGGCCAGGTCCTATCTATGGTATTACAAAGTAACTCACAAAAGAAAGACCCAAGGGGTGAAAAAATCAAGAAAAAAATACAATAATATAAGGAAGACTATGGTACATCAAGAAACTAAAAGACCAAAAAGGAGGACTAAAGGTTTGTGAAAAAAGGGCACTATTGCAAAGTGAGAGACCCATGCTTAAGTAACCTACAATTTTTTTTTAGAAAGATATAGATAGAAAACATGACAAGAAGGAAATGGTTAGGTAAAGTAATTTTTAAGGAATTGATCATTGGTGTACTCTTTAAAAATATGTCCTTCATTAGTTTGAAGATGGTAAGTGCTTAGACCAAGAATGTCTTTAGCTAAATATGGGCCCCACCATTTTTGGGCATATTTTCCTTCTTTGTCATGGGTGTAATATTATTTAAGGATAAGATCACCAAAAATTTATATGGGTTTGTTTAAGATGATATTTTTTATAACCAAGTTGTTGAATGAGCCATAAGGATGTGACATTAATACCATAACCTTCATCAACTATAAATTTTTGGATAAGGGTGGTATTAATGGCTACTTTGATAAAGAGAGGCACATTATCATCATAAAAAATAATTTCATCATCGATCATGTCCTCTTAAATAAATTAAATGGAAGGTTTGGAAGGACACATAATCTCAATGGTATTCACATTAGTTGGTTGAGAATCAATAGAAGGTGATTCTTCATCTATGAAAGATGGAACTTAAATTTATTGAAGTTGTTACATAATAAATTTATGATGATAAGGTGAAGTTTGAACCAACTCCATAAGAGGAATCTTACAAATCATAGATTTGAGTTCTTCAAGAAAATTCTAATATGATTTAGAATAACCAGCACAAGGTTTAGAAGGAAAATTATATTTATGAGGTATAGATGTGGTGGGAGGATTAGAAGGAGGAAGTTGTTCCTTGAGTACTTTTGAATCATCATGAGTGGTAGTGGTATCTTTAAGAAATTGCTATTTTAAATATGGTCTCTTAGGATTGGTAACAAGATCTTTATGGGCTAGTTTATGATGATAATTAACCTTGGTATTGTTGACATATTAAGATTTGTTATAATATAGTTCATAATCAGCATCAATGGCACAAACATCCTTGATATTTGATTGATTATTATTTGAATAAAAAAAATTATTATTAGAATTAGAAGCTTTAAATTTTTTTCATTTTTGAGATGCGATAACATACTCTTGATGATGAAGTTTGATTATAGCCTCATGGTTAAATGAGTCACCAATTATATAAGAAACAACACACTTAGTGATCCCTCTACAAGATTCATGAGAATTCCCAATGTCGACATGGAACCAACAAAATAGATTGGGATCATACCACTTAGGAGGAGCATTGGGATAAATGAAAGGTTTCAAGGGTGGTAAAAATTGTTGCATTTGTTGAACCAAAATAGGTGTATGAGATGGTAAAGGAACATCACATTTGGTAACTCTAGGTTTTTTTTGGGAAGTATTACTAGTGATAGCATTATATGTTTGAAAATATCTTTTACGAAGTTTATGATTGGGTTTGAATTTCTTCATAAGAAAGTCTTGACGCTTAGCTTGGTCAAGAGCTTCATTAAGAGTTTGAGGAGAAAAATTTCAAAACTTGTATTGAAGAGTGGGAGTCAAAGAGGTAATAAAGAGTTTGAATAAATTATCATCAGTCATATTATGATCAGCTTTATGAGCTAAAGATTTCCATATTTTAATAAAGTCATGAGCCGATTCATTAGGAGATTATTTAGAATTTATGAAGTGACTAAGATAATTTTTAGGAAGATCATTATGTTGAAAATCTTTAACCAAAGGAACCAAATCTTCAATTTGCCAAATTTAATGTTGAAGTAGTTGAGTATACCATTCTAATACATCACTAGTTAAAGTTTTGACTAATAGTTTAGTTGTGGAAAATGTATTAGTTTGAATCCACTCTTTGTAAAGGTTACCAAAGGCTTTAAGGAATGAATTAGGGTCTTTAATCCCATCATATTTGATAGTTGGATTTATGTTACCAATAATAATGAATATAATGAAGGGATATAATTTCTCATTTTGAATGGTTTGAAGCATATTTTTATTTATTAAGGGTTGAGGAATAACAATGCTTGATGCATCCCTAAGAGGTGGAGGAATATAATTAGGATTAGATTGAAGATGAATAGTTGGAGGTTGATTGGTTACATTGATTAAATGTTATTGAAGTTTCATCATTTGGTTGGTATTAGAGTTTTGCATGATGTTCATTTGATAAATGACTTGAGCTAAGAGTTGGATTGTATTGAGAGGTGAGTTAGTGTTGGTTGGATCACTCCAAAAATTAGTGTTAGGGAAGGATTATTAGAAGGAGGGTTATTAGTGGGATTGTTAAAGAGATTTGTATCAATCACTCCTACTTTAGTTTGGATATTTTGAGAAGTGTCATGATAAGTATGGAAAGGATTGGATCCTTCAACTTCATCTTAAGGTGTTATTTGTACCTTTTTATAGTTCATAGATGAAGGAGGAGAATAAGTGCCCCAAGAGTGATGGTTCTCTTGGGAGGAAAAGAGAGGAAGGAATGAACATCCCATATAGTATCTAAATGGATTTAGGTTGTCATCTGATTTGAGACCTCATTCTGACTAAAGAGAAATGAGTAAGATGTAAAACTAGAGAAATGGAAAATTAGATTTAAAAATAGGAAAAGTGAGAAATAAAACTAGGTCAACCAAATTGACCCAGTGCAGGAAATAGGGTTTGCAGACTATACTAGGTCGACTAGGTTGATCTAGTATAGTGCACAAAATCTAGAAAAATTATAGGGTCAACCAGGTTAACCTAATATAGTGAATAGGGAAGAGGAAAATATTGATAATAATCTTGGAAATGAAACAAGACAATTTATAGCTAATCTAAGAAAGTAAGTGCAGAAAGGAAACACATAATCAACTAAATTAATGTTGACCAAATCAATTGATGCATAAAAAGCAAAATATTGCACTAACACTAGCTGATGCAAGATTTTGCACACATAATTGATCAAAGAGCAAGCAAACAAATTTGAAAGTAAATTTAGATACTTGGTCAACCTAGAATGTTGATTAGATTATTAAGAATGATTTTAAGTGTAAAGGGAGATTGGCTATAAGCAAGATACTAGATAGTAATCTGTGGATAGTTTCAAGTAGTTTAGAATGAAAGGGACTATATTGGTGATGATACATGCTTGGTATTTGGGCCTACCCCCTTAATTCACACACTACATCAATAAGGGTAATGGGTGCTTAGCCAAAATATACCATTAACCACGCTTTATACATGACCAGAGCATTAAGTCAGCTTCCCTCTTAGTGATGAAATTCAAGTAGGCTGACCTAGGTAGTCAAATGTTTAAATTCTTATTGATGTTTATATGGTTTGGATATGTGTGCAAAAGAATATAAATAGTGCAACTAAGCGATTGATTGAAAATCCCCTAATTAGACTATGTGAGCTATTCTAAGTATGCAAACAACTGAAAAGAAAGATATGATTAACATATATGGTTAATTCCAACTTTGAAACAAGGTATAGTTGAGAAACTATATGGAAAATCATATAAATAAGTTCGATAGGGTTCATCTTGTACTATGGAAGCAAAGTCTAAAAATGAACTAGGTTGGTCAAGTTGACCTAGTTATTTTTAAAAACATAGAACATAGAACTAGGTCCACAGGGTTGACCTAGTTGACTGTGTAGACATAGTTTTAAAGACTAAAAATTATGAAATAAAAGTACAAAAAAAGATATTAAGGAATAGAAACTAACTTGAATGGTTTGGAGATGAAAATCAATAGGATTGTTGATCAAGAACCTTGGAGAAAACTATCAAAAACCTATAAACTAGGTTGAGCTGGTCAATCAAGTAATACAAGAACTTATTGAAAAGGTATAAAAAATGCACTAGGTCAACCTAGTAAGTTAAATTGGAAGTCTAAAAAACTAAAAAAATTATACTGGGTTGAGCTAGTTGATCTAGTTATCAGAATAGAATTTTGTAAGTTTTGGAAACCTATACTAGGTTAAGTTGGTCGAGCCAATTACCTATTCCTACAAACCTACACACAGATAAATAACTAGGTCAATAGGGTCGATCCAACATAATAAAGATATGATAAAAATAATGATGAATAGAAATGAAATAAGTGAAATAAATCTTATCAGGTTTTGATTCACATTGGGTTCACTAGAATATATGCAATCATCATCATGTCCATAAATCAATATTGGATCGGATGGGATCGAGCATAGCTACACTTCTAATTAGGGAACATACAATTATTATGTAGAAGCATGACCAATGTGAGGATCTACTAGACCTAATTAGGGGATCACTTGTCACAACACATCGTGTGAGATAGGTTCCAAAGCCTATAGTCTAACACAATCACATAACAACCTTAAAATTGTCTTATGATTTAATATTTCACTAGTCTAATTACAAGAAAAGTAAATCTAATATAGTGCACACCAAAGCTTGTGACACAAAGTGGGGGCTAGTAAATCAAAAGAATCAAAACATGTATAGGGAACTTCAAATAAAGTAAATATGAGTAACACCCTAATACATATAATATGAAGAGTAATATCACTCAATACAACACTTATGCCACTTATATCTACTAAAAGAGAGGAGAACAAAGTTAGAATATACTTACCTGAATGTGAACCTATCAAGCCTCAATCTCTCCCTTGGCCAAAGGAGCTTCGCAAGAGGTTTTTTTGGTTTATAAAGATCATTTTTTTAGGCCAAAGCATCTAAGACCTATCGATAAGACTATATTCTCCAAAATAAGAAACCTAAGGTAAGTCTCCTCAAGTAGAATGGTGGAAAAGTAGATTGTGAAGAAGCACGAGTGAATAATAACTCTTGATTTCCTATTCTAATAATGATAGAAATTACCTTGTATTTATAGGTGGAACTCACCATAGAATCATTCATAAATGTCAGCTATGCTAGTTCAACCCGATTGACCTAGTACATTTTTGGGGTAGCTCACTAGGTCTATATTAGGTTAGTTGAGAGGCCAACAAACCAAAAGAGCTAAAATGTCCATAAAATGAAATAGGTTGACCTAGTATGTTGAATAGGTCAAAAGGGAACAATGAAATGAAGGATAGAAAGAGTAAAAATACTAGAATACTTTGTAATGAAGGAGAAACAACTTAGGGAAAGGTTTTAGGAACTAGTTGGATTGGTAATAATATGGAAAAAAGGGACAATAATATTGTGAAGCACCAAATGTCTACCCACCCCTTTCCCAGTGCACTCCTTAGGGTGTGCACTTAGAGAGATTGAGTCTCAATGTATTCTTGCAAGATGTAAAAATTTGGTATTTGATAAAAGTTAAAAAATTTATGTGTATACAAATTTGAATGAGAATGAGCTCACAAAATGGTGAGAGCATTGGCTGAAGTTGATTTCAAAGTGATGAGAGTGTTGGCTAAGGTTTCTTATAGAATGGTGAGAGTATTGGCTAAGGTTATCAAAAACTTATGAGAGCATAAAAGAAGAACAAGAATGGGCAAACTAAAGGACAAGTGATTACTTTCAAAATAGATATAAGATCCATAATCCTTAAGGAAATAAAGTAGCAGTAAATAAGTGATGGTGAAGTTAAAAACAAATGGTGAAATGGCAATGGCCGAGCTAAATTAAGATACCCCACATATCTAAGTGCTACTTACATATTTTATGTGGATCTCAAGCTGATGTAGTTCTCCCAAAAATGGGGGTGAAATGGTAAAGTAGTCTAGAAATGAATCTATATAAGTAAGATAGTACATCCCATTAAAAATTGAAGGCTTTATATCTTGCATGGAAATTCTAAGACAATTTTCATGATTTCATGACTTTTAGGATTTTTCTAGATCTTTTCAAATGTTTTTGAAATTTTATAGGAATCTAAACTCAATGGAGAATTATGATATAAATAATGGTCTAACTCATAAAATGGCAAGAGTATGGATTAGGGTGCTTGCAAAATGATGAGAGTGTTCAAACTTAAATTTATAATAAAATGATAAGAGCATTCAAATAAAGGTGGTCGAGATGACTTCATAAAACACTGAGTACTGTCTACATAGCCTAAATGGATCTAAAGCTACTATAGTTCCCCTATAGTGGTGAAATTTGGAAAATGTTTCCAATGTTTGAGGTTTTTTTGGGTATCTCAACTCAATGGAGAATTATGAGATACAAAATCACCTAACTTTCGAACTAGTGAGAGCATGACTTAAAGGTTGACTGAGCTGACCTCAATATAAATTGAGCACTACTTACAGAGTCCTTAGGGACCTCAAGTCAATGTAATTTTTCCTTACAATAGAGAAATGTTTGGAAATGGTTCTAATATTTTGGGGTTTTTTGGTATTTCAACTCAATGGAGGATTGTGAGATACAAAATAACCTAACTCAAAAAATAGAAATAGCATGGCTTAGGATACTCATAAAATGGTGAGAGCATGGTAAAAGGGGTGTCTGAGTTGACCTCAATATAAATTGAGTGTTGCCTACATAGTCCAAAGGGACCTCAAGTCATAAAGGTGAATGTTGGGAAATGTTTATAATGTTTTGGGTTTTGGTATCTCAACTCAATGGAAGATTACAAGATACAAAATGGTCCAACTCAAAAAAAAAAAAAAAAAAGTGTCGTTGAAAAATGGTAAGAGTGTGGTAAAAAGGGTGACTAAAATGACCTCAACATCAATTGAGTGCTACCTACATAGACCTTAGGGACCTCAAGTCAATTTAGTTTCACCTATGGTGAGGATTCCAACTAAGTAAAATAAAATTCAAGAATAGGAAAATGTAAAGGTATGGCATAGTGATGGCAAGGTGATGCGGTAATGTATGGTAAATAGGTTGTTCTTAATTTACCCAAAGGTGGTTATAATTAGGAAATAATGGTAAGGGTCAGTGATATTATTTTTTTCATAAGTGGCTATAATTAGTATAATTAATAATGATATAGAATGTAATAATAAATGAAGGATGCAATTTTTAGGACCATTGTCATACTACTTTATATACTTACATTCAAAAGTTTCAATCTAAATCAATTTTTGAAACAACATCTAATATCAACCACTGAAAATGCCTAAAGTATAAATGAATTGAAACCAAGGCCAAGAGTGATAAGGATATGGTGAAAAAAACTGGTTGGCAATATGTTAAGGTACTGATTTTCCCAAAGGTAGTTATAATTAGTGGCAAAGGTATTGTGGGAAAGGGAAATAAGTATAGTACAAAGAATGGGTATATTAAGGCACAACTTAAACAATCCTTGTAGATAATAATTCAATTACCTCAAGTGTAAAAATGTTTAAGGTACATTATGTTCATTGATTCATCAAGTTCATATCCTTCTGACATGGCTAGTGTGTATTCTCCAAAACCATAGTTAGCAATATAAACATAAATACCTAACAAATTAGGTTGAAACTTTCCTTTATTCTTGGTCTTGACATTGATGTTCTTCTGATTTTATTTTAGTACAAGATCACCAAGCTCAAATTCTCTATGATTAACATGCTGATTGTATTGGTCACATAATCTATTTTGGTATGCCTCAAGGTTATTCAAGGCATCCATATGCTTTGCATCTAGTAAATCTAGCTCTTGAAAATGAGTTAAAATATAGTCCTCATCATCATTGATTTGTTGTAGTGAAATCCATAGAGAATGCAATTTTACCTTGATAGGAAGAATGGCCTTAATGTCATAAAAAATGAAATATGGGGTAACTCCTATTAGAGTACAAAAAGTGGTATGGTAGGCCCAAAGGGTGTTAAATAGATACAAGTTCCAATTAATACTAGTATCATTTAAAATATTCTTTAGAATATTGACAATGGTATTATTATAAGACTCAACTTAACCAGTACCTTGTAGGTAATAGGTAGTGTAAAAATGTCATTTGATATGGTATTGATACAAAGTGTTTTAATATATTTATTTTTAAATGAACTACCATTATCAGATATAATGTTAGAGGGTATAAAATATCGACAAATGAGATGGTTAAATATGAATTTGTAATCTATTTACTAATTATGTAAGGGGAATGGATTCCACCCACTTGGTGAAATACTATGTAGTAGTAAGGACATGTTTGTAGCCATCTAAGCATGTAGGATTGATCTTGCCTATGAGGTCAAGTCCCCATGTTGAGAATGGCCATGGTGTTGTCAGTGGTTTAAGCATTTTAGTTAGAGCATGGATCAAATTTGCATGCTTCTAACACTTCACACATTTCTTCACATAGGGAGTTGCATCAATTTCCATAGTCGACTAATAATAACTAGTACATAGTAATTTTTTGGCAAGGATGGCCCCACTAGTGTATTTCTCATACACTCCTTTATGAACTTCCCTTAACACTAATCCATATTATATCAAAGATAAATAATGAATAAAATTACCATTATAGATTTTACAATACAGGTAAGTCCAAGTAGGGCATAAAAGGAGGCTTTGTGAATGAAGGTTTTTTTTCTTTTGTGGGAAAGGTCAGAGGGAATGGTTTAGTCATGAAGGTATGCATATATCTCATAATACCAAGTAGACGTGGGACTAATAATATCATAAACCATCTCGATGACTACTTGTTCATGTGTCATTGCTAGGATATGTTCTATAAGAAGTTGATTGTCTCTAGATATGTCTATAATCTGAGTCATGGAGCCAATTGTGGCCATGGCATCAACTATTTTATTTCTATCCCTAAGTATCTATTCAAACTAAAGATTGGTAATTTTTTACTTAAGAGTGTCAACCATACCTTTATTAGGTACCAAATTCTCATCCTTTATCTAGTATTGGTCTACAACCTTATTTATTATAAGTTTTAAATCACCATGAACTAGTAAATGTTTGATATTCTATTATACTACTTGGTAAAGCCCTGTGATGAGTGCTTCACATTTGGCCATATTGTTAGTATATATAAAACCAATGTGAAAGGACTTAGGAATAAGATCTCCTTATGGTGTGATAAATAATATGTTAATGGTTGATCCACATGCTATGAAGGAACCATTTTAGTACATTATACATTATTCTACTTTAGGAGATGCTTCTATTGTGGTCCTTATGGCTTCATCTAGAAATACAAGTATAAGAGGTTGAGTATCAAGAAGAAGAGCTTATGCAATCTGATCTATAATTACCTACCCCTTAATAGATTTTTGATTAGCATAATCAATTTTAAACTTACTCAAGACCATGATCCACTTCACCATGAGGCCCTATATTTTTTTTTTATAAATTAGATACTTGATCATATCTACTTTGGCAATTACAATAGTCTTATTATTCAATATGTAGTGATGTAACTTTTAGGTTACAAAAACCATAGCTAAGTAAGCTTTCTCAATCAGTGTATATTTGTATTCATAAGTAACCAATGTTTATCTTAGATATTAGACATCATTCTCTTTAACCTATTATTATGTTGTTCTAAAAGTGCCCATAGGGCATTTTCAGTTACTAACATGTGAATTAATAATGGCTTGTTCGATATAGGTGGAAATAAAACAAGTGGATTGGCCAAGTATTCATTGATATGTTCAAATGATTTTTGGAAATATTCATTCCATGAGAAATTTTTTCCCTTATTCAACAAGTGTGTAAAAGGATGGCATTTATTAGCAAACTATAAAATGAAACATCAAATTGAATGTATCTTTCTTTACAAACTATGGAGCTACTTTAAGGTAGATGACAATGACATATTGGTAATGGCCTAAACTTTGGTTGGATCAAATTCATTACCTCAATGAGAGATAATAAATCCTAATAATTTTTTATAAGTTACACCAAATAAATTTTTTTAGGGTTGATCCTTAACTTTTTACTCTTGAAGTCTCTCAAAAATTCTCTAAAGTACAGGTAGATACTCAACATAGGTCTTAGATTTACCTAGTCATTGACATATTCCTTGACAATATCATGCATCATATCATGGAAAATCACTGTCATGGCTTGTTGATAAGTTTATCTTGTATTCTTGAGTCCAAATGGCATCACTTTATAACAAAACATTCCCCATGAAGTGGTGAATGTTTTTTTGTGTTGGTTTTCTAGTGTTACCCCTATTTGGTTAAATCATGAAAATCCATCCATAAGGGAAACATTTCATATCTGACCATTGAGTCAATAATTATGTTAATGTTTGGCAAAGAAAATTCATCCTTTTGGCATGCTTTGTTAATATCCCCAAAATTAGTGTAAAGTCTGATAGCCTCTAGATTCTTGTTGACCAACACTATGTTATAAATCCACTCTAAATAATCAATCATTTAAATGCATCTCACATCTAAGAGTTTCTCCAAATCTTTCTTGACTAATATGTCAATACAAGGATGCATTTTTCATAATTTATATTTAAATAGGTGGGGTACAAACTTAGAATATCTAAATAGGCCCATGTAAATATGTCAACAAACTCCCTCAAAATGATTATAAAGACATCAAATTATTCCTTAGTGAGGGGCATGCCTATTTTAATCCATTTTGGGTCCTCTATAGCCCCAATGTTGTCTTGAGAAGTGTCCTCCACAAGGAGTGTAAAATAATCTTCTAAAAGTGTTAGAAAGGAGGTAAACTTGTTGGCAATGCTATAATCTTCTAGTTAAATTGGTTCTTCTAACTCTCCCAAATAGGATGAATCAAATTCACCCAATGGTAGTAAAGGCCATGTGAAAAATACCTCTAAGAACTCATGTACGATATGCTCAAAAACTTATCACTCTTCAATGTTGATTTTAGATCCATATATAAGCCTAGGATTAGTGGTTTCCTACACTTCATGTGAAAAGAGATGAACACCCCCATATAATGGCACTTAAAATAAGTTTTCACTAAGAAAATTGCCTTTTTATTTACTTTTTCCCTAATCTGAAAGTGCCTCAAAGAGGTTTTCATTTTTAGACCTCAATGTTTGATTTTTTTTATTTTTGCCCAAGGAAGTTCACTCACTCTTTGAAATAGGAAGTAGGATCCTATCTGATATAAAAACCCTATTTTCTATCTCCTAGAGGAATATTATCCCTAAAACGTAGAAATTCATAATAGCCTCATCATCCTTGAACTCATATAGTAGCATTGTCGACTCTTGTTGGTCCCAGTCTATCAGTTGGGGGTGATAAAGGGTAAGTGGCATAGGAAAAAAAAGGATTAACAATACATATAGCATATGATTTAAACAAATTAGTGTTGGTAAGGTCATTATAGATGCTATAATAGGACCCTACCTTTCTATTAGCATTGACTTCACTAGTTGTTTCCATAAGATTTTAAATAAGGTATGCAGGTTCACCTCTAGGTAGTTTAAATCCAATACCATGTGTTTCTTTATACCTAGTTAGGGAAAATATCTCAATCATTCCTTACTAATGTATCCCCACTCCCTCTACATTCATAATCTTGGTTATCCATAATCCAGTTAGGGATAGGATACTTGGCACTTTGGTAACAATCAACTTGATAATCAGTATAAAGCTATGAATCATCTTCAATCGAAGGATCTAGTTATATGCCAAAGGTTAGTTTCCCAACAATGATTTTAATGAGATGAGATTTTCCCTTAGTGTACCATTTCATGTAAGTAGTCTTGTCTTGGGTCTCCCATAAGATTTTGGGTTATGCAATAATTTGGCTATGTGAAATGAGTCATGAATATTTTACTCTCCTATACCTTTATTGGATATGTGAAAATGGTTAGAAATGTATGGTGGAGGTTCATATGAATTTGAAACTAGGATCTTAGGATCAATGTAATTAGATGTAGGTCCTAATTCAATGGCTTTGGAATTTTCATATTTTCTTCCATTAGTTTTAAGCATAAGATTTAGGCCAAAATGGTAATTGTAACTCTTATATTCTATCTCATGACATTTTCAATACTAGTAACACTAGAGATTGGTTGGTATGGTTACATCCATCCCTAAATGGGGAAATTTAATATAATAATGCATTATGGAAGGTATACCCCTAATTTCATGAATCCAGGGTCACCCTAAGAGCAAGTTGTATGATAAGTCTAGGTTAAGAACATTACAAAGAGCATTGTGGGTCAAAGACCTAATGACCAAAAAATTGATGGTTATTTGTGATTCATGTTCCTCATTATCATATGCCTTGTTAATAATGGTATCTACCTAGAGATTAGCTGTTATGTATCCAATATGCTTTACTAACTTTAGAGACAATGTTTAGGCCCAAACCATTATCTACAAGGACATGTTTAACCATATGTGGAGTTATAATCACATATATGTACAAGGGGTTGTTATGTAATGGGCCCAGAGATGACATATTAATTTGATCAGAGGTAAGTCATTGGCTAGGGGCCAAATGTCCAACCATAGCTTGAAATTTATTAGGCACGATGCCATTAGGTACAAGGGATTGGCTTAGGTATTAATTTAATATACTCTTGTGAACATTAGATTTAAGAAATAAAACTATGATGGATATTTATGTAGGTGTCTTCTATAGATGCTCCATAATGTCATAGGTATTCCCTTTAGTTTTGGTAATTGGCTTATTTTTTATAGGCATGTAGGTTTGAATGGGCTCATTCATGGAATTTGGTTGTGTTCATTTGATAGTAAATTTAGCTCATCAAGTTAAGATTATACAATCTTGATTAGGTATTGGGCCTCTATAATTATCTAGAGAGGTAAGAGGACCTAGAATGGTAATTCTTGGGTAGTGTTGAGCTTGGCTACTAACACAATCCAAAGGACTATCGGTATAAGGAGGTTAGTAGGCACTGTTTAACATTGGTTTAGGATGATTTTTATTTTGATAAGGGTTAATGGTAATGGTGGTAATATGACCTCCTATAAGATTTCTTGCAACATTATTATAATCATATGCAATGGCATGATGGTTTCCTTAGTTTGATTAATTAGTTTGACCTTAGTTCTGACCATTTTGTTGATGTTACTATTATTGTTACTAACCTTGTTGATGCTTCTATGGTGTTTTTTTTTGTTATTTTACTATTGTTAGTGATTATATTATTGGTTGTTTTTATGTTAAGTAAATGGATTTTGATATATACCCAAGTTATGATTATATGTAGGGGCATGTGTATCCCTTTGTATCCCTCCATTCTCAAGCATGTTCTCAATGAAATGCCTTAGTTATATGCACTAGAGTATAGGGTGTCCCTTGAAATGATGGTACTCACAAAATTCATATTTTTATATCAATCAAGAAAATTAATTCCTTTAAGAAATAACTTTGGCATCGGTCAACTAATCATGTTGTCTTGAACCAAATTGCATAATACAAACTCGATGTGTTATCTAAGGTCATTGAATGCTCTATATATGGATGGTATTATCTTTGGAGGAGGTGTTCGTAATTGTGATGGATTTTTTAGAATGTTTTATGGAGGCCTAAGCTGAGTTAATGGAGGCAATGGTTGATAAATGGTTGGAGGTAGATGGACAACCAATGTTTGCATAGTGTGGACATGTCATGATTCAGTGACCTCATTATAAACAACATTATTATTATTATTATTATTATTATTATTATTATTATTATTATTATTATTATTATTATTATTATTATTATTATTATTATTATTATTATTATTATAGGTTTTTAGTCTTTCATTATTAGTTAGAATTGGTGTTGAAGCTTGTATTTGGATGGGGTTCTAGTTCTGATTATGGCTTGGGTTCTATTGTTGGCCTTGATTTTGGTTTTGGCTCTAATTCTGATTGGAAGAAGATAGTTTGGCAATCCTTCATTGATAAATTCCTTTTCAATTTGTATCCCTTTATCAATAACTTATTCAAATGTGTGAGAACATTACATATTTAAATGATATTGATATCTCACTATGTAATATTTAATTGAATATATTAGCCAATTATTTATGTGGTAAATTATGAGTGAATCAACTAGTAAATGATCTCCACCATTGTAAGTAACTAGCAAAAATTTTACCATTTCTCTATTTCACCTGAACCAAATCTACCATAGTAATCTCCTATTCAAGATTATATGAGAAATGTTGTATAAACTTCTTATAAAGGTAATCAATTTCTAACACATAATTTTTTAGTAGTTTAAGAAACCATTCCAAGGCTTGTCTAGCTAAACTTCTTGGAAAGAGGATAAGTAGATATATTTCATTGTAGGCCACTAGTTGGAAAGAAATTTAAAAATATTTTAAATGCTCTTTTGGATCTCTTTTGCCCTTATATTTATAAAATTTGGGTAGCTCATAACCTAGAGGAAAAAGTATTTGGAGGTAATCCTTGTTGAATGGATATGAGCATATCTTGTCTAATTTGAACTTATTATTTTTGCTTCCTACTTTGAATGGATTGAATTGCATCTTTCATTTGTTGTAGCTCTTGAGCTAGTAAATTGGATGGCATGGCCTATTGTGACTATGGTTGCACAATCAAAGGTGGATTACCTTGATTGGGGTATGAAGGAATGACATATTGGGAAATGTCTATTTGATTGGTCAAATGACAAGGAATACATATTTGTGCATTAAGAGTGTATTACTTGTATAAAATATGTTGTTGGTAAACATTTTGGCTAGGGTTGGAAACATATCTTTGGTTTACAAACTATGGTTACAGTAGAGGTATTGAGCTAGGTGAAATGTTTATGTAATTATAAATACATCATGTCTATAAATTAATCATAACTTAGAGAAGATAGATCATACCATACACTTCCAATTGGGGACACATTTGTTAAGCAAGAACATAACCAATATGAGGATCCACTAGACCTAATTAGGGTATCTCTTACCATGTTACACTATGCTAGGGAGGGTTCCAAAGCCTCTAGACTAACACAATCACACAATAACCCTAAGGGGATCCTGAGTTTTAATATCTCACTAAACTAATAACAAGTAAAGAAAATCTAATCTAGAGCTCACTAAATCTTGTGACACAAATTAGGGGTTAGAAATAATAAAAGTAAACATGCATAAGAAACATATACTCACATCAATTTATATAGAATCCTAATGCATAAAAGAGAAGCCAAAATTCATATTTATTTACTCTTACAAAGGAGGAACAAAGGTAGGAATACTTACTTTTGAAGACAAACCCGTTGAGCCTCAATCTCTCCGTTAGCCAAGGTGATTCACAAGAGGTTATTTTGGTATGTAAGGATGACAAAAAAATTAGATTTAGGCTACATAACCTATCAATGCATCCAAAAAACTTCTCCACAAGATAAGATCCATATCTCCAAAGAAAGTATGAAACCCTAAACTTGATCCTCAGGTAGAATGGTGGATAAGCAGATGCATATTTACTCTTACTTCTTCTCTTATCTAAATAATGGTGAAATGAACTTGTATATATAAGAAAATTTGACCCTTAACCCTTCCAAAAATCCCAATTGATAGGGTCAACCTAGTTGACCTAGAATAATTTCAAACAATAATTCACTAGGTCATGAGCTAGGTTAGTCAAAGGCCAAACTAGTTCCTAAATGAAAATTACCCAAAACTACATAGGGTTGACCCAATTGACCTAGTACAATTAACTAAAAAAAAGAGATTAAGGTGAGGAAAAGGAAGATAAAATGTATTAAATGACTAGAGAGGGTATAATAAAGAATAAAAATCTCAATGATAATGGTTTCAAGAGATAAGTGTGTAGATAATAAGTGATAAAAGGGACAACAATCCTACAAAGCACCAATGGTCTACCCAACCCTTTCCCAGTGCACCCCTTAAGGCATGCACTCAGAGAGAATGAGTCTTAATGGTTCTTACAAGATACAAAGTGTTATTAATTGATAAAATTTTGAAAATATTATATGTATACATATGCCCCACTTAAAGCTCATCATGTGTTACATGAGTGCAACACAGGATGGTGCTTCAAGAATAAAACATGATAACACATAATGTTGATGCTAAGTAAAGTGTAGTATGTAAAAAAACAAGATAAATGAAAGGACATAATTGAAAAACACATGCATTTAATTTCTTTAGTTTTGTAAATAAATAAGTAGAATGCAAGAGAAGAGAAGGCATCCAAATGTGAAGAAAATTAGGTGAACCTATAGAGATTAGTGCAAAAAATAGCCAAAAATCAATTTTTTTAAGATAGGCATATAGTTGTGCAAATGATTCTCTATCATCATGATTTTATAAAATTTTACAATTAAAAAAATGGATTATTAGAAACAAAGATATAAGAAAAATAAGGAATTTGATGGATAGATGAGGTTCTTGGAGGACATGCAGAAGGGGAGACCGTGCTTGGTGGTTGTGCAAATGGCAAGATAGTGGTAGGAGACACACGGTCAAGTAATAAAAGATGGTTAAATTTTGCTTTAAGTTATTTGAGATAGAGTGGAAATAGATAGATTTTGAGATATATCAATGATATAATATCTATCTAGTTTAGTTTTTGTATTTATGAAAGAGAATGAGGAGACTAGATGGGGGTCCCTAGTGAGGGGAGCACTCCATGATATCTTAGATGAGAAGTTAAAATCATACAACCTTTCCACACTAGAGGATCATAGGGTACCATCTTCCCCAGCTTACATAAGTTAGTTTAGACTAGATGGAGAGGTTTTGAGGTAGTTACAAGCACATAGAGAGGGGATGCAACCACCAACAGAGGTGATTGTAAGAGAGACATAGGCATGATAGGCCTTGGCTAAGGAGAGAGTTGTGCATATAGATACCATGACACAGATAAGATAGGTATAGGCCCAAGAGAGAGTGATATATATAACAACCCTAGCTTATATGACATAGGTATAGGAGTATGAGAGAGTGACACATCTAGTGACCCTAGCCTAGTTGGCCTAGGTGAAGGCTCAGATGGCTCATCTATAGGGGAAGATATCTAGACTGAGATCTTAAGCATCTTATTTCTAGTGTTCTTTTCAGAGGATTCAAACAAAGGAATCTATGGGTAACATGGCTAGGCCACGAGAAGGGTAGGATGGAGCCCAGCCATAGAGATGGAGCTTTGTATATGGTTGTATATTTGTATTAAAACTCATGATATATATAGAGATGTCTCATTTTGGGATTTGGATTGCTGATTTTATGTGTTTGCATTATGGTTATGGTTGTGGATACTTAGATATATTTATTTATAGCGCATGTATGTAGATTTGTATATGATATGGGAAATATATGAATTTTGGTTTCTTTTATAGCATTATTTATAACACATGCATGGTTAAAAATAAATAGCAAAAAAGATTTGGTAAAATATAGTCAATCAAAAATTCACTACACATTATTTCATATTGGTAAATGTGTAATAACAAGAAAATGACTAAGTATAAAAAACAAATGGTGGTAAAATAAGAGGGAAAAAAGTTTATTTTTAAACCAAATGAAAGATTGACACCAAATTAAAATAAGAAAAATCACACTAAATCATGTTGAGAAGTATGAAAGTAATATAACAAAGTAGAAGGCACATAAAAGAATAGATAGTATAAAAAAAATCAATTAAGTCAATCAATCATACTAAATCACATTGGGAAGTATAAGATAAAAACAAAATTGGCAAAAAATGATCTTAAATTTATCACACTAATTCAAGCTAGGAAGTATGAAATATTCAAGAAATGGTTGGATTCTTACATGCAACCAAAAAGTAAGAAGATAAAAGTGAAAAAAAAAGTAAGCATAAAACATACTAAATCAAGCTAGGAAGCATGTCAATGACATGAAATAACATGATCAATCACATCTTATCTCATATTTGACACATGTAATTTTTATTTTGACTTGGATTATTGGAAAATTTTGTGAGGAATGACAAGTCCTATCCATGGTCTTACACTACAACTCACAAAGGAAACACCAATGAGTTAGATTCAATGTGAAAATAAATAAATAAATGATGTTGGTAATAGGAATGTGAAATAAAATAAAGGATGTTGGTAATAGGAATGTGAAATTATGGTAATTTAGGAGGAAGGTGGGGTCCTATCTATGGTTTTACAATGTAACTCACAAATAGAATACCTAGGGGAGTGATTAGTGAATAATACAATATTTCTCAAGAGGAAATATGAGTAATGTAGGGAATTTAAAAATCATAACATAAGTGTCTAATGAGAAGACCTTAGGAGATAAGAGGTATACTAAGGACATGAGAAGACACTAAGTGACTAGTGACCATCAATGTACAAAGGAAACCTATTTGCTATAGACACAAAGCTATGTAGGAAAATAAAAATGCTACCAAAATCAACTCATAAAGGTATATTGGTAAAATAAAATTAAAATGGACCTACCTTCCCACGACATGTTCCCCATTCCTTAGGATCCCTTAAAGATCCATCGATCTACTGCAAAGATTAGGTATTTGCATAAAAAAATAGGTAGCACTAAAAGATTTTTTTATTATCCTTTTCTATTATACTAGCCTACCACACCCCAATGGACCTCAGATCTATCATGAGGCCAACTATGGATTTTGATCTTTGACTAGAATAAGATGTTCTTTGAGTCATGTCATTTAGTGTGATTTAACTTTTAAGAATTTTGAATGTTTTTTCCTTTTGTTAAATGATTTGGATTTTGAATGTTTTTAAGGCTTTTAAGATTACTCATCCATATAGACTTTGAATGACCAAATATGAGAGATAAATTGATACACATTAATGAGTTATAGGCTTATTCTAAAGGAAGCTAAGTATCCAAAGACAACGCTGACTAGGACACTTAGGCTTGACAATGAACCAACATCTTATCTCAAATCTCAACCATGTATATGCTTAGTTTTCAAAAAGGGAAGAAAGGGAATAAAGGAGATCCAAAGTGGACCAATGAAAGGAGATTATAATGAGATTAATTTTTTGATAATTGATCACATGGTAAAGAGGGAATGAATAAAGGGAACCAAGTTTGTATAACCAAGTCACAATGACAATTATCTGTGAAAAATAGAGATAATAAAGCAAACAAATCATGAAGAGAAAATAAGAGAGTTTATAAGAAATAAAGTTAATAAGACAAAGAAAAATCAATGATAAAGAATATATTCATAAGCAAACATAAATGAAAATATAAGAAATATAGAGTACAAAAGTAAAGTCACCATGTAAGATAAATAAGAATGTGACACAATGCCAAATGATATAACAAATAGATAAAGATAATATTGGAAAACATGTCCAATCCTAAATGAAAATGTTAAAAAAACCATGCATGTTTTCATAAATACTGATAGATTTTCCCATGTATATTATCCAGAACATTTGATAAGTCTCTATGAAGCTAGACATGAATTGCTATTAATATTTCATCTATCTTTAGTGAAAACTAGGAAACTACTTCTCATCTAATCTCCTCAATATAAAAAGTAGGAATGTTGGATGGATCATGATGAGTAGGGATAGTAGGCAAGGAATGATTATAATAATTCATGGGATCATATTATATAGGATAAGAAAGGATCATTGATGGGGAAGGATCTATAGGTGAGAAACTTACAAGTGGAAAAGGATCCATAGGTGAGGGAAGGTTTGGGGTGAAGGATTCATAGGTGGAGGAATAGAAGGTGATGAAGGGACCATAAGAGGGGATGGAACCACATAAGATGGAACAATGGGAAAATAAGGGGGAGCCTTATTGTAATAATGACATGTGGTAGGAATGATAAAAGGTCTAGGAATAGCTATAAGGTGATCTTGAAGATGTTGTTGAAGGATGCATCAATGATTAGTGTGATGGATGCCACATTGGTGCCAAAGATAATACACCTCTCCATACTTAGTAATATATTCAATTAATACCTTTGGGGGAGGTGTGGATTTGTCTGAAGGTTGAGGGGTAAAAGGATGAAAAGTATCAATATATTGTTGTAGCTTGTGACAATGCATGGATGAATGATTATCTATACTATAAAAGCAATAGATATGTCTATGAGTAAGTTTAGTATAGGTACTCATAGGAGGAGGTGTAACAAAAATAGAAGGATTTTGGGAAGGATCATCATCCCTTTTGGTGATAAATGGATCTAGCTAAGGTAAAAGAAGCAAACCATCACCAAGAGAAGGTGATGGTGGGGAAGGAATGGAACTAGGCTCAATGGAAGGAAAAATTGGATTAGAAACAAAAATAGGCTCATCAATAGTGGGAGTATAAATGGGCTCAACTATAGTGGTAGAAGTAATAGGCTTTAATACAGGCTCTATTAAGCAAGAGGCAAGGTCTAAAAAGGGTTAAAAAAAGATTGCACACATATTAGGGATAATCAAGCTATAGGGGTTAGGCTACCTAGAAAAGTGGTAAGGCCCAGTCATAGCATGATCCATAAGCATAATCCTATGAGGTTATTTAGAAATTATAGGTGTCAAAACCATCTCTACCCTATGATAAATACTAAAAATGCTAAAATTAGGAACTATAAATGATGGAATATAAGAAGAAGCACTAAAAGATTAAAACAAAGAGGAATGATAATAGATAATCTTAGCATCATAGGCCTAAACAAGACCATCAAAAAAGGTATCATATAAGGTATAACCATCATTGTATTCAGGTGTATGAAGATAAATGATGTAGGTAGGGATGACCTTATCATCTAATGAGGTGTGATGAATGGAATGTTGAGTCTTAGTCAAGACAATGGGGTTATCATCACAAGGAGGTTTATGAGAATGAGACTATAAATAAGCAAGAAGCTGAGAGATGAGATGAGATGAGATGAGACATGAGAATTTTTAATTTTCTAGTTGATCTCATCAGGGTTATCATCATCAAAATCCAAGAGATTAGTAGGAATACTGCCAATGAGTTTGGCATGACCATTGTAACCTCAAGTATAATTGATAAGAAAGTTGAATCATTGATACTCACATAATAGAACAATAGGCAAAGGTTCAAGAGTAGGAATATTGAAAACACCGTGGTCTTGGAATTGTTCAAAATTCCAAGGGTTAGTGTTAACTTTAATCTCATATATGGATCCATTGTGAGGTAATTTAATGGATTAATAGGTATAATAATCAACTGATCTCATACGGTGAGTTCATGACCTGCCAATTAGAAAGTTTAAGAAAGATCAAAGTTAAATATCATCACCTTAACATGAACAATGATAGGTGGGATGGTAATGGAAAGTCACACACAACCTAAAGGAGGAATTTACCTTTGATCATATCCTTGGCATGTGTTGTGTGTGGATTTAAGATTGCATTTAGAATATCTAAATGTTTTGATAAAATCAAGAGAGGTAACATAGGTGCTAAAACCCTTATCAATCAAGGCATGATTAACTTGGATATCTCTAATTTAAACACTAATTAATAGATGAGGATCATCCACATAAACTATAATCTCATTAGGAATCATATAATTGATGGTAAATTTTAAGGAGAGAAAAGTGTCCATTATTTCATCAAGATGGATGGACATCTCTTCACATTATTGTAATATGCTATCTTCAGATCCATATAAGGTTGTTTCACACCCTGCTAGAGGAGGGTGAGGGATTTTCATTTCAAAAAAGAGTTGCATAATAAAAATTTGATGATGTGGAGAGGTCCTCATAAGCTCAAGGAATGGAATTTCATATGGGAGATTAGTGAGTTTCATGATGGGATCCCACTCATCATAACCCATAATAGGGTTGTCATAAATACGTGCATAGTGTTGAAGGAGGTCCTCGAAAGGAGGAGCCAAAGTGTATTAGAATTTGTGTTGATAAGAAGGATAAGGTTTATAAAAAGGTTATAAATTATGTTTAGAAGCTTAAGTAGTTGGTCTAGGTTGGTTTTTATAATTGGTAAAAGAAGTGTTGATAGAAGTTTGATTATCATTAGTGTTAGGCAAAAAAGATGGAGGGATGGTAGAAATAGAATGGGAAGTGTTATCTAAGGGAAGATTTGGAATTGGATCATAAAAATTTATTAAGGTCATCTTGCCCCAACTCATTTAATTTATTTGGAGAAGAATCTTGGATAACATGAAATGTACAAGACAATAAAGGTGTGTACATAGGTTTAAGATCAATGAAAGAAACCACCCTTCGTATATTAGCTGTATTAACCACATTCTCTTTAGGTTTTGGGTTAATAACACTATCTATATTATTAGTGGAATAGGTGGGATTATCTTTGTTTTCTTGATTAGGTTGGTGATCAAGAAGAGGGTCTTTATAGATAGCCAAATGAGCATTAACTCGATTCAAAGCTTGAGTTTTAGTATTAGTTTCATGAGCCTTAAAAGCAATGTCATGAGATTGTTGATGATTTAAAATGATAGAGTCATGATCAAAATTAGGACCTAGAAGAAAATCCATAGCTAAATTATGAAGCTACCTACATGTCTCATGAGAATGACCCCAATTAGCATGAAACCAACAAAACTTGTTGGGATCATACCAAGATTTCATAAGATAATTGGGATTAAGTTTTCATGGAAGAAGCCTAGGTAGTCATTTTAGTAATTCAATTGAGGATAAGGGTTTGTGAACATTGATAGTGTTAGGAGAAGATAAATGAGGATTGGTATATTTTTGAGAAGGGGGAGTTGGTTCCAAAGATTGGTTAGGAACAATAGCTTGAATAGTGTGAATGGTGTCATAAGTGTTTATGACACCATCATTGGTAGTATTATGATTTTTATTCTTGAGTAATATGTGAGGACCCATAAAAGGTTGGGGTGGCGTGAATTATGAATAAGGAAATCTTAATGTTTTTATTGGTTAATAGCCTCCTCCAAGGTATGTGGAGAGAGACTATGAACCATATATTGTAACATGGGAAAAAGAGAATTAGTAAAGAGATGGAAAAGGTTATCATCAACCATGTTATGTTCACATTTGTTGGACAATGTTTTCTACCCTTTACAAATATCTTGGGTAGTTTTATTTTCAAGTTGTTTACAATTTATAAAATGGGCCAAAGTATACTCAAGAAGATCACTAGTTTGGAACTCTTGGACTAGAGCATTTACCAAATCTTCCAAACTAGAAATAGACAAGTTTTAAGTTGGTTGTACCAATATAAATCATCACCTATGAGGGTTTTATCTAATAGATTGGTATTAGAAAAGGTGTTCAATTTAAACCAATCCTTATAAAGATTTAAAAATGTTTTTACATGAAGGGTAAGATTAGTTGATCCATTATAAGATATGGTAGGGGTGATACCTCCTATATCAATATTAGCAATTTGAGTGGTAAGAGGATCATTTTGAAGATGTTTAATTACTTTTTTGACAAGAGGAGGTTCAGGGATGAGATTTCCATGGGAATATCGAAGAGGAGTAGGGGAAATTTTTGATTATGTATACCCTAAGACATTGGTTGAAGATGAGTTTGAAGATGGAGAAGGTGATTTTGCATTCTCATTATTTGATTTGTATTATGAGATTGAAAGGTATTCATTTCATTAAGTTATTTTAACAAGATTTTATGGGTTTGATTGTCATTATTGTCATTACTTGAAGCATTAGATATGGTATTAGTGGCTTGGATACCACTATTGGTGTTGATAGGAGCTTGAGAGGAACTATTATAATGTGAGGCACTAGTGGAAAAATTTGCTTGTGTGGTAAAAGATGAATTAGTGAAGGGGTGAGAAGAGGAATTATTAGAATCATGCTTACCATGGGTAGAAAATGATTCACTAGTGGAAGGATTAAGGAGAGTGGATCTTAGGAGAGGCCCACTAGATGTAGAACATGTTAGTGGGTATACTAGGCATAAAGGTAAAATAAGCTAAAGAAGAAGAGGTCATGGTATGAGAAGGGGTCATAATAGAGGGAAGAGGTTGAGAATCAAAGAAAGTAGGACCTCCAAATCCATTTGAGAATGTGGGAGAAGGTGAATGAGGATATTCAACTTCACCACTAATCATGAGATGATAAATGGTAGAAGGATCCTTTCCTTTATGTTGAGGAAATTCAGAGATAAAGAAGAGAATTTCATTGGTATAATCTAATTCAGGTTGATATTTAAGTGATAAGAGAGAATTATGCTATCAAGAGGTATGAGGAGGGGTCCCATAGTTCATTATGAGAGTGGCTATATGAATATTAATTTTATCTAGGAAAGGATCCCTACTCTTCATATGGGATACCCTATGAGGGTTGGTAAAACTCATCATGTATGTTGAATTCAACTTAGTGTTGTCTTTAAATAGAAATTTCATGATGAAGGAGAATGACTAAACAAAGTAAGAGAGATGCAAAAAGAAAGGAGATAGGAAGTGACAAAAATAGTACATAGTCAATTGGGTCAACTTAGTATAGAAAATAGGGCCTAAAAACTATAAAGGGTTTATTAGGTTGACCTATCACAACAAATAGAGGTTGAAAAGTGTATGAAGTTGGATAGGTCAACCTAGCATAGTAGACAAGGGAAAATAAATAGTTTGTAAGAGAATGTGTTTATAAAAATGATTGTGTATTGAGATAAGAATTTTTTTCAAGTACTTATAAAATCAAAAAATGAAAGAAAACACACAATCGATTGGATTAATGAGGTTGATCCAATTGAGGCACACATCACAAAACATTGCACCAATGCTGGATAATGTAAGTTTTTACAATATAACATACAATTGAGCAAAGAGCAAGCAATTAGATTAGAAAGTAAAAGATAACTAAGTGGTCAACTTGAATGTTATTAGATTATTAGAGTATAGTTTTAAATGTGATAGGAAGTTGGTTACAAGCAAGGAACTAGAAAGTAATCTAAGGATGGTTTTAGGATATTTGGGCCAAAAGGGATCTATATTGGCAATAGTATCAGCTTGGTATGAGGGCCTACCCCCACACTTCACACATCACAATAATAAGGGTGTTGGTTGCTTAGCTAATATTACCATTAACCACATGTTTATACTTGGCCAAAAAACCAAGTCAGCTTCCCCCTTGGTGATGAAATCCAAGTAGGTAGGCCTTGGGTAGATAATTATTGAAATGCATTTTAAGATTTTGTGATTTTGTAGTGTGTGTATAAAAGAGAAAATAGTGTAACTAAATGATATATTAAAAACCACCTAATTAGATTATGTGATCTATTCTAAGAATGTAAGCAACAAGAAATGAAAGTGTGAGCTAACTAATAGAATATAAGGGTTAATTCTAACTTTAAAACACAGTTCAATGTTGATTTAATTGATAGTTTATATAGAGAGTACAAAACAAGGTTGAAAATGTTACTTTTGTACTACAAAATCAAGGGTCTAAAAATGAACTATGTCAATAGAGTTGACCTAGATTTCCATATAACACACATAATACAAAACTACATCAACAAGGTTGACTGTATAGGGGTAGTTTTAAATACTAGAAATGACAAAGAAGGATAAAAAATGAACCTTGGTGGGTTGGAGGATGCAAAGAAGTGAGATTCTTGTTAAACAACCTTGATTAATACTTGTAAATTTTTTTGTGTCAACTAGGTTGACCTAGCTTTGTAAAAACCTATTATTGACAACCTACAAATGTATAAGGTCAACTAGGTTGACCTAGTATGCTAAACCTAATGCCTAAGAATGTATAGGGTTGATTGGGTCGACCTAGTAATCTAAACTAGAAGTCTAGAAAACTTACACAAATAGAACAGAGTCATATGAATGTGAGTGTGTGTTAAACTTACACATATAAGTTATTAATGTGTCGATACAATTGACCTAGCATCACAAATATATGAAAAATAAAATGATGAAATGATGAAATAAGTGAAGAAAAACCTACAAGGGTTAGATTCACATCAAGTTCACCAGAATGTATGTAATTAGAAATGCATCATATCTATAAATCAATCTTAACTTGGAGAAGATAGATCATACCATACAATTTTGATTGGGGACACATTTTTTAAGTGGGAACATGACCAATATGGGGATCTACTAGACCTGATTAAGGGATATCTTACCATAATACACTATGCTAGTGAGGGTTATAAAGCCTCCAATCTAAAATAATCACATAATAACCCTAAGGGGTTCCTGAGTTTTAATATCTCACTAAACTAATAAAAAATAAAGCAAATCTAATCTAGTGCTCACCAAAGCTTGTGACACAAAGTGGGGTATAGAAACAATAAAAGTAAACATACATAAGAGACATATACTCACATTAATGTATATGAAATCTTAATGCATGGAAGAGAAGTACAAATTCATTTTTATCTACTTTTACAAAGGAGGAACAAAGTTAGGAATACTTACCTTTGAAGATGAAACTATCGAACCTAAATCTCTCCTTTGGCTAAGGTGCTTTGCAAGAGGTTATTGTGGTATGTAAGGATGACAAAGATAAATCAACTCTAGGATGCACAACCTATCAATGTATCCAAAAGACTTCTCCATAAGACAAGATCCATATCTCTAAAAAAAGTATGAAACCATAAGCTTGCTCCTCAAGTAGAATGGTGGGTAAGCAGATGTACATTCACTCGTCTTATTTTCTCTAAATAATGGTGAAATTAACTTGTATATATATATAGGTAGATTTGACCCTTAACCCTTTCAAAAATCTTGACTGATAGGGTTGACCCAGTTGACCTAGCATAATTTTTAATAATAATTCACTAGGTTAGCCAAAGGCCAAACTAGTTCCTAAGTGAAAATTACTTGAAATTGTATAGGTTCGACCTAGTAGACCTAGTAAAATTGATTGAAAAAATGGGATTAAGGTGAGGAAAAGGAGGATAAAATGTAGTAAATGACTAGAGAGGGTAAAATAAAGAAGACCAATCTTAGGGATAATGGTTTAGGGAGACACGTGTGTATATAACAAGTGGCAAAAGGGACAACAACCGTGTGAAGCACCAAAGGTTTGCCCACCCCTCTTTTGATGCACCCCTTAAGGTGCACACCTATAAAGATTAAATCTCAATGGTTTCTTGCAAGATACAAAATGTTAGTAATCGATAAAAGTTTGAAAATATTATGTGTATAAAAAATGTATTAGTATTATTGGGTTTGGGCAAGAATTTGTTGTCTACTCATTGAATGATGTTGTATAAAGGGTACCTATTGTTGGATAAATCCCTACTATTGAAGGTGTTTTAAGTTAGATCCCTGTTATATATGTGGTATCTATTAGGTAAAATATAACTATTACCTAGCACCTGGTACCTATTATATGTTAGAACCTTGTTGTTGGCTAAACCCCTATTGTTTATTGGGCATTTATTGAGGGTTTGGCATTTGTTATTAACCAACTAGCACTCTTTGTTGACTAGTATAAGCATGTTTTTTATTAGGAAATGCTTTTTATTCTTGTGTTATATTGGTCTATGCTTGTGTTAGCAGAACATTAGCTACCACCTGGTGATGTGGTGTAGTGTTCAACACTTTTTGAGGTAGTATGTTGGTCTATTTTTTGGATAGTCATCCCCTATTGTGTGTTTAAGAAAGCTGGTGGTTGAGGATTAGAAGTTAATTTTTTTCCCTAAACTAGACATATTTATCCCTTATTATTATAAGCCACTCAAATAATTGGTTAGAGGAACCTATTGTGTGTTGTTCTGTGGTCTATTAGACCCACTTTGGTTCACATTAGAATGCACTTGCATGTTATCTACTGCATTTTGTGTGAGTTATTTTGTATGAGCTACAATTTATTATGTTTATTTTAGGACATTATACCTATATCCAACTAGCATGCTTTAGCTAAAGGGTTATATGTTTTGATTTCCATAGCTTGAAGAGTCAATTTGTGGCCCTATTGAAGGAACTAGCTCTATTAGTGGTGTGTTTGAAATAGAGATGGCATTGAAGTTTTGAGCTAGGTTAAGGTAATTTTGATACACTTGTACTTATTCTAATTGATCATCCATGAGACCTTTCCCTTTTGTAAACATATTTTAGCTTTGTTGAGCTATTGGTACTAAATCTTGATTGTTACTATTTGACACTTGTTCAAACTATTGGTTATGAGGCATGTTACTAAGTGTTCTAATCAAATGAGATAGACTTTCATGTGGGAAGTTTGGTAGGAATTTAGCTCCTACTTTTACTCCCTTAACCATAATTTCATATTTATTTTATAGTAGGTGGCGATAAAATAAGTATTGGTTATAACTTGGTGTTGTTACATACTAGGGTTGCTATTATTAGTTTTATTCAATAATAGGTGTCATTTGAGAAATGTATCATGTAGTTTTTCCTATTATTGGCTTGGATAAGATCATGCATTAGCAGGTATTGTGTGAGTGGGTCTTGACCTTATTCTAAATATGGAGTATTATAAAATGGATATGGATATATCTCATGTGCTACATCATCACCATATGGCTCTTGAAAAAAGAGGTCACTAGTAACAAAGTTCTCATAATCTGGATTGTACATGGTCCCACTATGTGTATAACAAGGCATGTTCACATGTATGAATGTATCTCAAAAAATAAAAGGTCAAATTATGGAAAATAACCGAGGTTTGAGGCAAATGACCTTTAGCTCTATTAAAAGAGGTCCAAAGGTAAAATGTCTAATCTGGGTCTAAGTCAAAGGTAGAATAAAAACATGAAATTGGTATATGGAAAAATACTTAAGAAAGGTAAAATGATCATGATCTAGGTTCAACAAAAAAAAGGAAAGGTGATAGGTATTTGATCAATTGTCACAAAGCTAGACTTCTAAACTAGGTCAAAAGTGTGAAAAGGCAAATGTTAGGTCTTCAATCAAAAGTCATGAAGGTAGACTTGGAAACAAGGTTGAAAGTATAAAAAGGAAAATGTTAGGTCTTCAATCAAAATTCACAATGTTAGACTTTCAAACACGTTTGAAATTATGAAAAATAAAATGCTAGGTCTTTGATCAAAAGTCATGAAGTTAGACTTGGAAACAAGGTTAGTCTAAAACAATAACTTGAAATCAATCTAAATCTAAGGTAATTGGATTAAAAAAAACAATTGGTCAAGTCTAAGGTAATTGGCTCAGAAAAAACATTTGGTCTAAGTCTAAAGTAATTGACTCAAAAAAATCTTGATAATTGACTTGGAAAATAATCTAATTCTAAGGTAATTAACTTAGAGAACTCTATAATCAGCTCAAAAAGGTCTAAATAATAACTTTAAAAATCAACTTAAATCTAAGTTAATTAGCTTAGAAAAACTTGGTAATTGGCTTGGAAAATACTTGGTAATTGGATCAAAAAAGACTTACTAATTGGCGCACAAAATACTTGGTAAATGGAACTAAGACATTTTTGGAATTTTGCACAACAAACTGTAAATAAAGTATATGGCAACAAAACATGACACAACAAAACACCTCTAAGTCTAGGCAAAGGTCTTTAAACCAAATGAGAAACCAATCCAAGTTGCATAATATAAATACAAAATGTAGACCACCTAAGCCAATATTATATGAGGCTTCAATATAAACCTAATTAGTTTAGGACTGAACTTCAAAAGATTGAATTTCAAATTTAATATAAAAGACTCAAATTTTAGATGCAAATAGGTTAGAATCAAATGGGTAACATAACCAAACATTTTGAAAATAAAGGGTATGAATGGTTTTCGAACTTGACTTCAAATAAGGCAAGTGTTTGGAATAAAATGGGTAACATTACAATGCTCATTCATACAAGAGGTATACAAATGGTTTTGTAAAAATTCAAGGCAAATGTTTGGAACAAAATTGATAGTGTAATACCTCTTAATTCAAAGTGGTGTATTTCACATGAAGTTTTAGACTCATTTTGAATTTGGAATACAAATAATTTTAGACCTAAAAATACATGTTAGTAAAAAGAAATAGAAAAAGCACCTAAGTGCATGTCATATCCCTAAAATTGATAAAGTGTGTGTAGCTTATGCCAAATTTTCCACCAATATACCAATTCTCAAAAGAAATTTAATGTTAATTCAAAAATTAAAGGACACATGTGGCTAGAGTTTTTAATTCCCCCTGTGTCTTTCAAGAATTGGTACATGGCATGAAATTAGAGTGCAAAGCACTTGGTATTTGTCAAGATATTCTATGAAAAAGTGGGGTTTACTAATAAGTTTTAAAGTTCTCTAAATGGTCCCAAGTGTGGATAACACAAGGATGCATCATGTCAATTGGATTAAAAATCATTAACTTGTTATTCAAAGGTCTAGTTCTTTGTACAACAAATTTAGTCATGTACTTCTTAATGAAGTGCAATATTTAGTGTGAATTGACCCAAGATTTCATTAAGATTGTCAGGCTAGCCATTCAGTCACTATTTAATCCTAGTATCAAGTGTCCAATTTATAAACCCCAACGTGAAGTGTAGTTGGTAAGATTCTAGGATATGAAACCCTAGGTCAATGCACCCCTAAATAACTTGTGAAGAGGTGATGAACTCCCACCCATAAGCCAATAAGGAAAAATAAACAAATGAAAATTTGAAAGAACTTTAGAGGTCATTTCTGGGTCGCCTAACTCACTCAAAACTTAGGAAGATAATATTCAACTTTTATTCCAACTAAACCCAAACAAACAAGGAAAGAAATAAGGTGATTTTAATCACCCAAGTTCCCTAAAGGGGACAGGGGGAGAGCATACATGCAAAGTTCATTTTACCAAAAGAAATTAATCTAGAAAATTTGAAACTTATTAACAAACAAGGAATAACCAAAAATAAAAATATATTAAGAGCTCTAATATAATATGGTTGTTAATTTTAAAGTCATCAAACAAGATGTTAATTATGTTTTGATCCCTTGGCTTTGTTTTCTCTTGTAAAACTTGAAATGTGAAAATATAATTTTGTGTTAGGTAAAATTCTAAGCTCTAAAATGTAAGTGTGTATGCAAATTTGAGATTTTTAAGCCTCCTCTTCTCCACTTAGGTTATTTCAAAAAATTTATGGGGTTATCTTTTTTTTTTTTTTTAAATCCAACCAATAAACAACTTTTCACTTTCAATTCTTGGGTTTTGTTTATACAGTGAGAACTCACCAATTTCTTAACATAGCAATGCCACCATTTTATGCAAAGTCGTCAATTTCTTTATGGAATAGAATAGACATAAAATAATATCTATAAAATTCACCATTATTTAAGTTAAAAGTCATCAAATATGTCAAAAAATAAGACAAAGTCACTAAAACCACTAGAACATTTACATAGTGAAGTCATTGAAATACATGATTAAAGTCATCATTTTCATTCATCGATGTTTCCATTCACATAGTGATTGATTTAACACAGGTCAATATCATTGATTTCACCATAGATCAATGTCACCATTTCTAGTGAAGTCATTAATGTGAAGACACCATTTTATACAAAATAAATGATCACAAATAGAGGACAAAAATATGCAAAATTTTTGTTTATTAGGGCAAAGTTTTCAATTAGTGACTAAATAAAATGATAGGTATTTTAGGCATAAAACTCAAAATTTCAAGTTTTGAGTGATGTTTTTAATATTTTTTAAGGATTCATAACATTCATTTAGTCTATATGGGGTTCATGGTCCCATTGGGCATGCCATTATGTAATGTTAGGAATTTAAAGAGGCACAAATTCATTAGTTCCTTGTTAGTGAATCTCAATAGAATTCAAATAAAAATAATGAAATAGAAACTAAACCATTATTTCCTAAGTACTAGTTTGAGATTAACATAATGAATAAAACTACAAATAAGAGATAAAAACATACAACTATGTTACCTTCTTTGTCAAAACTAGTGTTCACATGTTGGCATAAAAGATGTTCTTGCTCGGCTTATGAGCTATAGATACTTTAATCAATGCATTATCCATCTTGGAAACACTTCTCTAAGACCACATGTGGATTTAATTAGCTTGGTGTGAATCTTATTGAATTAATTTAGCATCATAACATTACTTGAAAGGATTATTGAAGTAATTCCTATAGAATAACCTTATACACAAAAGCATGTTTTGAGAGAGTGAAGGCACTTGTATTTATAGGTCTTAAAACTAACTCTAACCCTAGTGTGGTTAGGTTTTGTTTTAACCTTGGTTGAGTCTAAAGTAACCTTGGTCATGTTTAGGTTAACCTTAGGTTGGGTCAAAGTAATTATGAATAATTAACAACTCATATAAGATATTTATGAGGTTGTGACACCTTTTATTTGAATTTTAGGAATGAATAAAAGATATTATTAATTCCCTCGACTTTGACCTCATGTTTATAGAAAAATTCTTTTTTTAAAATAACTCCTAATTCAACTTAGGATTTTTAATTAAGTAGTTAATTGAACTTTACTTTTTAATTAACTTGATTAGGGTTTGTGGCATTTATCAATTGTTTTAATGTTTTGCCTTAATAAATCAACAGGCCAAGAATGTCAATTTTCTAGGTCTTAATTTTATTGAGGTTGAATCTAAGCTAGGTTATCAGTGCATACAAGGTAATAGCCTAAATAAGTAAGCCTCAACACATTTTTGGGTTGTTATATCCCTTGCATAGATGAATTTGGGAAATCTAGTGACTTTTAGGCTTAAATTATATCATTTTCTATAAATCAATATGGTACTCAATTTAGACATGAAAGTGGCAAAAAATGAGTGTCTATAGGTCTATTTTAATTTTCATGCATATATCCTTCATGGGATGATTTATGTACTTCACTTGTTATCCTAAGCTTTGTGTTTATTATTTAGAGTATCCTAAGTCCTTGATTTTGATATTTTATATCCTTGTTCACTTGTTTAGTGTGTCATGCTAAGGATGTTCACATCACCCATATGGTGCCTCATATTCCATATTTACATCATATTTTAATATTATCCCCTTGCTGGATATTATTTTTAGCTAATCACATTTTATTTATTACACCTTTTGGTTTATAGTTTGTGAGTTGCATTGTAAGACATTAAATAGGACCAATTCTTTCTCACAAACAACTCATCACCATCTACTTTTTGTACCATCTCATTGTCATACTTGTCATGTCATTAGGTGGTTTTGATTTATTACATTGTATCTAAGAACAAGTAATAATTTTGAGTTGTCATATTTTAGATATTTTTATTTCATCTATCCATCATGTTCCTATTTTATTTTTTTGGAATTCACTTATCTTACGTAGGACATTTGACATGCTTATCTTACATTTTGATTTACATTATCATTTTTAGTTATTTATGCTTTCTTCATATTCATTTGACATAAATGTATTACATATTTATTTAAATTTCATTTTAAATAATTTATGCTTTATTTATGTTTGATTCAACATGCTTATATTATATGGGATTATCTTTCACTTTCTTACATATCTTTATTAGAGTTTTCTTGCATTGATATTTCATTTAATTACAATGTTTTACATGATTCCCAATGTGGTTTAATATGTTCTACATTTATTTTTGTCATTTATGTTATACATGATTCCAAACATTATTTAGTTTTCTTAAATTCATTTTTCATCATTTTTTCATTTACATGCTTGATCTTTTGATTCTAACCTAGCCTTAACAATCCTCACTTGCCAATTTTTCTAAGTAATTAACTAGTTTTGAGAGTTATTGATTACTACTTTGACCATCCTATGGAGAAGATCCTCCTACAAAAAATTAATGAAATAGCATATTAATTTACTAAAAATGTGTGAAATAATAGATTTTTATGATTATCAAAAACACTGAAGGAATTATATTGATCATAGGCCACTTCGAGGGGGAAACCTCCTTTGAGCAATCTCAATACAAATAATTCATGGATTCCTTCATTGGCCTCAACACTTAATTATATACTAAGTCTAATATAAGCAACTGCTACTTTTCATAAATGTGGGATAAAACAAAATTCTCATGAGATGACTTATAAATCATATGCATCCATAGCAACTAATATACTAAAAAAGTAAAGAGAAGGGGTAACACAGGTTCCTAACATCCCCTCCCTCTTATAAAAATATTTGTCCTTAAAGCTTTAGATGTAGGAATTGGTGATAAATCTAAATTAGTGATTCCCATGTTGCATCCTCTGGTTGCATTCTATGCCACTAAATTAAAAGTTTTGTGATAGAGCAAGAACAAAGTTAATGTGTGTGCCTATTTAGGTTTGCCTTTGAATCAATAAGGATGGATACTTCATTATCAAGTTCTAGTAAAATATTTTTCACTATGATGTTTGTGCCAAGCACTTTATTTAAACAAGAGACATGAAATACTAGGCTAACTTGGGAAGAAGGTAGGAGCTCCAACTTATAAGCAGCTGACCTAATGTTTTAGAGAACCTTATATGGCCCATAGAACTTGGGATCCAACTTATGATGCCCTTTGAGTTTTAGGGAGGATTGATTTTATGGATGAAAGAAAATAAAAACCATATCACTGACTTGAAAAGTACACTTATAATGGTGCTGATCAACTTGTTGTTTCATTCTATTTTGTGCCATATGAATATTATCCCATAGGGTGTTGAGGATCTAATCCTGGGTTTGGAGAATCATGTTGACTACTTGAATTGGTGAACTACTAGGGGTGTATTGAAGGAGAAATAGTGGTACTTAACCATAGATTACTTCATATAGATTCATTCCATTTAAGTGTGGTAGGAGGTATTATACCACCATTTGGTGAGAGGGAGCCACTTTTCCCATTGATGTTATTGTTTTGATGTGAAGCAATAAAGGAAAGTTTCCAAGTATTTGTTGACAATTTCAATCTATCCATCCATTTATGGATGATACCTTGAACTCATCTTCAATTGGGTGCTAGTGTATCAAAATAGTTCTATTCAAAAATGGTTGGTGAATGTTACATCGTGACTTGAGATAATGGATGAAAGAATGCCATGAAGAAAGAAATTCTGGTCCAAGAAAATTTTTACAATTGTGGAGGTGATAAAGGATGGTTGAGGGAAAAAAATGACTATATTTGGAGAGGAAATCAACCACAACCAAGATCATTGTTTTATATCCATATTTAGGGAGCCCCTTAATTAAATCCATAAAAATATCCATCCAAATCATATTAGGGATGGGCAAGGGTTTGATCAACCCAAGAATGAGTGTTGTTTCACCCTTGTTGTGCTTCTAGGTATCACATTCAACCACTATCTATTGAATTGAATTTTTCATGCCCTTCCAAAATAATTTGCATCATGCTCACTCATAAGTTTTGAGAAACCCTGAGTTCCCTATGGATGGAAAAGCATGAAGTTCATAGAATACATTCTACTGAAGATATGTGCTCTAAGGAAATACTAAATGACCCTTGTATCATAGAGAAGAACCATCCCAAGAATAATGTTGTATAGTAGAGGGGTTAGTGGCTAACTATTTAATTATTTGAGATAATGAGGAGTCATTGACATACCCCTATTGTATAACATCCAACCAGTTTAGAATAGGCATGGAAATAGTTAAAAGGTAAGTTTGGTATGTAAATGTGTGAGATAGAGCATCAACCATAATATTATCCTTACCCTTCTTGTGAGTGATCTCATAGTCATATCCCATGAGTTTGCTAACCCATTTTTATTGTGATGGGGTGGAGACCCATTGTTCCAAGAAATATTTCAAACTCTATTGATTAGTTTTGATGAAAAAATGATTCCCTAGTAGGTATGGCCACCACTTTTATACTACATATAAAATGGCCATCATTTACTTCTCATAAGTAGAGAGGACCAAATTATTGCCAAAAAGGGATTTGTTGGTGAATGCAATGGGGCATTCTTCTTGGAGGATAACAACACCAAGGCCATTGTTACAAGCATCACTCTCGATAGTGAAGGTCTTGGTAAAATGTGGTATAGCTAAAGCAAGTGTAGTATACATAGCTTGTTTCAATTCTTCAAATGTAAACTAAAAAGCTTGTGTCCATGTAAAAGCATCCTTTTTCAACATAGTTGTCAATAGAGTGGAAATATTCTTATAATCCTTGACAAACTTATGATAGTATCTAGTCAACCCCAAAAAACCATGAAGACTCTTGAGTACCTAAGGATGAGGCCAAATTTTCATGGCAGTTATTTTTTCAAGATCCACCCAAATCCCTTGGGTTTAAACAATATGCTCAAAATATTCCACTTTGTCCTAGCCAAAAGTATATTTGGACTATTTTTCATAAATATGATTATTAGAGAGATATTGTAGTGCAATATCTATATGTTGGAGATGCTCAGATCATGTTTTACTATAGATGAGGATATCATCGAAGAAGATTAGAATGAATTTATGCAGGTACGGCCATAATATTTTATTCATCAATACCTATAATATTGAAGGAGCATTATAGAGGCCAAAGGGCATGACTAGAAACTCATAATGGCCATCATGCATGCATAAACCTATCTTCAAGATATCATCTTCATGAAGTCAGATCTGGTGATATCTAGAGTAGAGATCCAACTTGGAGAAAAAATGAGCACCATAAAGCTCATCAAGAATCTCATCAATAATAGGGATCAGAAACTTATCCTTGATTATGATGTGATTAAGTGTGTGAAAGTCAATATAGAGGTTTCATGACCCATCTTTTTTCTATACAAGGAAAACTAGGGAAGAATATGGGTTGGTACTAGGGTAAATAATGCCTTGCTTCAGTAAGTCTTGAATGAGCATCTCAATCTCAGTATTTTGATAAAATGGGTAGTGTTAGGGCTTGATCTTAAAAATAAAACTTCCAAGAAGGATATGAATATGGTGGTCATCTTTTTTTGAAGGTGCCAATCCCATTGGTTTGGAAAAGACATGTGAATACTTATGTAAAATGGTTTGTAGATCAAAAGGAGGAGTGGAGACTATTGATGGTTACATGTGAATGGAATGGAGTTGGGAAATGATGCCATGTGAATTCTTCTTAAGAATATTTTCCATGCAATGTGAACTTATGATGCTAAGAGACCCCAGTTATAAGCCTTTTAATGTGTGTTTTTATTCATTATCTAAAAACTACATCTAAAGTTTAGAAAAATCCCATAAGATGAGTCCAATTGTGCATAACTATTGAGATCCTAAAACAACATCACAACCACCTAAGGGCAAGGAAAACATGTCAAAGTGAAATTTATAATCTCCAATAGAGATACACACATTAAGACACCTCCCTTTACAAGGTAATGTGCCCCCATTGGTAATTATGACTTCAAATTTTGAGCAAGGATGGATAAAATAATCACCCTATTTGGTGATCTAATGGTCAATAAAGTAACTACCTAAATCAATGATTATTAAAGAGGGAGATTATTAAAGTAACCCCTAACCTATATGATTTTTGGGGTGGTGACTCTTGTTAAGGCATGGAGAGAGATCTATGGTTAGTCTTTTTGAGAACTAGGTTTGACAATCGATGGAGCTTATTTCAAATCATCTGCTATGTCCTGAGCATCTTCCAAAACTTCAAATTTGGGTGGAGATTCCACATCTAATAGGTAGATATTTTGCTTGAGACATATATTTCCCTGGGTGAATTTTTCATTATAATAATAATATAATCCTTTTTATCTATGGGCTCACATCTTTTCTTTAATCAAATGCTTGATAGGAGTGGTTCTGAGGGCTAGCATTGTTTGAGATCATTATGGAGTTATATTTTTGAATGGAGAAAAATTAGATTTGAATCATTGCTGAGTTTTGATCTTGTCCTCTACTAACTTATCCAACCCTAGGGATTCTATCATTATGTTGGGCTAGAACATTTTGACCTTAGATTGATTTGCATCTTTATCCACTAACAAATTAACTCTTGAATAATTCATCAGACAATCCATTTATGTGATTGGCTAGTTTTTCAAATTATGTTTGATATATTCTCATGGTTTCTATTTGGCAAAGTTTAGTAAGTGTTCTAGTGAAGTCATCAAAAGTACTAGGTCTAAACCATTGTAAAATAAGGGTACAAAAATTGATCCATATGGGCTCATCACGAGCCTTGGTATACCAATGATACCATTGAAGATATTCATATTCCAAGTGAAAGGATGCAATTGGGACCTTGTTGGCATCAAGATTATTATGCAAACTAAAATAGTATTCCATCTAATAGATCCATCCAATTGGATCTGCACCATTGAATTGAAAAAATTAAGCTTCAACTCAACTATAAAAAAAAACTCAATGTCTGAAGAGGACTCTAGATGTTGTATGTTGTTCAAGATGGTATTTTGAAGACTGATGTCAAGAATTTTTTCATCAAGATCTTTGATGTGGGTCTTGAGGGTAGTAATTTCATCCTCCATGTTTTTCTCCTATTCAAGTTACTACCATGACCAGAATAAGAGATTTGTTTTTTGTAATGGGTAGTAAAACTAGAGTTAAGACATGTTTAGTAAGGAAATTTTTTAATTTAGGTGAAATTGAAAGGGATAAAGGTACTTTTACTAATTTTTTGCATAGTGGGAGTATGATTGATGAAGTCAAGGGAAATGTCAAGAGTGAAAATGGAAAAAATAGAAAATTTATCAAAGAGGGACAAAGGACAGAAAAGGGAGATGAACACTATGGAAAATTTTTGAGGCAAATGGACAAAAACAAAAAAAGTTATGGAAAAACCCAAAAAAGGTAAAATTGAGATTTGCAAGAATTAAGAGTGGAATCGAGATATGGTACCTCAAGGAATAAAATGTGGAGAATAGAATTTCTAGTGTTTGAATAAATTTTGAGGATCAACAGGGCTATAGATGGAGACATATTGCAAAATATGAATATATATATATATATATATATATATATATATATATATATATATATATATTTGTTTTCTATCAACTGTCCTTTAAGAGTCTACTGATAGTTTTTTGAAACTAATAGAATGAATATTTTCTAGTTTCTAGTTTTTTTCAACTATCTAAATGCAAGTCCACTAAGAATATTCTAAAACTAATAGAATAGGCCCCAAGTTTCAATGGTTTCTTAAGGTTTTAAACATATCTCTCTAGCCACCAATGTTGTCTAAGCGAGTACCGCTCTCTTAAAAATTTCTAGCTTTGGGTTTACCTCTAAGCGATAACTCTTGGTTTTTCTCACAAGTGGGAACTACTCAATCAGGAAGGGGCCTTTGCTCATTTTGCTAGTAGGTCCTCTCAATGGGCTAGTTACTTTAGGGTTCCTATGATACTCCTCATAATGAGTTTTAGGGCTTTCACTCAAACACTTCTCATAATTATGTAGACAAGTTTTTTACCCTAATCCAAAATATATTATTGTGATGTAGAATAGAGTTATGTAGTAGAATAGAGTTAAAACTTTCTAAGAAAAATACTTAAAGGAATTATATAGTAGCATATATTTTAGACTTTCTAGAAAAAAATTGGCCCTGGAAAGTGCTTGTATACTAGATGAGAGGATCCTCCTACAACAAATTAATGAAAATACACAAAATAGAAAATTAATTTACTAAAAATGCATGAATAACATATTTCTATGAGTAGCAGAAACATTGAAGGAATTAAATTAATTTCAGACCACTTTGAGGGGAAAACCTCCTTTGAACAAGCTTAATACAAATAATTCATGGTTGCCTTCATTGGCCTCAACACTTACTTATATACTAAGTTTAATCTAAGCAACTACTACTTCCCATGAATGTTGAATAAAATAAAATACTAATAGGATGACTTGAAAATTATATGCATCTAAAACAACTAATATACTAAAAAATTAAAGAGAAGGGGTAGCACAGGTTCCTAATACCTATATATGTATACTTTTTTCTATTATTTATCTTGTATCCCTAGGGTTTCTCAAATACATGTATTTCACCCTCCATGATAAATACTAGGATGTTTGCATGTAGTCATTTGGTAGAGATGTATGTCAAGGTATATATATATGGTACTTTTCATTACTTTCACTTCATTTTATCCCTAATTTTAGTATTTTCTTTTTTAGTTAGCTCAGTTTCATGTGTTGATATGTTTTTTCTCATTGCACCATCTCATATTATAATTACATCACATATGATGAGCTTCAAGTGGGGAATATGTATACACATAATATTTTTAATATTAAATACTTACTAACACTTTATCTCTTACAAGAACCTATCGACTTTCAACCTATCTAATTGCATGCCTTAAAGGGTCCATCGGGAAAGGGGTTGGCAGACCATTGGTGCTTCACAAAAAAATTTGGATTTAGATCATTCCTACCATTAGTCTAACTTATTTAGATCATCTATCCATTAACCTCCTATGATGCATCCTTGAAATCTTGAAATCTTGAAATATGGATAAGTCAAAAATCTAGTAGGACCATCCAAAATCTAGAATTTGCATTATAGCCCCTAGAGGTCTAAAACCACTCTCAAATATCCTAAAAGCATAAATATAAAATATAAATTAAATTATAATAAAATATATTTTTATGTATAAATTTCAACTTATACTAAAATTTTTTATTTTATATTTATACTATTTATTTTGGCCTACCTTCCTACTTTATCGACCAAATTGACTCTGTTATTCATCTTATCCTACTATGTCATCTAGGAACTACAGAGTTAACCAGGCTATCTCTATATATATACTATGTCATTAAAGTCAATAAAAAAAATTCAATTGACCAAGTCAACCCTATTGGGAATTCAACACATGTTATAAAATTCTATCAACCTAACTGACATAATTTAAAAAGGCCTAATGGGTCTATTTCCCACCTAACAAGATTGACCCAATTGACCTTATCGAATAAATTTATGGAAGGATTTAGAGTCAATTTATGGATATAAGTACCCCCTTATCTTTATTTATAAATAGAGGATTAATCAATTTCACATCATGACTACTGACAAATCTACTTATACAATCAATAAGAGGTTTCATTTCTTTGGCTTTTTCCCTTGGAGAAGTAGCACTTGTCTTGTAGAAGTTTTGGATGCATAACAGAGGTCTTGTATCCTAGAGATGATTTATCCTTTTGATCCTTACAAGCCAAAAACAACCTCTTGTAAATCACCATTATCCAAGGGAGAGTTTGAAGCATGACAGGTTCACTTCAACAAAGGTAATTATATTCTTAAGCCCTTCATATTTCATTAAGTAGATATTATAGAGATGTGTATCTCTCCTTGATTATATATTCTCTATGTTATAGATATATTTGTATTTGCATATTCATCATCTTCCCCATATATTCCATAATATTTATTGAACACTAGATTATCTTACATATGCATTTACTAGATTGGCTTACATAGTTATTAAGTAGATTAGCTTACATAATATCATTTACAACCATAGATACCTAGTTAAGGTTATCACAATATGGCATTTGCCTAGAGGATTTTAAAACCTCTCCTTTGTCATATTGTGATAATATATCATTTAGTGCAGGTTTAAATTATCCATTATTGGTCATGAACCTAATTTAAACATATCCCCAAGCAAACTTGTTAGTTGATTACTTATCTAATATTGAATATTATTAAGTGAGATAAGATATAGGACTATCTAGTTTCAATTTCATACAGAATCCATGTTGTCTCCATCTAAATAAGTGGAAATATTTCCAAGATAACCCCTCAATATTAAAAATAAATTAGAACTTAATAAGAAACCAAGTTAGTCACCATGCTATAGAAACATAAAACAAATTTTGCTTGGGATTATCATGATATAAGAGGAATTCCTTTAGATTTATGTATCCATTATATCTACATTAAGGAAGAGTGTAAACCCATTCACTAAACATACCATTTAATGAACCTTGATATCAAAGACAATAAAAACTGAGTTGTAGAAAGTACTATATGCAAAGTTTATTTATCCCATTTTTTATAGTCAATGGGTTTCACCCCTTGTTATTATACATAAAAAGGGGGTAAATAGTTTATATGTGTGGACTACATAGAATTAAATTTATCTATAAGTAAAGATCACTTTCCTCTCCCTTTTATTGATCATTTTTTTACATGTTAATAATAAATAAGTACTTATCCTTTCTTGATGGATTTAGTGCCTATAATTAAATTAGAATAGATCTTGAGTATTGTTTGACCATTTTCTACATGAAAATTTTGTGTTCTCCCTTTGGCTCTTTTCATTTCTCCCTTTCTCATTTTCTATGTTTGGTTTCTTTATTTATTATTTGTCTTTTCCCTTTGGCCTCTCCTGGTTCAGGCTCTTCCCCCTTGTTCTTTATTTTTCCCTTTGTCTTGTTTGCCTTGGCCTTTCTTTCCTTGCCTTCCTCCCTAGTGTCCCTTCATACTTTTTCAAATGGCACTTTGTTGTCCAAGTGACCCTTTGAAAAAGTTTCAAATGACACTTTTCCACCCAAGTGTCCCTTCATACTTTTTTGAAGGGCACTTTGTTGTCTAAGTGGCCCTTCAAAAAAGTTCTGAATGACACTTTTCTGCCCAAGTGTCCCTTCAAACTTTTTTGAAGGGCACTTTGTTGTCTAAGTGACCCTTCAAAAAAGTTTTGAAGGGCACTTTTCTGCCCAAGTGTCCCTTCATACTTTTTTGAAGGGCACTTTGTTGTCCAAGTGTCCCTTCAAACTTTTTTCAAGGGCACTTTGTTGTCCAAGTGACCCTTCAAAAAAGTTCTGAAGGGCACTTTTTCACCCAAGTGTCCCTTCAAACTTTTTTGAAGATCACTTTGTTGTCTAAGTGTACCTTCAAACTTTTTTGAAGGGAAATTTATTGTCCAAGTGACCCTTCAAAATTTTTTGAAGGGTACTTTATCTTTGGAAATGCCCTTCAAAAAAGTTCTGAAGGGTCATTTCCTTTGCAAATGCCCTTCAGAATTTTTTGAAGGGACCTTGTGCCTTCCCCAAGTGTCCTTCAGGAAAAGTTCCCAAAGGAACTAGTTGTTTCCTTTTAGGAAAAATTCCTAAAAGAATTCCTTTAAACAAATTATTCTAAGGAATTACTTTAGGAAAATTGCTTGAAACATAAGCCCAACCCAAATGGATCCCCATGAGGTGCCGTAGGATGTCAAATTTGATGTAGCCAAATAGTCATTGGGATTCAAAAATAGGATGTACTACAAGATGCCAAATTTGATGTGGCCAAATAGCCATTGGGATTTAAAGACATGATGTGCCATAGGACATCAAATTTAGGGTAGCTAACTAGATTTTGGGGTAAAACTTGGTGATGTGCTATAAGACATCAAATTCATGCTTAAAGTCTTCAAATAAGAAGTAAAGTCACTAAGAAAACCCAAATGATTGTGTAGTGTAAATCGGGTTTCCCAACATGCATGACTTATGACTTTTATAAGTAGAATGAATCAAAGAACTTTAAAGGGTCTTAAGCAAAATCAGGTTTTCAAAAGAGTTTTGTTTATGACTTTTGTAAGTAAAAGCAATCAAAGAACCCGAAAGGGTCTTAAGAAAAATTGGGTTTTCAAAAGAGATTTACTTATGATTTTTATAAGTAAAAGCAATAAAAAAACCTTAAAGATCAAGGATAGTGAAAATCAGGTTTCCCAACACGCTTGACTTATAGGTTATATAAGTAAAGCCATTTAGAAGGCCCAAATGGGTCTATAGTGCAAAACATAGAAGCTTTTAGGAAGAATCTAAGGTTCATCATAGTGATCTGAGCCATTTCTTATGAATGGTCATCTTACCATTGGTTTTGTAGTGATCTTGGTCATTTCAAGAGGGTGAATCAAAGAGAAAGACAAAATCCAACTGAATGAGTGAACAACTAGAATCAATTTCACTAGGATGGTGATAGTAAACCATTTTGGAGGATTCTATTTTGCCACCTAAGAGCTCTCTCTTCTCTCCCTCTTTTGTTATAAATAGGACCCTTGGGCTCTTGTTTTATCATCCACATATAGTATGGCAAAACCCTGCTAGAATGTTTTACCATTTTCTTGCCTTTGAGCAAAGAAGCATAAGTCTATTTTCTTTCTAAGTTTTGAGAAGTAAGAATTTGATTAAGAAGAGGAGATTATTATTGTGTTAGTGAATCAAATCAAATCAAAAACACACTAAACTAACATCTTCATGCCTATTTACTAGGGTGAGCTTAGTGAAGAAATAAAAATGAACAAATCATAACTAAAATGTAAGAAAATACACATTCCTTACCTTATTTGATGTTCCAAGAGTATTCTTCAATTGGCTTGATCAATTTGTTCTCATGAAGTCTTTGTCAATGGAAGCTTGGCTATCCTCCATCTCTCCTTGGCACCTTTGTCTTTAGCTTGGCTTGGCTTGGAATCAATTTGTCATGGTAACACTAGTTTGCATGTATATTTTTAAACCAATCCTACATTATAAATTTACACAAATTAAGCTCCAAAAATGATGTTTATGGCCTCTCTATTTATAGATTTTTGAGATTGGTCATAATCAATCTAAACCATCCATCTTGAGATTCAGATGTATGGTTGAGGATTAATTCAATTTTTAGAATTAATTTTATAATTATCCTCATCATGACATTGGAAGAAGGGGAAATTAAGAGGCATGGAGGGCATCATGGAAGGCATTGATGAGACATGGAGGGTATGAATACTGATATTTATGGCATTTATGGATTAGGGATGTCTTCTCAAGAAATGAGGTCACCTCATGATGTAGATATTCAATATTTATTTATAAAAATAAGTTTTCATGAAATTATTAATTAGGCCTTGATTTGGATTAATTATCTCTTAAGCATGTGTAAGCACTTTGTGCACAAATTACTTAAATTGATCATAATGTCTTGTTATTGGTCCAAAATTTGACTAGATTGGAATTAAAATGTGATGTCAGATGTGTTGGATCTATTATCCCATTTAGGATGTTACCAACACCAAATAACAAAGACACGTGTCTCATGCAAGATATTTGATAAGAAAGAGCAATCTAGAGCACCTAGGTGCAAAATTGGTATTTTAACTTGAAATAAATTGATCAAAGTTAGCTAGCCCATAGATTACACTACCCCATTTAATGATAAGCTAGCCAAAATTGACACTTGAATATGTCAATTTCACATCTTTTAGTAGGTTTTATTATTTTTAGGCCAAATTGTGTGCTTTAAGTGAAAATTGGTCAAAAGCCTGATTGGAGGTTATTGGTGGCCAGATTTAGGTGTTTACAGTTTTCCCCTATTTGGGAAGGTGTTTCAAGCTATAATCATAATAACATCTTCTCAAAGAATGAAAAGGTCATGTATGCCTATAATTACAATGATGATAAACTAACTATATGATGCCCCCTCGAGGGAACGGTTGGCACAAGCAGGTTAGTAAATGATCCCTTGATAAGAAGCAAAATGAGGAGACCAAAGAAATAAAGATAATGAGTTTAAAACATAATGATATTGAAAAATTATTCAAAATCATTAAGAATGCAAGTGGGATAGTGTACAATGGTTTGCCCAAAGGAAGTTATAAGTATTGTACCCTGATAGTGGTAATATGGTATGATAACACAATGATTTGCTCAAAGGTGGTTATAATCATTGAGAAGATGGAACTACCCCAGTTAGGATAGATAAAAAAGATAATAAAATGCCCCTGTATGGGTATAAAAAATAAAGTGTGACAACATAATGATTTGCCTAAAGGTGGTTATAATTATTGAGAAATGTAGGTGGGATGGTGTGCAATGATTTGCCCATAGACGGTTATAATCATTAGACCCTGATTATAGAAAATAGGATAAATTTGGTCAATGATGATGATAACTTAACACAAAGGGTAATGATGAATTAGAACAACCTACTAGTAGGGAGATGCTCCTCGAAACTAATAAAGGTTGAAATTATTTCATGGTTAATTACTCTATTTAGGATATGATTGGGATTGAATCAAGATGTCAGTACCAAAGAGATGTTGATGCCATCATTGCTAAATAGACTTCTTGAAGTTTAGGTTTGTTATAGCATGTGGTGGTAGGCATCATGGTATAAGATCATGAAGACTTGGCTGAAATATGCATAAGGACTGACTCCTATAATCTAATACTCAATAGAAAATAATGCACCAATGATAGAAACCATGATGATAATGTAAACATATGAATATGGATGGACTTGAGTATAAGTGTGGGCAAGGAATCACCTATTGAACATACATAAATTGAATTAAGGAAATAGTGCTAAAAGCAAATAAATAGGCACACAAACAAAATAACAAAGAAACAAACAAAGAAACACTCAATAGAAACCATATGAACATTGCTCCTAAAAAATAGGTGACAAATTAAAAAACAAACAAAATAGGGGAATAGAAGAAAAAGAAGGGGGTGGCTGAGCTATCTCTATATGCACTAGGCAAGTGGACATTACCTACATAGTTCTATATATGTAATATTCGATTAAAAACTTTAGGCCAAATTTAGTTCTCCCAGGTAATGGGAAGAAAAATGATAACTAGTGACAACAAATAAAATGGATGTGATAGATGAATAGGAATAGTCTTGCAAAATAGCAAGTGCATGAGAGAAAAGACAAAAGAGGATGGGGAAACTAAGTGATGAGGTTTGCTTGAAACTTAGTAAGGTTTCCCAAAATCCTTAAGGCAAAGAAGAGGTCATTGTTTTTGTTCTTTTTTTAGTAGTTTTATAAATGTTTTTGGAATTTTTTGAAGTATCTCAACTCGATCAAGAATGATGAGACACTAAATGGTTCAAGCTCATAAAATGGTGAGAACATTCAAACTCAGGTTACTCACAAAATAGTGAGAGCGAGGCAAGGGGGTGACTAAGCTAACCTCAATAAGTATCAAGTGCTACCTACATAGTCCCAAAGTAAGACCTCAAGTCACTATAGTTACACCCTATAGTGAATGAATTTGACTAGTGTAGCAGTTAATTCAAACAAAACAAGCATAGTTGGTAAAAAAGCACATCATGGCATAGTAAGTGGCAAGTTGGTATGTCAAGGCTTAATAAAAAAATGTTTCCCCTAGTTTGCACATAGATAGTTATATCTAGGACATAACATCATAGATCAATGGTACTAATTTACCCAAAGGTGGTTATAATTAGTATCAAGATCAGTGATAAGAAATGAATAACAAATGAAGGATACAATTGTCAAAAATTCTGTCACACTACTCCAAAATATGATCTTTGTCTAAAGTACTTAAACCAATTGATGAAGCTAATTAGATTCCTTGATGCTAAAAATGCGTAATTAATGGTAAAAACTAAGGTCAAACAAGCTAGGATTTAGAACACACTAGGTCGATAAGTCAGAAATGTAAAGTGGATATGACTAAGAGGATGGATAATAATGATATTTGTACAAAGAAGAGTAGTGATAAAATGGCACCACACCTTATCACTCAAGAATAATAGTGCTTGAGGTGAATAATATTCATTGGCTCAAGAAGTTTATCTCCATCTAGTGTGGAAATCATGTATGCTCCTGATCTATAATTTATAGTAATGATGAAAGGACCTATCTAGTTTAGTTTGAATTTACATTTATGCTTCTTCTTAATCATGGTATTCTTTTGGTTTTCTATAAGAACAAGATTACCAAGTTCAAATGTTTTATAATTGACACACCGATTGTAGTGGCCTTTGAGTCAGTTCTAATATGTTAGAAGATTTTTGAGAACAGGTATGCATTTCTCATCAAGTAGGTCTAGCTCTTGTAGGTGAACTACTTGATAGTCATGATCATCCAAGACATGTTTGAAAGAGATGCATAGTGAAGGTGATTTGACCTCAATAGGAAGGATGGCTTCAGTACCATAAACAAGTGAGTATGGAGTGGCTCCTATGGGGGTATGATGATTGGTATGATATGCCTAAAGGATAGGGAATATCTATAGGTACCTATCATGACTGGAATCATTGATAATATTTTTGAGAATATTGATAATGGTTTTATTCGATGCTTTAGCCTAGCCATTACCTTGAGGGTAATATGTTGTATAAAAATGTTGTGTGATGTTATATTCAGTACATAGCTAGTTGATATCCTTATTCTTGAATAATCATCCATTATCAGATATAATGTCAAAGGGGATACTGTAGAAGTAAATGAGTTGGTTGAAGATGAATTTGGAAATTTGCTTTCCATTCATATAAGTGAGGGGTATAGCTTCAACCCACTTAGTGAAATACTCAGTGGTGGTAAGGATATGTTTATGGCCATTAGATGAAGTGGGGTTGATCTTCTCAATGAGGTTAAGTCCCCATTTAGCAAATGGCCATGGTGTCAACATTAGTTTCAAATTTTGGACTAGGGCATGAATTAGATTAGCATACCATTGAAATTTATCACACTTCTTTACATATGTAGCTACATCTGTGTCTATCATGGGCCAATAATAACCAATATGCAAGAGATTTTTGGATAAGACTACCCTATTAGAATGAATTCCACATACTCTTTTGTAAACTTCTCTTAATGTTAATGTAGACTCTGTCAAAGTTAAACAATGAAGTAGAGTTCCATCAAAACTATGGTGGTAAAGGGTGCATCCAAGTAGAGTATAAAAAATAAAATGATGAATAAAGGCTTTGGTTTGTTTTTGAGATAGGTCAGGTGGTATAACATGGTCATGAAGATAGTTGTAAGGGTCTAAGAACTAGATATAATTAAGACCAATAATATCACAAATCATTGCAATAGTTGAAGGTTCATAAGTTGGTGCTGATAAGTTCTTGATAAAGAACTGATACTCTCTAGTTTAATTTATTTATTGAATTAGAGATCCAATAGTATCCATGACATCTGAAGTTATATTACTGTCCCTTGGTATGTGCTCAAACTAAATGTTGGCAATTTATTGCTTAAGAGTGTTGACCATGGATTTATATGGAACTACCTTATCATCTTTGGTCTAAAAATGATCTGTGACCTGATTGATGATTAACTGAGAATCACCATAAACTTAGAGATGAGATATGTTCCAATGTACTACCTATCAAAGTCATATAATAAGTGTTTCATACTTGGCCATGTTGTTTATACAAGGAAAGTTGATTCTAAAAGATTTAGGGATTAGATCCCCGTATAGTATAATAAATAAAAGGCCTACCCCCAAGCCATGTGTAGTGAATGAACCATAAAAATATAGCTTCCAGTGCTACTCTTTAAGAGGTGTGTCAATGATGGACATTATTTATTCATCAAGAAATTGAAATGTGAGTGGCATTATGTCTGCAAGAGGTGTTGTAACAAGTTGATTTACAAGAACATGTCCCTTGATTTCCTTTTGATTGATATACTCTATGTCAAACTCACTGAGAAACATGATCCATTTGGCCATTCTACCTTATAAATATATTTTAGATAGTAGATACTTGAGCGGATCTACCTTTGAAATGACCATGGTCTTATTATTCAACATGTAATGGCATAGTTTCTGAGCTATAAAGACCCTGGCTAGACAAACTTTCTCAACAGGTGTATAGTTATGTTCATATGCAACCAAGGTACAGTTTAGGTAGTATATTACATGCTCTTTTACATTGTCATCATGTGAGCCAAGATTTCCCCTAAAGCTTTGTTATTAGCTGATAGATATAACAAGAATGTTTTTCTTGGCATAGGAGGTAACAAAATAGGTGGATTAATGAGATAGTCTTTGAGTTGTTGAAAAGCTATTTGGTAGTGATGATTCTAGTGAAATGTAACTCCCTTATTCAAAAGATGTGTAAATAGATTATATTTATCTAATAACTAAGAGATGAATCATCGAATTGATTAGGTCTTACCCTACAAACTATGGATTTGCTTCAAATTAGTTGGTGGTGTCATCTCAGTTATAGCATAGACTTTAGGCAGATTGATTTCAATGCCTTTGTGAGACATGAAGAAGCCCAATAAATTTCTTGAGGTTACACCAAATACATATTTATTGGGATTAAGTCTGATTAATTTTGATAACAAAATGTACCCCACAGAGTAGTGAACATTATTTTATGTTGGTCTTTTGGTGATATTCTAATTTGGTTGTATCTTGAAAATCCATCTATGAGTGAAAGCATTTCATAACCTATCGTGGAGTCGATGATCATGTCAATGTTAGGAAATAGAAAGTCATCTTTAGGACAAGCTTTTTTTATGTCTCAAAAATTACTATAGATTTTGATTCCTTCAATATTTTTGCTAATAGGTACAACATTGGATATCTATTTTGAGTAGTCAATGGATCAAATACATCTTGCTTCTAAGAGTTTCTCCAACTCTTTCTTTACTAATATAACAATGTGAGGATGCATCTTACACAAATTTTGTTTTATCGATTTGGCATCAAGATTGACCATAAGGTAGTACAAAACCAAGGTGGGGTCCAAACCTGGCATGTTATAATAGGCCCATGCAAAGATACTACATATTCTCTCAACAGAGATGTAAAGACTTCACATTCCTCCTCAGTGAGGTATGTACCTAATTTTATCCATTTCAGTTCTAATGGAGTCTTGATGTTTACCTCTATTATATCTTTAACTAGAAGGGTTCAACCATCTTCTAGAATAGTAGGCAAAGACTTGAACTGGTGGACTATGTTAGGGTCTTTTACTAGGAATTGCTCTTCAACTTATCCTAGGCATGATGAATCTGAGTCCCCTAATGGCAGATATAGCCATGTGACAAAAACAATCAAAAACTCTTGAAGAATTTGATCAAATACATGTTATTGCTTAAAATTGAACTTAGATCCATAGACAAGTTCATCATTAATGGTCTTCTAGTCTAAATTCAAAGAAGAATGAACACCCTCATCTAATGGTGCCTGAGACATGTTTTTACCACTAAACTGGCCTTTATCTTTACTTTTTCCCTAGTCAGAAAGTGCCTCAAAAAGGTTTTTACTTGGTGACCTCAATGTTTTATTTATTTGTTTTTGGCTAAAGGTGCTCACCCATTCTCCAAAATAGACTTCAGGATCTAATGCAATTGAGAATCTTGATTTGTGATCTCCCAATGAAATGTTTTCTTTAAGGCCTAAAAAGTCACAGAATGCCTCATCATTTTAGAACTCATCAATCAATAGATTGGATTCTTGTTAGTCCCAATCTATCAATTGGGGATAATATAATGGCAATGGGTTACGATGAAAGACTATGCTAAGGGTACAAATTACATTGGTATCGAATAAGTTGGTCTCAAATAGGTCATCAAAAGTGATGTTATGTTTAGACTCTGCTTCATTGTCAGCATCATCATCACTAGTCACTGGTGATGGAATTTGAATAAGATATGTGGGGTTACCCCCAAGTGGTTTAAATCTAAGTTTATAAGGTCTTTGGTACTTAGTCATAGAAATTGGTTCTAACATTCCTTGTTGATTTGAGCTAAGGCCTCTTCCTTCATAGTCTTGATTTTCCATGATCCTAATGGGAATAAGATACTTTGCATTTTTATAACAATCAGCTTGATTATCATTATATAACCATGATTCATCCCCTTCAAGAGGGTCTGGTTCTAGGCCAGATGTTGGTACAAATATGATAGGTCCCTTGTCTTTGTTCTTTTGATGCCAATGCATGCATGAGGTGATTATAGGTCACCCAAAGGTCTTTGGATTTTGGGGAAGATTGGTAATATGGAAGGTATCATGGGTCACATACTCACTTGGTCCATTATCTAAAATGGTGAAATGATTGGAAGCTTTAGGAGGTGGCATGTGGGAAAGTGAATCTAAGGTATTAGGATCTATGTAATTATCTTATAGAGGATTAATAAGTATATCCTTTCTTTTATCCTACTTGGAACTTGGATTCATACCATATTAGTAATTATAGCTTTGAAACTTGACCTCAAGATGCTTACAATGTTCATATGAGTGTAAATCTCTAGGAATATTCATTTCCATCCTTGAGTGGGAGAACTTGATATAATGGTGTAGTGTTGATGGGATTGCATGAATCTCATGTAACTAAGGCCTACCTAAAAGCATATTATAAGACAACTCAAGATCAAGCACATGAAAAAGTGTATCATGGATCAAAGGCCCAATGATAACTGTCAAGCTAATCGTGACTTGTGATTCTCTTTCTTGATTATTATAAACCTTGATGGTTAGATTTTTTGGCTCGAGATCTACCATCGTATACCCAAGAAGTTTGATGAGCTTTAGAGACACTATGTTGAGGCCTAATCCATTATCTATAAGGACACATTTCACTTTGTACCACTTTATATAAACCTCTATGTTTAATGGATTGTTATGGAGTGGGCCAAGGGAAGACATATCACTTTAGTTGAATGTGATTTGTTGGGCTCAAACTAGGTGTCTAACCAAAGCTTGAAATTTATTTGGGGATATATCACTGAAAATAATGGATTGGGTCAAAAAATCATTCAATATTTTATTATAGATTATTAAAATTCATATCAAATCTAAAATAAAAATTCATGTTGGTGTCTTCTATAATTGTTCCACAATATCAAAGTTATTGTCTTGGTCAGTAGTGAATGGTTTATTCTGAGACCAAATAGTTGGTTGGATAATAGGCAAAGTAGCAAATGGTTGTGGGCCTAGGATAGTATTCTTTGACCTTCAAGTTGTGATTACACAGTAAAGATTAAATACTATACCATTATTGCTAAAAAATGTTAAGAATGGTAGGGGGATATATATGACAAGTCTTGATTGCTGATGTACTCATATGTGGTCATGTGGTAAGGGCAAGTTGTCAGTATAAGGTCCAAAGGTGGGAGTCCTAATTTGTTGGTTTACTTGTGTGCTATCCCAAGTCAAAGAAAGATTGTCTGTGTAATGTGGTTGAGTGTTACTATTTAGTAATGGTCTAGATTGATTAATGCTCAATCTAGGATTAATGGAGATGGTATTAATGCTACCCCCTACAATATGACCTATAACCATGTTGTAGTCATGTGCAACTACATGGTAAGTTTATTGGTTGTTAATATTTTAACCTTGGTTTTTTCTATTATTCTAAAATTATGGGTTCTATTATTGATTCTACTAATTCTCCTAGTTCAGCCTTTGATTTTGATACTATTGATTTTGTTGTTGCACTAGCCAGTATTATTATTATTAATGTTGATTATTCTATTACTACTAATTGTTATGTCAAGGAAAGGGGTTTTGATAAATCACAAGAGTTTGATTGGAAGTGGAAGCACCATTATCTAATTTTATCTCCCCATTCTCCAACATATTCTCAATTAAATGCTTAATTTAAACACATCTTCATAGATTATTCCCATTGACTCGATGATATTCACAAAATTCATTTTCGTGGTACCAATTAGGATACAGATTGCCTTGCAAATAATGTTTTGGTATAAGCCAACTAATCATATTAACAATGGAATTTTTTTGAAATACAGACTCAATAAGTTCCCCTAAATCACTAAAGATATGATGAGCAGGCATGGTTCTCCTTGGAGTAGGGGTTTGCAATGGTAAAGGTTGTTGCATTTATTACATGGGTATTGGTTGTTGTGCTTGTGGTATTGGTTGGAGAGGTTACTAGGTAGGAGTAAGTTGAAAAGGTGATGTAGATATGTTTGCACCATTTTTACATGACATGACTTGGTCACTCCATTACCTACAACATTCTTGTTGTAATTGAATTGGTTTGGTCTTTCTGGGTTATTGGCCTATGCTAGTCATGATGCTTGCACTTGAATTGGATGTTAGTTTTGGCCACTTCCCTGATTGGTACCTTGATTCTAATTATTTGATGTAAGCTTGATGATCCCTTTATTAATAAGGGCTCACTCAATCAATAAGACTTTGTTGATGATCTCTTTGAAAGTATGTGTGCATTATAGTTCCGGATGATAAGCTATCTCACTATGCAAAATTTTAATAAATGTAATGGCTAATTATTTATCTCATAAACTATAAGTGAATTGGCTTTCAAGAGCTCTCCATCATTGTAGATAAATTTTAAAACTCTCACCATATTTTTACTTTGCTTGTGTTAAGTCAACCAATGAAATCTCATGTTCAAGATTATAGGAAAAATGTTGCACAAAATTATCAAAAATATCATCAAAATATGTTACAAAATTCTTGGGAAACTTAAAAAAACACTCCAAGGCTTGTCCAGCCAAGCTCCTTGGAAACAATAATAAAAGGTATATATCTCTATATGCCATCAGTTGACATGCAACAAGGAACTCAGTTAAATGGGCCTTAGGGTCACCTTTCCCTTTGTATTTGTCAAATTTTAGTGGTTTTTATCCTAGAGAAAATGGTATCTATAAGTACTCCATGTTGAATACATAAGAACACACATCATCCAACTTAAATGTTTTAGTATATTTCCCAGCTTGAATGGTGGTAATTGAATCCTTCATCTATTGTAATTCTTGGGATAGGAAACTGGAAGGAACATTGGTTTGAGGGAGAACATTGGTTTGGGTAGATATTTGAAAGGTCATAAGTGGGACACTTTAACTAGGTTATGATGGAGATATCTATCGGGGTACATTGGTTTGGTTGGGAAATGGACCAGGAATAAGCATACATAGATTTGGATGTACTTGGAATTATACATTTGGTTTTGTAATATTCTAGTTTTGGTTGGAATAAAGGTTTGACTTGGAGGATTTTTTGGTGGGGATGGAGAAATATAACTATATTTTTCCTACTATGGTTGGAAAGGGACATGCTACCGACTAATCAAACCTAGCTATTAAGTGGTAACTTGTGGACCAAGATCCTGTCTCTAAACTTGTGGCATATTTTGAATCAATGGTTATCTAGTAGGTACTTGAGAAATATGGGAGCCTCCTTATTACACAAATCCTTGTGGGTAAGTGAAATCAATTTGAATATTTGGAATTTGTCATTGACCAATATTTACATCTGGTTGACTAGGCATCATTTGGATTGGTACACTAGTCTATGATTGAAGAGGTATGTTTGTCATTATTTGGTGAGGTAAAATGTTAGTTTCCCCTTATTATGGTGGAAATATATTCATCCTTTATTGTATCGATATACTAGGTTGTACCCAATTTTTTGGAATACTACTCATCCCTTGTGGAGGTAGAATAAGATTCATCACATTTTATTATTAAGTCACGACATTGGTTGTTGTTTGGCTACCTAATCTTGTAGGTTACACACTTGAGGAAGAAATCATTTGAGGTTGGGATGTAGAAACTCCTACTCCCTAATATGATGATCCACTCATGGTATTAACTATAGGCATATGTTATTAGCTAATTATTTACATATTAGTACCACTTTTATTGGGATTGGATGGTGTTTGCACATTGTCCACTATATTTTTCCCATTATTCTGCATAGAAGTAGAAGACACTTCTTCAATAATAGGCATATGTAGCAATTTTTCCACCAAAGTGGTTTTCATGAATGGGTCTAAACTTTAATTCTCTTGACCAATTAACTCTATCAAAACTCCTGTTGAAGGAATTAAGTCAATAAAAGGTTTACTCATCATGTTTATTTGATTGAAATTATGTGCTAGATTCAATTATATTTGATATGTTGTCTGCATTTGCTTAAAGTGGTCTTCCATGATGTTTTTGCCTCTATTAGGAATATTAGGGTCCTGATATGTTGTTTAGACTAGATCTAAATGATTGATAGAAGAAGCATGTTGTTCATGAATTATGTTGTGGGGCACTCTTACTAGGCTTGGTAAATTTTCATGGGGGAAGTCTGCTGGAAACTTGGCCCCTACCTCTATGGGTCTAACCAAAATCTCATCTTTTTTCTCCAACAAATGTCTCTCAAATAAAAATGAATCATACGTGGAAGTTGTGTTAGTATAGTATAACTATTGAAAAATTGGTTCATCAGTTGTAGGTATTATAGCTAGGTATTATGCAGTTTATTCTTGGTCTTATTATGAATAAGTTGGTGTATTAACCAAATAGTTAGCTAATGGATCTTGGATTTGTGTACCTAATTGAGTATTATAATAGGTATAAGGATCTATCTCATAAGCAATATTATCTATGTAGTGGTCTTGCACCATTTCTTCCTATGCAACCACATTACTAATCCCTAGATTGTACATGAGTCCACTACGAGTGTAGGAATACATATTGGGATCCATATTCAATGCTTTGTAATAAAAAGGTCAAAGATTTCTACCAACTCTAAAAAGGAACAATGTCTAAAATAGAAGATGATGTTCAAACTTGGTCTAGATTCATCAAAAGGATCAAAAGGTTTATGCAAAGATTTATGATGACACAAGCTAACATTAAGTGTCTAACATTACATGTCTTACATAAATATAATTAATTAAATAGACCAAAAAATAAAAATGCCAAACTATAAGTTTGAAGTGTTTCAAATCAGTCTAATCTAAAAAAATAAAAGTTGCTAGGTCTTTTGGCCAAGCATGATGTCAAAATCTAGGCTTAAACAATGCATGTTCTAGGACTCTTGACCAAATGGCATCAAAATCTAGTCTTTGAAAATAGATGAAATTTTTAATCTAACAGATTTGAAACACTTCTAACAAACACTAGGCATTTTAATTTTGGACATGAACTCGATCAACTAGGTATAAGGAATGAAATAAAAAGGCAATTTAGAGATAGTTTACTTTTCTCATAAATAATGGTATAAATCTTGGTTATTTGGACAAATAAGATAGACAAAAGTAAACAACATAATTGTGCTTGACAAAGGCTCACAAAAGTTACACTCAAAATGGTTTGAAAATGTAGAAACAAATTTAAACTCTATGCAAAAGGGTTTATGAAACAATAACCAAAATATTTTGGGCAGCGTAATGACACTAGACTACCCAAAATATGTGGCAAAATATTTTTTTTAAAATCTCTCTAAGGAAAAAATAGTTTCCCACAATTTTGATAGCATAACACTACTTTTCTTGACTCAAAATGTTGTGGTGTATAGACTCAAAATGCAAGTATTTAGCACAAAATGGCTTAAGTCTATCAAGTGGTGATAATGACCATGAGTCTTTAAATGGCCTTCAACCTAAATTAGAAATTAAACCTAAGTTCCCTCAAGTTTAGTGTAAATGGCATACCCACTTAACATATCAACTCTATGAACTTATAAAGGTGCAATTTCGAATTTAGATTATAAGTGAAGGACTTAAACAACTTTGGTTAAGGTTTAGACTCAATTGGGTAGTATATTTGTGCCAAAGTGGATGATATGACTCCCAGGTTTTGATGAACTTTGAACAAGGCCAATTGATGATTTCATATGGGTAGCATAGTGCCTCTTTGTTCAAAGGAAAATAATGACTATGTGTTTGTTTTAGAATCATTTATTTACACCAATTTTTTTACTCTAAAAAAGACTCTAATTTAGGACAAGATTCAACTAATTAATCGCTCTTAAATCTTAAACTGACAAGGTTGTTTGGTATTGTTAGAATCCATCAATTTACATCATTTGAGAGGATTTTAAGTATTCATCCAAAAGTAAATGCATATTATATAGTAGGGTTTTTACACCCAACCCTTCTCTTAAATGATAGTATGGTGATATGGACCTTGAGGTGCACCTTACACCAATAATACTTCCATGGTAAGTGTGGATTTGCCTAAGATATATAAGTTTTAAAAAAATCTAGGGGAATCAATTATACAATAACTTTCACATCAAATGATGTAAAATAAAAGCACATATTTTAGGTTTGTATCACTTGGTTTGTTACAAAAAGATCTAGTCTTTCTTACAACCACTACATCATGTTGTTCACTTCGTGTAGTGTGATGTCCAAAGTGCCACTACGTCCTATGTGTAACTCCAATTAGGATCCAAATGAAGTCAATGCTGGAGGTGAAACCCCATGTCAAAGCTTCCCTAAAGAACTATAGGAGGTGATGAAGTCCCACTCGCAAGCCAAGTTTACATAAAAATAAAGAAAGCATAAAATAGAAAGACTTTAGGGTCATTTTCAAGGTCACCCAATACTTTAGCAAGTTTTTGCGGATCACTTTAGGTGAATTTATTTCTAAGCTTTGGACTAGGCTATTTGAAATAGGAATGGCATTTTTGATTCCAAGGGTTCCCTAAAGGGGACAAATGAAAGAGCATACATGTGGAATTCCTACTTTTACCAAACAAAATATAATTTAAACAACTAATTGAAGACAAAAAGTTTGGAAATGTGAGTTCATTTTTAAGCCCAAATATAAAATGAGGTGGTGTTTATTTGACCCCTTGGTCTTAATGGCAAACTTTGAAAAACATACTAAAAACTCACTTAAACATTTAAATGTTACTTTAAACACCAAAATAACATTCCTAATCCATTTTAATACATGAAAAAGGTGATCTAAACATGATTTTATCCACTTTTAATCTTGATCTTGAAACAAAAATATCAGTATGTCTTTTATCCTTGAAGCTACTTTGGTTTGAAATAATGAATTTTAAAAATAGAGCTCTCAAGTTTTTTACACAGAACAATCCTGCTAGTACATAGAGCTATCCCACTACTTGCAGGATAATACTACTAATATGAGAATTATGATATTGTAACTAATTGTAGATGATTTAGTGACAATATCATGACTCAATTTTATGATCTTGCTAATAGCAAGACAATCCCACTACTTAGCGAGTCATAGTATTATCACTTAACCGCTAACGATTAGACAATACCATGATTAAGTTAAACAACCCCACTAATAGCAAGACAATCCTACTATTGAACTAGTAGTGGTATTGTCTAACCTACACAAAAACATAGTTAGTCTAAAAATAAACATAAATAGCTAAGCACAATACCGCTAATCTAATTTATAATACCACCATTTGTAGGATAATCTTGCTACTAGCAAGACAATATCGCGACTATGTTTTTAAAAAATCATGACTTATAGAAAAACATTTTTTACATAATTTTTCACTCTTTTTGGCCTCCCACTCAAAGATTCTATAATAAAAATATTATCAAGTTTCTTGAGGGAGATTTTTGACCATTTTTACAAGGCTATGGAGGTCCCATCGGATGTGTCATTATGTTAACTATGAATTTGAATAAGAAGAGGAGATTAGTATTGTGTTAATGAATGAAATCAAATCAAAAACACACTAAACTAAAATCTTCATGCCTAGTTATAGGGTGATCTTAGTGAATAAATAAAAATGAATAAAGCACAACTACAATTCAAGAAAACACACATTCCTTACCTTCCTTGATGCTCCAAGAGTATTCTTCGATTGGCTTGCTCAGTTTGTACTCATAAAGTCTTTGTCAATGGAAGCTTGGCTATCCTCCATCTCTCCTTGGCACCTTTAGCTTTGGCTTATCTTGGATTGGAATCAATTTGGCATGGTAACACTAGTTTGCATGAAGCTTTTGGAACCAATCTTGTATTATAACTTTGCACATATTAATCTCCAAAAATGATGTTCATGGCCTCTCTATTTATAGATTTTTGAGATTGATCATAATCAACCTGAATCATCCATCCTGAGATTGAGATGTGTGGTTGAGGATTAATTCAATTTTTGGAATTAATTTTATAATTATCCTTATCATAACATTGGAAGAAGGGTAAATTAAGAGGCATGGAGAGCATCATGGAAGGCATTGATGAGGCATGGAGGGCATGAATCGTGATATTTATGGTAATTACGGCCTAGGGATGTCTTCCCAAGAATTGAGGTCACCTCATGATGTAGATATTCAATATTCATTTCTAAAAAAAAAATTCAACAAGTTTTCATGGAATTATTAATTAGGCCTTGATTTGGATTAATTATCTCTTCAGCATGTTTAAGCACTTTGTGCACAAATTACTCAAATTGATTAGAATGTCTTGTTATTGGTCCAAAATTTGATTGGATTAGAATTTGAATGTGATTTTAGATGTGTTGGATCCATTATCCAATTTAGGATGTTACCAACACCAAATAAAAAAGGCATGTATCTTGTGTAATATATTTGATAGGAAAGAGCAATCTAGAGCATCTAGGTGCAAAATTGGTATTTTGACTCAAAATAAACTAATCAAAGTTAATTAGCCCATAAGTACTACCCCATTTAATGATACTATAGCCAAAATCGACACTTGAATATGTCAATTTCACATCTTTTATCATGTTTTAGTGTTTTTAGGCCAAATTATATACTTTAGGTGGAAATTGGTCAAAATCTTGATTGGAGGTTATTGGTGGCCAGATTTAGGTGTCTACAAGTTCTAGGCATTTGCTTGGTCATGTAAGAGACACAGAGAGATAGCAAGTTGATGTTTTATCCTTATGTTTTTTGTCCTTCATGATTTTGAGCAAAGAGTTGATCCAATAGGTCATGTAGAGTGCATTCTAGTTGTATAAGATTTTGTACATGTGTAACTCTTTTTTAGACTATACAAGTTGTCTTTTCTAGTTATTTACCTTGTGTGATTTCATTCATTTTATCTCTACATTGAAATACTTATGTTGAAATATTCTAGATCTTGAGTTATAGACTATATTATGTTGTATTGTGCATAAGTATAGGGCATACATATGGATACTAATTCTTGGTGTATCACCATTTTAGACTAGGCTTTTCATTTATGCAAACTTCTAATTATTTTCACTCATATAAACTGGTTCAACAGTTTTATTGCACAAAAAGCTAATATAAGAATTTATCCCTTTCAATGTATAGGTTCATTTTTATATATAGGCATACCCATAGGCCTGTAAATGTCCCAACATTACCCAAATCTAGAGGAGGTATAAATAACCCTCTTCTAGGGTGCAAGATTTAGAGACAATAGTTATATCATGCCTGGTGGGACCCTAATTATTGCTAAGTTAAGGTGAATACCAGTCTTAACAAGCCTAAAGTATTATAAATACCCCTAATCTAGCATTTGGTGACTCCAAAAGGTTGTGAATCCCTGGTTCTAGACTAAGTTTTATATATTATCCTACATGGTCCTCACAAGGTCCTTAAGATTTTTTGACCAAGCCCTTTTAGCTAAAACTATTCCTAAAGAAAAACACCCTGAACCACTTCTAACCCTATTAAATCCTTGGTAAGGAGGTTTTGGAGAAGAAGAGAAAGAAATAAAAGAAGTTTAAGGAGAGGAAGAAGCTAAATAAGAGGAAGAAATAGAGGATCAAAGGGGAAGAAGATAAATTTGGGAAAGGGGAGAGATAGATAGACACCAACTTTTCCCTACTTTTAATACCCAAAACCTAATAGAGTTTCATGCATATGACCCCATCCCTAAAAATGCTACCAAAAATATTCCTAGTTTCAATAGGGAGGGTCCTATTACCCTATTTGAATATATTAGAGACGTCTCTAAATTCTACAATTTCCATAATGTTACTAGGGCCAACATAGCCATTATACTACTTGCTATGTATTTAAAAGGCAAAGCACTTGACTGGTATGGAACATTGGAAGGGGGTTGCATTACAAGTTTGGATGGCTTTGAAGACTTATTGGTGACAAGATTCAAAAATAAGAGTGATCATGCTTCCCTAATACATCAGCTAAATGTAATAAGAAGAGGTCAAAATGAATCCATAAGAGATTTCAATGAGATATTTCAGAGAACATGGTATAGGCTACCACCAATCATGAGACCTCCTCCTAGCTTTGTGTTCCAAATATACCTCAAAAGGATTGGTACTGATGTTATTGTTATGCCGTAGTCAATGGGAGGATTCACTCTTCTAAGTGCATATAAGCTAGCAATTGAGGCTGACAATAGCTTAATTTAGGCTGGAAGACTTCCTCCAAGAGTTTCCATGCCTTTGATATCCCACAATTTGGTTGAAGCTCCAAGCATGTCACAAGTTCCTAATGCCAATGTGATGCCAAGAGCCTTTCCCAAGAAGGTGGATAACATTGTGGACAAGGATGAATAAATCATATCATCAAGAGCTCAGCTCAAGCAAGCTCAATATCAGACAAGTGCTCCCCTAATGCAAAACACTATCCTCAACAAAGATATAGAGCTCCATCTCAATATAATTATCAATGGAGAGGACAAAATAAACAAGGTTATAATAGGTAGCCCAATGCATATAATCCAAATTCTACTCCTCTTGTAAAGGTTGTTGTTCCAGTTCATGCAAATCTAGTGCAAGGAGATCATGTGGACTAATGGGGGTAACCTCAAGATCAGTTTACACGTGATGATGGAAGAACTAGTTATGATTTAACTACACAAGAAGAAGTTAGTCCTAACATGATAGCATAAGATGCATGTCCCAGCCAAAGGGATAGTCATGGAGAAAGTAGTAGCCCAAGTATGCGAATGATGAATTTTCAAGTAAAAGATGATTTTGTGTTGACTCAAGGCATGTCAATTATAGATAATACAAGGTCCAAGAAGAGAGCCTTGGGAGGAGGCCAAGATCCATGAATAGTTCCAAGTGATGCCTCTCTAAGGCCATAAAGGACCAGTCAAAGTGTTGTACCTTTTGTAAGCCATGTTCTTCAACAAAATTAGAATGTAAATGTAGCTGCCAAGATTGCAACATAGTAGGCTATAGCTCCTTTATTAGCATCAAAAATTTAGGATAAAGTGAATACTCCATCTCTAAATATTGTGGACTTGTTAAAGAGAACTAAGACAAACATATCCCTTTGGGAGGTTCTATATATACCTGGTCAAAAGAAGCTTTTACAAGATCAGTTAGCAAGCATGCAGGTGGCTCCTTAATCTTTAAAACATCATAGTGTGGCTCTCACAAATTCTCTGAATCATCTTTTAGAGCCTTCCACTAAATCTATAAATCCTCCACCCTTCTACCTCACACTCATTATGGGAGATAAGTTGGTCCATAATTATATTGTGGATAGTGGAGCAAGCACTATTGTTATGCCTAAAGTGGTGGTTGATATGCTAGGTTTGAACTATAAGCCACATAGTAAAGGCATGTTACATCTGGATGGAACTCCAACCAAGATGGTAGGATTGGTCAAAGGTTTGAAAGTGTTTTTATATGGCTTCCCAAGCTTCCCTATCATGCAAGATGTAGACACCTTAAATTGGCCACCAATAACCTCCAATCAGGTTTTCGATCAATTTCCACCCAAAGTGCACAATTTGGCCTAAAAACACTAAATGTTAAATGATGTAAAAATGACATATTCAATGTTGATTTTGGTCGGGGTATCACTAAATGGGGCAATGCAATTTATGGGCTAGCTAACTTTGATAAGTTCATTTTGAGTCAAAATGCCAATTTTGCACCCATGTGCTCTAGATTGCTCTTTCTTATCAAATCTTCTACACAAGACTCGTGCTTTTATTATTTGGTATTGGTAACATCCTAAATGGGAATACACATCTAACAGTGACTTCTAATTCCAATCCAATAAAATTTAGGACCAATAACAAGGCATTTTGATCAATTTAGGTAATTTGTGCATAATGTGCTTAATCATGATTAAGAGCTAATTAACCCAAATCAAGGACTAATCAAGAATTCCATGGAAACTTGTTGAATAATTTGTTTTAGAAATAAATATTGAATATCTACATCATCAAGTGACCTCATTTTTTAGAAAGACATCCCTAAGCTATAAATGCCATAAATATTAAGATTCATGCCTCCCATGCCTCATCAATACCTTCCTTGATGCCCTCCATGCCTCTTCTTCCAATGTCATGATGAGAATAATTACAAACTTAATTCCAAAAATTAAATTAATCCTCAACCACACATCTTAATCTTGAGATAGACGGTTGAGGTTGATTCTGGTCAAATCTAAAAATATTTAAATAGGAGGCCTTACAACATCATTTCTAAGCTTAATTTGTGTAAAGTTATAATATGGGATTGGTTTGAAAAGCTTCATGCAACTAGTGTTACCATGCCAAATTTATTTCAAGCCAAGCCAAGCCACAAGCCAAAGGTTCCAAGGAGAGATGGAGGTAGCCAAGATTCCATTGTTAAGGACTTCATGAGCACAAACTGAGTAAGCCACTACTACAAAGGCATTTGGAGCATCTAAGGAAGGTGAAAGAACTCTTGTATTTGATCCCTTACTTTTTAGTTAAGCTTATCATTTGATTTTGTTAACTAATCTCTCCCTCGTGTCTAGGCTTAGAGATGTTATGCTATTAGTGTGTTTATTTTATTTTGTTTTCATTTTAGAACTAACACCATACTAACCATCCTCTCTTGATTCAAATTCCTAGATCACATAATGGCACACTTGGTGGGACTAGACGCATCTTACACTAAAGGAGATACTTTTACAACTCTAAAATATTTATTTGAGCACTTAAAACTCTTATGAATTGATTTTTTAACTTTATTTTAATATTTTTGGTTGCCATGGTTTTTATAGAGTAACCAACATTAATAAAAATACCGACATTGATTACTTGACCTAACCGATGTCGATCAATAGAACTGACATCATTTAGATCTTAATTAGTCATAACTGATGTTGATGGTATTAACCAATGTCAGTCACTGTGTTTTTCAAAAAACACAAACCCAAAAGCTACTTTTCCAAAGTTTAGTGTTTCAAACTCAAAAGAGCTTCAAAGCTAAAGGACATGCTAATAATTTTGTTGTAGGACAAAGCAATATTTGTGCTCAAAACATGTTTAAATCACTTTTGTATGTTTAAAATTTGATTAGGAACTTTAATTTGATGTTTAAAAAAAAATTAGATGTTTTGGGTGAATGTTTTTCAAAGTTTACAACTAAGACCAAGGGGTCAAATGAACACCACCAAACATTTCATTTGGGTTTAAAATTGAACACACTTGTCAATTCTTATTTGCAATATTTATTTAGTTAGATTTTGTTTGGAAAAAAGAGGAATGGTGCATGCATGCTCTTCCATTTGTCCCCCATAGGGAACCCTTAGAATCAAAAGTGCCATTCCTATTGTAAGTATCCTAGTCCAAGGATTAGAAATAAAGTTGCCTAAAGCACTCCCTAAAAACTCATCAAAGTTTGGGTGACCTTGAAAATGACCCTAAAGTCTTTATATTTTCATGATTTATTTGTTTTTATGCATCTTGGCTTGTGAGGGGGACTTCATCACCTCCCACAAGTTCTTTAGGGAAGCTTTGACCTGGGGTTTCATCTCCTAGAATTGACTTCATTTGGCTCCTTTGGAGTTGCATATGAGACATAGTGGCACTTTGGACATCGTACTATATTAAGGAAATAGTAGGATGTAGTGGTTGCAAAAAGGACTAGACCTTTTTACAATAATTTGAGTGATACAGACCCAAAATCCATGCTTTTCTTTTGCATTGTTTGGCATGAAAGTCATTATGCATTTGATTCCCCTAGATCATTTGAAAACTTGTTAGATCTTAAACAAATCCCCACTTTCCATGAAAGTATTTTTGGTGTAAGGTGGACCTCAAGGTCCATGTCATAGTAATATAATTTGAGAGAATGGGGGGGTGTAAAAACCTTACTATATAATCCACATTTACTTTTTGATGAACACTTAAAATCCTCTCAAATGACGTAAATTGAAGGATTATAATAATACCAAGCAACCTTGTCAGTTTAGGAGGTAAGGGTAATTAATTAGTTGATCTTGTCATAGTTTAAAGTCTTGTGTGGAGTCAAAAACTTGGTGTAAACAAACAATCCAAACCAAACACATAGTCCAAATTTTACTTTGAACAAAGACGTGTTATACTACCCATGTGAGATCATCCATTTGCCTTGTTCAAAGTTCATCAAAAGCTTAAGATTTATATCATCCACTTTGGCACAGTTATGTTTCCCAATTAAGTCTAGACCTTTACCAAATTTGTTTAAGTCCTTCACTTATAATTTAAATTTGAAATTACACCTTTACAAGTTCATAAGGTTGATGTGTTAAGTGGGTTAGCTATTTGCACTAAACTTGAGGGAACTTACGTTTAATTTTCAATTTAGGTTGAAAGACATTTAAGACTCATAATCATTATCATCACTTGATAGACTTAAGTAATTTTGTGCTAAACACTTTCACTTTTAGTCTATGCACCACAACATTTTGAGTCAAGAAAGGTATTGTTATGTTGCCAAAATTATAGGAAAACATCTCTACTATGGAAAATTTTTAAATCAAACCTTTTTATCACACCTTTTTAGGTAGTATAACATCATTATGCTATCCAAAACATTTTGAATATTGTTTCATAGACCTTCTTACATAGAGTTTCAAATTTGTTCCTACATTTTAGACCAATCTGAGTGTACTTTTGTGATCTTTTATCTAGAATAGTTATACTAATCACTTTTGTCTAGCTTGTTTGTCAACAAAACCAAGTTTTATACCATTTTTTGTGAGAAAATTAACTATGGTTAAAGTGCCTTTTGTTTCATACCTTATACCTAGTTGACCAAGTTCATGTTCAAGAATCGAATGCCTAGTGTTTGTTAGAAGTGTTTCAAATATTTTAAATTAAAAATTTCATCTATTTTCAGAGTCTAGCTTTTGACATTGTTTGGCCAAGAGTCCTAGCACATACCTTGTTTGAGCCTAGATTTTGATGCTGAATTTGGTCAAAAGACCTAGAAACTTTTAAATTCTTAGATTAGACTGATTTGAAACACTTTAACCTTAGAGTTTGGCATTTTGATTTTTGTTCCATTTACTCACTTATCTTTATGTGAATATTGAAACATTAGATACTTTACACTAGCTTATTTCCTCACAAATCTTTGCATAAGCCTTTTGATCCTTTTGACAAATCTAGACCAAGTTGGAACATCATTTGTTTTAGAAATTATCCTTTTTAGAGTTTGTATAACTCTTTGAAATTTTATCACAAAGCATTTACTATGGATCCCAACTTGTATTCCTACACTTGTAGTATACTCATGTATAATCTAGGGATTAGTAATGTAGTCACGCAGGAAGAAATGGTGTAAGACCCCTATGTGGATAACATTGCTTATGAGATGGATTATTATCCCTCTTATAATATTCAATCAGGGGTACAAAGCCAAGATCAGTTAGCTAACTATTTGGTTAACACACCACCTTACATAGAATAGGACCAAGAACAAACTACACAATACTTAGCTATAATACATGTAGTGGATGAGCCAATAAAATAATAGTCATATTCTACTAATATAGCTTCCATGTATGGTCCATTTTTGTTTGAGTGACATTTTTTAGAGAAAAAAAATAAGATTTTTTTTAGATCCATAGAGGTAACGGCTAAATTTCTAGCAGATTTCCCCCATGAAAATTTACCAAGTCTAGTACGAGTGTCCCACAATATCATTTACAATCAACAGGTTTCTTCTAGCAATCCTATGGCTCTAGTCTAAATAATGTACCAAGACCCTAATATATACAATCAAGGCAAAAACATCATGGAATATCACTTTAACCAAATGCAAACAACATATCAAACCTTCCTAAATTTAGCATGTGATTTCAATCAGATGAACATGGTAAGTAAGCCTCTCATTGACCTAGTTCCTTCAATAGGGTGATGATAGAGTTAACTAGATAAGAGAATTTGAATTATAACCCATTTGTACAAACTAATTCAATAGATAACTTGATGTATATGCCCATTATTAAAGATGTGTCTTCAACCTCTACACTAAATAGTGAGCCAAACATAGTAGATAATGTGCAAACAATGTCCAATCTTAATCAAAGTGGTACTAATGTGCAAATAACTAGCCAAAAACATGTGCCTATAGTTAATCCTATAATGGGTCATCATACCAAGGTATAAGAGTTTCTATGCCCCAACCTCAACCAATTACTTCCTCAACTGTACAAATATGGGGTTAGGTAATCAAACAATGGCCAATATCACACCTCAATGATAGAATGTGATGAATCCTACTCCCCCTCAATACGTAGCAATTAGTATTCCATAATGATATACATAGTCTATTGTATCAATGCAATAAAGGATGAATACATTGTCACCTCAATCAGGGGTAATAAATATTCCAGCCTATCAGGTAATGATGAAAATACCTTTTCAGTCATAAACTAATATGCCAGTCCAAAACCAAGTAATGACTAGTCAGTAACATGTAAATATTGGTCAATGATAGATGTCAAATCTATAACCTACTTTCACTTCCTTATAGGGATTTGTGCAACAAGGAGGTCCTCATGTTCTTAGGTACCTACTAGACAACCATTGGTTTAAAAGGTGCCACAAATCCAGAGACAAGGTCTTGGTCCATAAGTTCCCACTCAATAGTAAGGTTCAATTAGTCAGTAGCATGTCTCTTTTCAACCATGGTAGGCATAGCATAAATATATCCCTCCATCTCAACCACAAAATCCCCCAAGTCAAACCTTTATCTCCAACTCAAACTAGAATATTGCATAGCCAGATATGTAATTTCAAGTACATCCTAATCCACATATGTGTATTCTTGGTCCATTCCCCAACCAAACCAATATACCCCAATAGGTATCTCCATCATACCTTAGACAAAGTATTCCACTTGTGGCCTCCCAACCATCTATCCAAACCTAAATTCTCCCTCAAACCAAATTTCTATCTAGTTTCCTATCCCAAGAATTGTAACAAATGAAGGATGAAATTGCTACCATTTAAGTTGGGAAGCAAACTAAAAATTTAAAATTAGATGATGTATGTTCCTATCCATTCAACATGGAGTATTTTCAAATACCATTTCCTCTAAGATATGAACCATCAAAATTTGATAAATACAATGGGAAAAGTGACCCTAAGGCTCATTTGATTGAATTCTTTATTACATGTCAACCAATGGCATATAGCAACACATACCTTTTGTTATTGTTTCTAAGGAGCTTGGCAAGAAAAGCCTTGGAGTGGTTTTTGAAGTTTCCCAAGAATTCAATAACAGACTTTGATGATCTTTTTGATAAATTTGTGTAGTACTTTTCCTATAATCTCAAGCATGATATTTCATTAGTGGACCTGACACAAGCAAAACAAAAAGTTGGGGATAGTTTTGTGAGTTATTTACAGTGATGGAGAGCCCTTGTAATCTATTTCATCCATATTTTACTAGATAAATAATTAACACCTGTGTTTACCAAAAATTTGCATAGTGAGATAGCCTATCATCTAGAACTACAATGTGCCTATATGTTTAAAGAGATCATTGATAAAGTTTTGTTGATTGAGAGGGTGCTCATCAATAGAGGAGTCATCAAGATTAATTCAAACAATCAAAATAAAGGTATCAATTTGGTAAATTACCAACATCTCATTAAGTGCAAGCATCACAACTGGCACAAGCCAATAATCACAAAAGACTGAAGCAATTCAACCATAATAAGAATGTTGTGGGAAATGGAGTAACCAAATCTCATCATGTCCAAACTATGTAGACATCATCTACACCACCTTTTTAGCTTACTCCTAACTATCAACCTCTCTAACTAATGTCACAAGTGCAATAGATAAGACTTGCATAATAAATACAACAACCTTTACTATTGCAAACCCCTCCTCTTAGAAGAACCATCCCTACACGTCGTGTCTTTAGTGACCTAGGATAACCTATTGAGATTGTAATTTGTAAGCTTGCTATCACTAATTTTATTAGTTATCCCATACCAAAATATTATTTGAAAGGTATTCCTTATCATAATTGGTACTGTGAAAATGAATTCTATGATTACTATCAGATCAATAGGCATAATCTACAAAGATGTGTCCAAATCAAGCATTTAATCAAGAATATGTTGGATAATGGGGAGATAAAATTGGATAATGGTGCTTTCAATTCCAATCAAACTCTTGGGATCTATCAAAATCCCTTTCCTCAAAATAACAATCAACAACAAAAAAATAATCAGTAACAACAATAATGACCAGTGTAGTAGCAAAATCAACAGTATCAAAATCAAACACTAAATCAGTAGAACCAACAAAATCTGTAGTAAAACCCAAAATGATAGAATAATGTACAAAACCAATGTCATAATAGTAACAACCAAAAAATCTACCATGTAGTTACACATGACTATAATAGGGTTATAGGTCATATTTCAAGGGGTAGTGCTAATACCATCTCCATTAACCCTAGACCAAACACTAATCAGCCTAGACCATTGCTAAACAATAATATTCAGCTAAATCACATGGATAATATTTCTTTGACCTAGGAGTGAATACAAGCAAACCAATAAACAAGGACTTCCCCTTTTAGATCTTATAGCGATAACTTGTCCTTGCCATGTGACCACATACAAGTGTATCGATAATTGAGACTTATCATGTCTAGTCCCACACCATTCCTAGCATAGATTAGTAATAATGGTCTATTATTTAATCTTGATTGTGTAATCACAACTTAGAGGTCAAAGATTACTATCCTAGGCCCATAACCATCTACCACTTTGCCTATCATCCAACCAATTGTTCAGCCTCAAAATAAATCATTCACTACTAACCAAGATAAGGAGTTTGATATTATGGAACAATTATAAAATACACTAGCATAAATTGCTATTTTAGATTTGCTACAGACATCAATAGTCCATAAAAACATCTTAAATGAGTTTTTGACCCAAGTTGCTAGTGAAATATCCCCTGATAACTTTCAAGTTTTGGTTGGACACCTAGCTCCATCTCAACAAGTCACATTCAATCAAAGCGATATATCTTCCTTTGGCCCACTCCATAATAACCCATTATACATTGAGGTTTGTATCAAATAGCATAAAGTGAAACATGTCCTTATAGACAATGGATCTAGCCTCAACATAGTGTCTTTAAAGCTCATAAAGCTTCTTGGATATGTAATGACAGATCTCTAGTTAGAAATAATAATTATTAAAGCCTATTATAATCTAAAAAGAGAGTCATAATGCACCATTATTTTTCTATTTATCATTGGGCCTTTGACCCATGATACACTTTTCCATGTGTTTGATCTTGAGTTATCATTTAATATGCTTCTAGGTAGGCCCTTGTTACATGGGATTCATGTAGTCCCATCAACATTGCAATAATGCATTAAGTTTTCCCTCTTAGGGATGGAAGTGAATATTCTAGGAGATTTACATCCATATGAGCACTACAAGCATCTTGAGGTTGAGTTTCAAAGCTATAATTATCAGTATAGTGTGAATCTAAGTTTCAAGTAGGATAGAGGAAAATCTATACTTATTGATCCTTCATTGGATAATTGTAAAGATCTTAATACCTTGGGTTCCCTTTCCCATATGCCACCTCTTGAAGCTTCTAATCATTTCACCATTTTGGATAATGGATTGGGATAATATGTTACCCATGATACATTTCATATTTCCAATCTTCCTCAAAATATGAAAACCTTTGGGTGACCTAAGGTCATCCCACATATGCATTGGCAATAAAAGAATAAAGATAAGGGACTTCTCACATTTGTACTAACATCTAGCTTAGGACCTGACCCTCTTGAAGGGGATGAATCATGGTTATACGATGATAACCAAGCTGATTATTATAAAAATACAAAGAATCCTATTCCTAATAGGATCATGGAGTGTCATAATTATGAAGTAAGAGGCCTTAGACCAAATCATCAAAGACGTATCAAGCCAATTTCCATGAGTAAGTATGAAATACCTTATGGACTTGGATTTAAACCACCTAGGGGTGACCCCACATATCTTATTTAAACTCCATCACCAGTGAGTATTGATGATGATGCTGATAGAAAAATAGAGTCTAATCATAGCCTTACCTTTGATAACCTAGCTAAAACCAACCTATTTGATAATAATCCCATTTTTACCCTTACCCAAGTCATTCATCACAATCCATTTCCATTATATTATCCCAAACTAATAGATTGCAACCAACAAGAATCTAGTCTACTGATTGATGAGTTTTAGAATGATGAGGCATTCTGTGATTTCTTAGGCCTTAGAGATAATGTTCCATTGGGAGATCATAAATCAGGATTCTCAATCACATTAGATCATGTAGCCTATTTTGGAGAGTGAGTGAACACCCTTAGCCAAAAATAAATAAGTAAAACATTGAGGTCCCAAAGTGAAAACCTCTTTGAGGTATTTTTTGACCAAGGAAAAAGTAAAGATAAAGGCCAGTCTAGTGGTGAAAAATTGTTTTAGGTGCCATTAGATGGGGGTGTTCATTCTTCTTCAAATTTAGATCAAGATACCACCAACGATGAACTTACATGTGGATCAGAGTTCAGATTTGAGCAACAATAAGTATTTGATCAAATACTTCAAGAATTTTTTATTATTTTTATTACATGGCTAGATCTCTTATTAAAGGATTCAAATTCATCATGCCTAGGAGAAGTTGAAGAGCAAGTCCTAACAGAGGAATCTGACATAGTATAATAATTCAAGTCACTACCTACTATCCTAGAAGATGGTTCAACCCTTCTATTTAAAGATACAATGGAGGTAAATATTGAGACTCCATCAGACCTAAAATGGATAAAATTAGGAGTATCTCTCACTAAAAAGGAATGTGACATCTTTTCAGCTCTGTTGAGAGAGTTTGGAGATATTTTTGCATGGGCCTATTCTGACGTGCTAGGTTTGGACCTTGCCTTAGTTCTACACCACATTGTGGTTAATCCTAATGCTAAGATGGTAAAATAAAAGATATGTAAGATGCATCTTTGCATTATTGTATTTGTAAAGAAAGAGTTGGAAAAACTCTTAGCAGTAGGGTGTATCTGATCCATTGACTACTCTGAATGGATCTCTAATGTTGTACCTATTAGTAAAAAGACTAAAGGGATCAAAATTTGTACTAATTTTGAGACATCAACAAAACTTGTCCTAAAGATGATTTTCCCTTGCCTAATATTGACATGATCATCAATTTCAAAGTAGGTTATGAAATGCTTTCACTTATGGTTGGATTTTTAGGATATAATCATATCAAAATAGCACCAGAAGATTAGCATAAAACAACATTCATCAATCCATAGGGAACATTTTATTATCAGGTGATGCCATTTGGCATTAATAATGTTGGAGATACATATCAAAGGGCCATGACTATCATATTCTATGATATGATGTATGATATTGTTGAAGACTAGGTCGATGACATATTAGAAAAATCCAAAACTAGGGCCGATCATCTAGCAGTATTGTGCAAGATATTTGAAAGACTACGAGAGTAAAAAGTTAGATTAAATCCAAATAAATGTGTGTTTGGTGTAACCTCAATAAAATTACTTGGCTTCATTGTGTCTTGTAGAGGTATAAAATTTGAACTAGTTAAAGTCCATGCTATAACCCAAATGCCACCACTAACCAGTTTAAAATAACTCCATAGTTTGTAGGGTAAGATCTAATCAATCTGACATTTCATCTCTCAATTAGTAGATAAGTGCCATCCATTTACACACATTTTAAATAAAGGAGTTGCATTCCACTGGGATGATCACTACCAAATAGCTTTTAAATAACTCAAAGATTATCTTATCAATCTACCTATTTTATTACCTCTTATGCTAAGAAAACCATTCTTGTTATACCTATCAGCTACTAATCATGCCCTGGGGGCACTCTTGGCTCAACATGATGATAAGGGAAAGGAGAATGTTGTATAATACTTAAGTCGTACCTTGGTTACATATGAACATAACTATGTGCCTATTGAAAAATCTTGTCTAGACATGGTTTTTGCAACTCAAAAACTATATTATTACATGTTGAATAATAAAACCATGGTCATTTCAAAGATAGATCCACTCAAGTATCTACTACCTAAAATAGCTTTGTAAGATAGAATGGCTAAATGAATCATGCTTCTTAGTGAGTTTGATATAGAGTATGTTAATCAGAAGGCAGAGTATGTTAATCAAAAGGCAATCAAAGGACAAGTTCTTGCAGATCAACTTATTGAAGTACCTCTCACAAACACCCAGCCACTCACGTTTAAATTTCTTAATGAATCTATCATGACCATAATGGAAACACCCCTTGAGGAGTAGCCTTAGAAGCTATATTTTTATGGTTCATTCACTGCACATAGATTAGGGGTAGGCCTATTATTTATTATACCATAGGGGGATCTAATCCCTAAATCATTCAGAATCAGCTTTCCTTGTGCAAATAACATGGCTGAGTATGAAGCACTTGTTGTAAGACTTTGATAAGTAGTGCATTAGAATACATCTCATCTTCAAGTTTATGGTGATTCTTAGTTAATCATCAATCAGATCACATATCATTTTTAGATCAAATATGACAAGTTGTTCCATATAAAACCATGGTTGATAATCTTACAAAACAAATTTCCAACATTTAGTTTGAGTACATACCAAGGACTAGTAACATAACTTCAGATGCCATGGCTATTATTGGCTCTTTGATTTGAAAAATAGATAAAGCTAGAGAGAATTAGTTCTTTGTCAAGAATTTGTTAGCACCATCTCATGAACCTTCTATCATTACCATGATTTATGATATTATTGGTCTTAATTCTATCTAGTATTCAGACCTTTAAAACTACCTTTATGACCACGTTTTACCACCTAACCTCTCTTGAAAACAAACTAAAGCCTTCATTCATCATTCTACTCGTTATCCTCTACTTGTATCCACTCTTTATCATCATAGTTTTAATGGAACTCTGCTTCATTGTTTAACTTCGATAGAGTCTACATTAATTTTAAGAGAAGTTCATGAAGGAGTATGTGGATCCTATTCTAACAGGGAAATCTTATCCAATTATCTCTTGTGTACTAGTTATTATTGGCCCACAATAGATGCAAATGCCACTGCATATGTAAAGAGATGTGACAAATGTCAATGGCATGCTAATTTGATTCATGCCCCAATAAAAACTCTAAAATCAATGTTGACACCATGACCATTTTCTACATGGGGACTTGACCTCATTAGAAAGATCAACACCACTTCATCTGATAGCCATAAACATATCCTTACCATCATTGAATATTTCACTAAGTGGGTTGAAGCTATACCCCTCACTTACGTGACTAGAAAGTAAATTTTCAAATTCATCTTCAACCATCTCATTTGCCACTATGATATCCCCTCTAACATTATATCTGATAATAGAGGATCATTCAAGAATAATGATGTAGACTAGTTATGTACTGAATACAACATCACCCAAAAAATTTTATAACATATTACACTCAAGGTAATGGCCAAGCTGAGGCATCCAACAAAACCATTGTCAACATTCTCAAAAATATTTTCAATGATGTCAGTCATGATTGGCACCTCTAGATATTCCCTACCCTTTGGGCATATCATACCAATAATTGTACCCCCATAAGAGCCACTCCATACTCACTTATTTATGGTATTAAATCCATCCTTCCCTTTGAGGTCGAGTTTCCTTCACTATGCATCTCTTTCAAGCATGTCCTAGATGATCATGACTATTGAGTAGCTCACCTATAAGAGTTGGATCTATTTTTTGAAAAATGCATAGCCATGCTCAAAAATATTCAATCATATTAGAATCAACTCAAAGGACATTATAATCAGTGTGTGAAGTATAAAACATTTGAACTTGGTGATCTTGCTCTTAAATAAAATCAAAATAATACCATGATCGAGAAGAAACATAAAAGGAAATTCAAACCAAACTAGATAGGGGCTTTCATCATCACTATAGATTATAGATCAAGAGCATACAAGCTTGCCACACCAAATGATGATGAATTTTTAGAGCCGATGAATATTATTCATCTCAAATGTTACTATACTTGAGTGCTAACATGTATTGTTTGTAAGGACCAATTTAGTTATGCCATTTTGACATTATTCCTCTTTGTACAAATACCAACCTTATCCATCCTCTTTTCCATATCCACTTTCCATTTTTGACCTATTGACCCAATGTGTTCTAAAGCCTAGCCCATTTGACCTTGGTTTTTATCATTCATTACGTAGTTTTAGCATCAAGGTATCTGATCAGTTCATCAATTAGTTCAAGGATTTCAAATAGGGAGTGTATCTTGGGATAATATGATAGAAGTTTCAATAGTTGCATCCTTCATTTGTTAGTCCTTTCTTACCACTAATTTTTTTACTAATTTAATTGCCTTTGGGAAAATTAGTACCATTGATCTATGCCATTATGTCTTAGTTATAACCACCTATGGGCAAATAGGGGAAATACTAAGCCTTGACGTACCAACTTGCCACTTCCTATGCCATACTATGTATTTTTGACAATTGTGCCTATTTTATTTGAATTGGCTACCACACTAGTCAAATTCCTCCAATTAAATGGTATAACTATAGTGACTTGAGGTCCTACTCTGGGACTATGTAGGCAACACTCAATTCTTATTGAGGTTAACTTAGTCATCCTTTTACCCACACTCTCACCATTTTATGAGCAACCTAAGCCACACTCTTTCCATTTTTAAAGCAACCTAAGCCATGCTCTCATCATTTTGCAAGCAACCTAAGCCACACTCTCACCATTTTGTGAGAAACCTAAGCCACACTCTTGCCATTTTGTGAGCTTAACTATTTAGTGTCTCATCATTCTTGATTGAGTTGTAACACTTCAAAACACTCCAAAAATATTTGAAAATTTTGTTAAAAAGAACAAAAACATTAACCACTTCTTTGCCTTAAAGATTTTGGGAACCCTTACTAAGTTATAATCAAATCACTTGTCATTCATTTTCCTCATCTTTTTTGGTCTTTTCTCTCATGCACTTGCCATTTTACAAGACCATTCCTATTCTTATATCATATCCATTATATTTGTTTTTCTCAATTATCATATTCTTCCCATTCCCTGAGAGAACTACATTTGACCTAAAGCTTTTTATTAGATATTACATCTATAGAACTATGTAGGTAGCATCCACTTACCTCATGTATATAGAGATAACTCTACCACCTCCTTCCTTTTCTTATATTCCCCCATTTTGTTCATTTGTTAAGTTGTTACCTATTTTATAGGGGCAATGTTTGTAGGGTTTTCTATTTATTTGTTTCCACTTATTTTGTTTTGTTTGTGTGCCTATTTATTTGCTTTTAGCACTATTGCCTTGATTCAATTTATGTGCGTTCATTGGGTAATTCCTTGCCCACACTTATACTTGAATCCATCCATATTCCTATGTTTACATTATCATCATGTTTTCTATCATTGGTGCATTATTTTATTTTGAGTATTGGATTATGAGAGTCAGTCCTCATGTATATTTTGGCCAAGTCCTCATGATGTTATACCATGCTGCCTACTAACACCTGCTACAAAAAACCTCAGCTTTAAGAAGTCTATTCAGCAATGGTAGCATCTCTTTGGCACCAACATCCTAATTCTACTCCCAATCATATCCCAAATATAGTAATTGACCACAAAAGAATTTTAACTTTTATTAGTTCGAACGAGCATCTCCCTACTAGTAGGTTATTTCAATTCATCATTACCCTCTATGTTAAGTTATCATCATCCTTAGCCAAGTTTATAATTTTTACCATAATTTGGGTCTAATGATTATAACCACCTATGGGAAAATCATTTCACACCATCCCACTTGCATTTCTCAATGATTATAACCGCCTTTGGGCAAATCATTGTATTGTCACCATTTTAATTTTTTTTCCTATATAGGGTCATATTATCTTGTTTGTCTATCCTAATTGGGATAGATCTATCTTCTCAATTATTATAACTACTTTTGGGCAAGTCATTATGTTATCATACCATGTTGCCACTATCAGGGTACAATGCTTATAACCACCTTTGGGCAAACCATTGCACACCATCCCACTTGTATTCTCAATGATTTTAACTACTTTTTTAGTATCATTGTGTTTTCACCCCATCATCTTTCCTTTCTTTAGTCCCCTCCTTTTTCTTCTTTCTTATTGAGGGACCATTTGCCAACTTGCTTGTGCCAATCATTCCCTTGAGAGGGCATCATACAGTTAGTTTATCATCATTATAGTTGTAGGCATACAATGTCATGTCCCCTTTTTAGTCGACATGTGCAGAGTAGATGATTAGCCTATTATGCGACCCTCGTAGGCTGATGAGATGGATAGAGGGTCTTGATGGCGCTGGGCTTGGTTTTCGTTTGGGCTCTTTAGGACATGAATTAAAGGAGATATTAATATTTGATTGATTTAATCAAATATTAATTATTTGGTCCAATTTTAATTAATTATTAATTATTAATTAATTATTAATTATTAATTATTAATTATTAATTATTAATTATTAATTAATTATTAATTATTTATTATTGGGTCTAATTTTAGGATCCTCATTCTAATTTAAGAATTGGTCTAATTTTAAGACCCTAGTTCTAAATTAAGGAAGCCCCAGTCTAATTTAAGGGAATCTAATTTTAGCAAGCACACCTTTAGAGGTGTATAAGAATCTCTCATGGAAGAGAGTTTGTATCCATGCTTATTATTGATATTGATTCTTGTTAAGAAATTCTTCTGTGAAGACTGAGCCAAGGGTTCCAGGATTCCAATTGCATTGAAGAACGTCAACTCTTCATTGTGTACGATTCAGAGGTTGTGAAAGATCAGCCGATCTATTGCCAAAATTGAGAGATAACTTCACCCAGAAGTTATCATAGTATTACAGGTATTTGAGAGATAACTTCACTCAGAAGCTATCACAAGGGTTTACAGGTATTTTCTTTATTTTGGGGTTTTGATTCAAGAATTATCCAGATATAGATCTTTTGTATTAGCCCATAATTCTACAGATCAGGATCAAGCATACAGGGTGTGTTATATCAGTGGCCGTACGAATTCCATACAGATCTATGAAAATCCGTACGCATCAACAGGAAGTACAGGTACCAACATCGGCAAACAAATACTTATAGAGACCGACATCGGTCGACATACTACCGACATCGGCGGAGTAACGACTGCAGATCGACCGACGACGACAGTATAACCGGCATCGGTGACTGTGTGTTTTACACGACAGGCCGAGACGAACCAGATTCAGAATTCTTTTCCAGTTTACGGAATATTCAAGCTATTCAGGCCGTACTTTTGATAATTTTTTGTATACTTGACAGAAGATCTCTATTGTAAGCTTATGAGCAAATAAATAAGAGCTTATACTGTGTTTTATTTATCTAATTGAAGATATTTTGCAGAAATTCAGATGAGCAATTCAGAGCTTTTGTTTTGATATTCGAAGGGATATTACAGTGGTATCAGAGCTTTTGTGCAGATAAGAGAGCCCCTAAGTAAGGGACATCACAGTGGTATCAGAGCTTAAAGAGTATATATATTTCCAATTGGTTGGGGATATTACAGTGGTATCAAAGCTAAATCCTGCCATCCTGAGGGTTTGACAGATCTTATGCAGCCACAAGGGTTGGGACCACACGGGTATTTCACGCACAGTAGAGCTTTGCTTGAAAGTACTCAAGTTCTAGAACAACCGCCAGAAGACATGGGTGATGATATTGGCAGGGCCCGTATTCCTCACCATCTGAGAGATCAAGATGATCCAGAGGTTTTACTTACTCTTAAAGAACTACGAGAAGGGCAAAGGCAGAATAACCAGGTATTACAGCAGTTGGCAGCAGCACTACCAAGATTGGGTTCTCCGAGGAGACATTCCCCACACCGTGAAGATGTCAGGAGTGTTGCAGGATCACAGAGAGGCCATGGGACTATTTCTCGTACAGCGAATAGGCCTACTAGGCCTATCTTTGTGAGATAGGAAGTAGAGGAGGTGATAGCAGGTGAGGAGCATGAGGAGGCATTTACAGACACACTTAGGGCAGCGACTGAAGAGTGGGAGTCATTACCACCTATGGTCAGGGAGATGATTACTTTTGATCGATTCCTCACACAGAGGAAAGAACATTACCGAGGTCGATAGAATGGGAGACCAAGACCCCAAAACAATGATCTGAAGCATGCTACGAGCAGGCTCACACTAGCGACATTTAACGATAGTGGTAAGGTGACAGCACAGGCCTGGGTTAGTAAGCTAGATACATTTCTCACATTGCGACCGATGGGTGAGGAAGATGCTATCAGATATGCGACACTACATCTTGAGGGAGTAGCTCACGATTGGTGGCACCATGGGATGGTGACACTCCATCATGATCAGATCACTTCTTATCAAGAGTTTGTGGACAGGCTGGTAGAGCGTTTTGACAGGAGGGATCCAGAGTCCTATTTCTGAGAGTTGGCACAGTTGCGCCAAAGCGGCAGTCTAGAGTCTTACATTGGTGACTTCTAGAAGTTATCAGTTATGGTTCCTGACATTTCAGAGAGGCGACTAGTAGTACTCTTCATGGAGGGCTTGACATAACCATTGAGAGGTTGGATCAAAGGCTTTGATCCTCCTTCCTTACAGGAAGCTATGAAGAAGGTGCGCAGTATGGAGATGGTGGCCCCATCAAGTAGATCTAACTCCAGAGGTACTTCTTCATTGAGAGACCATAAGTACTCCAACGGGGATACAGAGAGACCGGATTTTAACATAGATAAATCCGGGGTTAAAAATGATTCAAAAGCCAATCTAGCAGCACTACCTTTGGATCGTGAGGCACTTAATGATCTACGCAGGAAGAAGCTTTGCTTTTACTGCAAAGGTCCATATGATATCCATCATGATTTCCCTTTGAGGCCTAAGGGCAAAGCAAATCGTGTGATGTGGGCATATTATGAGGATGCAGAATCAGAAGATTCCAAACAGCAGGATAGTTCTGAGGAGGCAGAGGCTTCAGAGCCTAAGGCAGAGGCAAATTTAGAGCTTCATATATAGGAGGCACGCCTATCCAGCATTCAGTCGGATGAGTCATTCAGACTCTGTGGAGTTTTGGCAGGACAGAAGGTTACCACCCTTCTTGATACAGGAGCTACACATAATTTCATAGATGTTAGATTGGTGGAGGAGCGTGGACTCACTACCGAAGATTTTGAGGGAATTAGAGTTAAGGTAGCCGATGGTCACACTCTTAGGTGTGAGCGCATGATTAGAGACCTCCCATTGCGCTTGAACAACTATGAGTTCAAGGCTAATTATTTTGTAGTGAACATGGGGGACATAGAATTAGTCTTGGGTATGAAGTGGCTTCATTCATTTGAGGAAGTTACTCTTCATCTCAAAGATATGGAGGTTCATTTTCAGGTTGATGGGAAAACACATATTCTTAAGGCAATACGGGGCAGCAGCTTCAAACATATGTTTTTTCATCGGATGGAGATGCCTATACTACATGACATGATAGAGTGCGATGATGAGTGCACATTGGCACCAACACAGGAGAGATATGAGGACGAGCTTTGTCTTGAGGTGAGTCCAGTTTAAGAGTTAACACATGTGGTAGAGTCTCAGCTTTCTTTTACAGGTGGGTCACATGTTGATGATGATATACGTACAGGAGACAGAGGTGATATGATGCCATTGGATGAGAGTGGTGATGGACAGGGCCTGGAGTTTGTGTTGGTTGACAGCACTATAGATCGAGACTTCATTTGGGATCCAGGTATTCAGTGATTGCTTGAGGGCAAGCAATTTCAGGAGGGGCAGATTGTCATGTCCCCTTTTTAGTCGACATGTGCAGAGTAGATGATTAGCTTATTATGCGACCCTCGTAGGCTGATGAGATGGATAGAGGGTCTTGATGGCGCTGGGTTTGGTTTTCGTTTGGGCTCTTTAGGACATGAATTAAAGGAGATATTAATATTTGATTGATTTAATCAAATATTAATTATTTGGTCCAATTTTAATTAATTATTAATTAATTATTAATAATTAATTAATTATTAATAATTAATTAATTATTATTGGGTCTAATTTTAGGATCCTCATTCTAATTTAAGAATTGGTCTAATTTTAAGACCCTAGTTCTAAATTAAGGAAGCCCCAGTCTAATTTAAGGGAATCTAATTTTAGCAAGCACACCTTTGGAGGTGTATAAGAATCTCTCATGGAAGAGAGTATGTATCCATGCTTATTATTGATATTGATTCTTGTTAAGAAATTCTTCTGTGAAGACTGAGCCAAGGGTTCCAGGATTCCAATTGCATTGAAGAACGTCAACTCTTCATTGTGTGCGATTCAGAGGTTGTGAAAGATCAGCCGATCTATTGCCAAAATTGAGAGATAACTTCACCCAGAAGTTATCATAGTATTATAGGTATTTGAGAGATAACTTCACTCAGAAGCTATCACAAGGGTTTACAGGTATTTTCTTTATTTTGGGGTTTTGATTCAAGAATTATCCAGATATAGATCTTTTGTATTAGCCCATAATTCTATAGATCAAGATCAAGCATACAGGGTGTGTTATATCAGCGGCCGTACGAATTCTGTACAGATCCATGAAAATCCATACACATCAACAGGAAGTACAGGTACCAACATCGGTGAACAAATACTTACAGAGACCGACATCGGTCGACATACTACCGACATCAGCGGAGTAACGACTACAGATCGACCGACGACGGCAGTATAACCGGCGTCGGTGACTGTGTGTTTTACACGACAGGCCGAGACGAACCAGATTCAGAATTCTTTTCCAGTTTACAGAATATTTAGGCTATTCAGACCGTACTTTCAATAATTTTTTGTATACTTGACGGAGGATCTCTATTGTAAGCTTATGAGCAAATAAATAAGAGCTTATACTGTGTTTTATTTATCTAATTGAAGATATTTTGCAGAAATTCAGATAAGCAATTCAGAGCTTTTGTTTTGATATTCGAAGGGATATTACAGTGGTATCAGAGCTTTTGTGCAGATAAGAGAGCCCCTAAGTAAGGGACATCACAGTGGTATCAGAGCTTAAAGAGTATATATATTTCCAATTGGTTGGGGATATTACATACAAGACCTTTTTATTTTTTAAGAAGATGTTACTATGTTTATAGTTTGTAATTCCTTACCAAATAGGAGAAAATTATAGACACTTTAAATTGGCCACTGATAACCTTCAATCAAAATTTTGACTAATTTCCACTCAAAGTGCATAATTTGGCCTAAAAACACTAAAACATGATAAATGATGTGAAATTGACATATTCAAGTGCTGAATTTGGCCAAGGTATCACTAAATGGGGTAATGCAATTTATGGTCCAACTAACTTTAATCAATTCATTTTGAGTCAAAATGCTAATTTTGTACCCACGTGCTCTAGATTGCTCTTTCCTATCAAATCTTCTATATAAGACTCATGCCTTTGTTATTTAGTGTTGGTAACATCTTCAATGGGAATATGCATCCAATGCATCTGACAGTGACTTATAATTCTAATCTAGTCAAATTTAGGATTAATAACAAAGCATTTTGATCAATTTAGATAATTTGTGCATAATGTGCTTAATCATGCTCAAGAGCTAATTAACTCAAATCAAGGCCTAATCAAGAATTCCATGGAAACTTGTTGATTACTTTATTTTGGAAATGAATATTGAATATCTACATCATCAAGTGACCTCATTTCTTGGGAAGACAACCCTATCTCATAAATGCCACAAATATTAGGATTCATGCCTCATCAATGCCTTCCATTATGCCCTCCATGCCTTTTAATTGCCCCTTCTTGTAATGTCATGATGAGGATAATTAAAAACTTAATTCTAAAAATTGAATTAATCCTCAACCACACGTCTCAATCTTGATATGGATGGTTGAGGTTAAATATGGTCAAATCCAAAAATCTATAAATAAGAAGCCTCACAACATCATTTATAAGCTTAATTTGTGTAAATTTATAATGCAATATTGGTTCCAAAAGCTTAATGCAACTAGTGTTACCATGCCAAATTAATTCCAAGCCAAGCCAAGCCACAAGCCAATAGTGCCAAAGAGAGATGGAGGTAGCCAAGCTTCCATTGTTAAGGATTTCATGAGCACAAGTCGAGCAAGCCACTACTACAAAGGCATTTGGAGCATCCAAGGAAGGTGAAGGATCTCTTGTATTTAATCCCTTGATTTTTAGTTGTGTTTGTCATTTTTTTTACTAACTAAGATCTCCCTAGTGTCTAGGCCTAGAGATGTTATGCTATTAGTGTGTTTATTTCATTTTGTTTTCATTTTGGAACTAAGACCATACTAACCATCCTCTTTTGAGTCTAATTCTAGATCACATAAGATATTGTGGTAGTGGACCTTTTAGCACACTTTGCTATATGCTTTTTCTAGGGACTTTATGGCCAAGATAGGAGGATACCTTTCTACTAATTAGTCCTTTCTAGCTTTCAAGACAAGGTATGGAACCAAGGTAACCATAAGAACTCAGCCCTTAGCAAGGTTCCACATAGAGCCATACTTGGAGACAATGATAAATAAAAAAATTCTAATCAGTAAAGAGGAAGAAATAGTCTTAAATAGTGAAACATCTCCTCTTGAAGGTATTTCTAACCTCTATCTTGAAAATTAAAACACTGAAACACATGACCTTGATCCTTACATTTTCATTGAGGAAACTAATTTGGGAGTTTACTGTATGCATGAAGAGAACATCCCAATTCCTTCACTCACTAATAAAGATCATGAACTTGATGGTGTGTGGGAAATGTTCTTTGATGATTCAAGGAGAAAAATAGGTGTAGGAGATACTATCATGTTGGTTTCCCCATCAAAGAATCATTACTACTCTTCTTATAAATTTCACTTCAATTGCACTTACAACATGGCAGAATATGAAGGCTTAGTTCATGGTCTCTAATGGGTAAAAAAGAGAGGAATCAAGATTTTGAAAGTCTATGGAGATAGTGAGATGGTCATTCATCAAGTGAGAAGTCAAGTTACAGTCAAAAATTCCTTACTCAAGTCCTATAAGCATAGGGTATGGGATCTATTTGAGAATTTTGATGCCTTCAACATCTAGCCCATACCAAGAGACTTGAACAAGCACACTAATAGATTGGCTGTAATAAGAGCACATTTTAACTAAGCTACTGATGTTGAACAAGAGAAGGGTCAATCCCATATCAAGATCATTATGATACCTTCGATTCCAAATAATGAAGTGTCATGGAAAGTGTTTGAAAGTGATGAACACATTGCATACTTCTTATAAAAGAGGTAGGCTTCTCTTCAATAAATTAAAAGAAGTTGCATGATCATTATGAAGAGAAAATTATATAGCTGAAGACAAATAAAATACCCAAGGGATTGATTACCTTGGAGAGTGTCTTCAACAAGGATGATAAAAAAACCAAATAATGAGCATGTCAACAAAAGAAGAAAACTATGAGAGAGTTCTGATTTTCAAGGACAAAATTTTGAAGATTGGCAAGGCTTGTTCTCAGCTAGAAAGGCAAGATTTTATTGCATTATACAAAGAGTTTCATGACATATTTGCCTAGGAATACAAGGACTTGAAAGGCTTTGACCCAAGTCTAGCTCATCACACTATTGAGTTATATCATTGAGCTAAACTGATAAGACAAACGCAAAGGCCTATCAACTCCAAGGTAGAAGAAGTCATGAAGAAAGAGTTAACCAAACTAATTGAGTCTAGGATTATATTTCCTATCAAGCACTAAAATTGGGCAGCCAACCTTGTGTTGGTTTGAAAGAAGAATGGATAAATCAAACTTTGTGTGGATTTTCATGATCCAAATAAAGCGTCTCTCAAGGATCATTACCCACTCCCTTCCATAGAACAAATTTTGCACATTGTTTCAAGTTCTCAATGTTTTTCACTTCTTCATGGTTATTTAGTTTATAATCAAATATTAGTAAATGAAGGGGATCAATTAAAGGCAGCCTTCACTACCAAGTGGGGGACCTTTTCCTACAAGAATATTTCATTGTGTTTATCTAATGTTGGAGCTACATTTCAAAAGGTAATGGACATGGATTTCAAAAGTTTAATCAATAAGTTTTTGCTTGTTTACCTTGATGATATTACCATTTTTTCAAAGGATGATATTGATCATATGGACATCTAAGGCAAGTGTTTTATAAGTATATAGATTACTACATATCCCTCAATCCAAAGAAGTGCATCTTCATTGTCCATAAAGGTAAGCTTTTGGGTCATGTTGTTTCAAAAAAAGGCTTATCTATTGACCCCAAAAGGATTGAAGCTATTCTATACTTGTCTTTGCCTCAACACAAGAGAGGGTTGTAAAGTTGCTTTGGAAAAATAAAATTTGTAATGAGGTTTATCCCAAAATTTGCAACTATGATAAAGCCTATCATAGCCCTGATAAAAAAGAACCAAGTTTTTACTTAGATAAAGGAAGGTAAAGGCAGTTTTAAGGCAATTAAGCAAGTAATTGCAGCATCTCCCACTCTCTTAAATCCATTTTTTTCTAAATATTTCATTCTTTATACTTTTTATAACCTTGACACAATATCAGCTATGCTTATGCAAAATAATGATGAATATGTTGAGCAGCCAATTACTTTCTTTAGCTAAGGTTTAGAAGACTATGAAGTGAGATATTCTATTGTTGAGAAGCAAGCTTTAACCATCATTAGAGGATTGAATAATTTTAGGCATATGGTTTCCAACAAGATCCACATCATGGTCTCCCATCCTAGTACTAAGGATTTTCTCCTAAGCAAGGATCTTAATGAGAAGAGAGCTACATGGATCACGAAGGTGATGGAATATGACATTGACATCAAGGTATCCATCCTGGTAAGAGGAAGAGGTTTATGTGAGCACTTGTCATTTTACTTTCAAGAGCCAAAAGAGCAAACCTTGGTAAATCAATTTCAAGACCAGCGAACTAATCAAATGCAAAATCAAAGTTAGACACAAGACATCATTGGTTTTCTTCAAAATTGTGAGTGTCCCAATAGCTTGAAAAAATTTCAAAGAAGGTATTTTAGGCTGAAAGCTATTCCTTATTGTCTTGTGGATGGCATTTTCTTTAAGAAGGATGTGAGCAATGTGTTTCTAAGATGTATTAACAATGACCAATTTGATATGCTACTAGAAAAGTTTCATAATGGTGCAGATGATGGTCACTTCTCTCCTAGAACAACTACAAAAATAATGAGAGTTGGTTACTATTGGCCTAGTATTTTTAAGGATTGTTATCATTGGGCTAAGGTTTGTCCTCAATGTGATTTCTTTGTTTAAAAAAAAATATTGTTTCTCTTCCATTAAATCTTATCCAAGTGGACTAGCATTTCATGTAATGGGGCCTTGACTTCATTGGCATGATCAACCCTCCATCAAGTGTTAGACATAAATGGATATTGACTGCTACATACTACTTCACAAGATGGGTAGAGGTTGTTGCTTTGAAGGAAGCAAATGAAAATTCCATCTTGGAGTTTTAAGATAGCATCATAATAAGGTTTGGAGCTCCTCATGTCTTCATCTCAGATAATGCACTTGCTTTCATAAGTACTAAAACTTTTGATTGGGTAGCAAAGAGTGGAGTTAATTTAAGTACCCCATCTAACTACTACCCTCAAGGTAATAAATTGGCTAAGTCTACCAACAAGAACCTCATCAAGATCATCAAGAGGATGTTGGAAACCAATCAAATAGCATAGCATGGCAAGCTAAAGATAGCCTTATGGGTAGACATAATCACTCCCAAAAATTCAATTGGTAATTCTCCTTTTGTACTTGACTATGAGAGAGAAGCTAGGCTATCCATATCATAAGAGCTTCCTACCTTAGAACTTTCACAATAGCTAGAATGACTTGAAAACACTCCCATGGAGGTTAGATTGACAAAATTAATGTAGCTGCAAGAGGTAAGAGATGATGCACATAAAGCTTTGGAACACCATCAAGTTATCATGAATAAATCCTTTGACAAAAAGGAAAGGGCAAAAGTGTTTAATGAAAGTGACTTGGTCTTGAAATGGGATGAAGATAGAGAAAAACTAGGCAAACATACAAAGTTTGATACTTTGTGGAGTGGTCCTTACATCATCAGTAAGTGCAAGCAAAGAAAATCCTTTCAACTGTCCAAAATGGATGGAGAAGAGATGCCTATTATAGTAAATGGAATCTATTTGAAGCCTTGTTTTTTACCTTTTTTGGCCATGTCTTGTATATACCTTATTTTGGTGTGTTTCTTTTATTATGTTTGTTTTCCCTAAGTTCTTTAGAGCACAATGTTTCCATTTCAAGTGTTTTCTTTCCTTTTATTGGTTGTGTGTGTGTGTATCTCTAGCTTGTGTGTTCAACCATGGCTTGTTCTTTCAACTCTTATTTACCTTGCATGTCTCCATGCCCAATGGAAGGATTTAGGTGACTGGTCTTATGACATAGTGGGCATGTCTCCCCTAGAAATCACCAAAATGTTGACTATTTTTTGCATGACCAATTTATTTTTTCCCTTTGGCTCTTTTTTTTCTCCTTTGCTCATTTTTTGTGTTTGGTTTCTTGTTTTGTTGCTTGTCTTTTCCTTTCAACCTCTCTTGGTTTGGGCTCTTCTCCCTTTTTCTTTATTTTTTCCCTTTTCCTAGTTTGCCTTAACCTTTTTTACCTTGCTTTCCCTCCAAATTTCCCTTCAAACTTTTTTGAAGGGAACTTTGTTCTCCAAGTGACCATTCGAAAAAGTTTTAAAGGGCACTTTTCTGCCCTAGTGTCCCTTTAGACTTTTCTGAAGGGCACTTTATTGTCCAAGTGAACCTTTAGAAATGTTCTGAAGGACACTTTTCCACCCAAGTGTCCCTTCAACCTTTTCTAAAGGGTACTTTGTTGTCCAAGTGACCCTTTGAAAAAGTTTCAAAGGGTTATTTTACACCCAAGTGTCCCTTTAGACATTTTCAAAGGGCACTTTGTTGTCCAAGTGTCCCTTCAAACTTTTTTAAAGGGCACTTTATTGTCCAAGTGACACTTTAGAAAAATTTTGAAGTGATCTTTTCCATCCAAGTATCCCTTCAAAAAAAAATTAAGGTCACTTTGTTTTCCAAGTATCCCTTCAGACTTTTTTGAAAGGCACTTTGTTGTCTAAGTGACCCTTCAGACATTTTTGAATGGCACTTTATCTTTAGAAATGCCCTTCAAAAAAGTTTCAAAGGGACATTTCCTTTGGAAATGCCATTCAAAATTTTCTGAAGTGACCTTGTGCCTTCCCCAAGTCTCCTTCAAAACGTTTTTGAAGGACACTTTCTCAAGTGTAATTTAGGGAAAGTTCCCAAAGGAACTAGCCATTGCCTTTTGGGTAAAATTCTTGAAAGAATTTCTTCAAACAAATTATCTGAAGGAATTACTTCAAGAAAATTTCTTAAAACATAAGCTTGATCCAAATGGATCCCCATGACATCCCATAAGACATAAAATTGTATGAATCCAACTAGCCATTGGGATTCAAAGACATGACGTGTCGTAGGACATCAAATTTGATGTAGACAACTAGCCATTGGGATTCAAAGACATGACGTGTCATAGGATGTCAAATTTAGGGTAGCCAACTAGTATTTAGAGTACAACTTGGTGACATGATGCAAGATTTTAAATTTATGCCTAAAGTCTACAAATAAGAAGTAAAGTCATGGAGAAAACCCAAATGATTCTTTAGTGTAAATTGGGTTTCCCAACATGCTTGACTTATGACTTTTATAAGTAGAAGTAATCAAAGAACCTAAAAGTGTCTTAAGCAAAATTAGGTTTTCAAAAGAATTTTGGTTATTACTTTTATAAGTAGAAGAAATCAAAGAATCTAAATGGGTCTTAATCAAAATTGGGTCTTCAAAATATATTTTCTTATGACTTTTATAAGTAGAAACAATCAAAAAACCTGAAAGAGCAAGGATAGTGCAAATTGGGTTTCCCAACATGCTTGACTTATAGGTTTTATAAGTAAAGCCATTTAAAAGGCTTGAATGGGTCTACAGTGAAAAATTCAAAAACTTTTAGGAAGAATCTAATGTTTGTAGCTGTGATCTAAGACATTTCTTATGGAGGGTCATCTCACCTTTGGTTTTGTTGTGATCCTGGTCATTTCAAGAGGGAAAATCAAAGAGAAAGACAAGATCCAACTGAATGAGAGAACAAAAAGAATCAGTTTCACCAAGATGGTGACAAAAAACCATTTTGGAGGCTTCTATTTTGGCACCCAATATCTCTCTCTCTCTTTTGTTATAAATAGGACCCTTGGGCTCTTATTTTATCATCCACAGATAGTACAGTAAAGCCCTATTGGAATGTTTTGCCATTTTCTTACCTTTGAGAAAAGAAGCATAAGTCTATTTTCTTTATAAGTTCTAAGCATTTTCTTGGGCATGTAAGAGACATAGAGTGATATCAAGTGATGTTTTATCCTTTTGTTCTCTATCCTTCATGCTTTTGAGCAAAGAGTTGATCTAACAGGTCATGTAGACTGCATTCTAGCTGTATGAGATTTTGCACATGTGTAACCCTTTTTTGAACTATACAAGTTGTCTTTTTTAGTTATTTACCTTATTTTATTTCATTCATTTTGTCTCTACATTGAAATAATTATGTTGGAATCTTGTAGAGCTTGAGTTATAGACTATATTCTATTGTATTGTGCATAAGTATAGGGCATACATGTGGATACTAATTTTTGGTGTATCACCATTTTAGACTATGCTTTTAATTTATGTAAACTTATAACTCTTTTCACTCATATAAATTGGTTCAACATTTTTACTATGCAAAAAGCTAATACAGGGAGCTAGCCCTTTCAACCCAGAGGTTAATTTCCACTTATAGGTACACCCACAGACCTATAAATGTCCCAACATTGCCCAAATATGAAAGAGGCATGAACAAACCTCTTCTAGGGTGCAATATTTGGAGACAACAAGTACCAAGATAAGACTATATTTTCATGTCCTTGGGGTACCAATGCATATGTTTTAATTCCATTCAGTTTGTGCAATGCTCTAACCATCATTCAAAGGGTTATATTAAGCATCTTTTATTATCTATCCCATGATTACCTTGAAATATACATGGATGAATTCATAATATATGGTGAAACATATGATGCATCCCTCAAAAACATTGAGAAAGTCCTCTAACACTATCAATACAACCAACTATCCCTGAGTCATGAAAAATGCTACATGTTGATGACTGAAGGTATTGTCTTAGGCTACCACATCTCACCTATAGGTATTAAGTTATATCCTACCAAAATAAACATAATCAAAGACTTACCAATTCCACAAAATTAAAAGGATGTTAGAAGTTTCTTAGGACAAGTTGGCTATTATTGTAGATTCATTAAAGATTTCAAAAAAATTGTAGTTCCTTTTATTTTTATACTTTTTAAGGATGTTGGTTTTATTTGGACTAATGTTTGTCAAACAATATTCAAAGAAATAAAATATATACTAATAAAAACTATATTATTGAGAGTTCCTAATTGGACATTACCCTTTCATATCCATACTTATGTTTCTGATACTACACTAGGATTTATCCTTGGTTAGAAGTAGTCCTTGAGCTATGCCATATACTTCATCAGCAAAAACCTTCAAGAGGATGATCTCAATTATATGATAAAAAAAAGGTAATTTTTTGTTTTAGTTTATGTTATCAACGAGTTTAGACACTACATTATTGATTATCTAGTTTTCATCCATATTGCACCAATAAGGTATTTAATTAATAAACCCACAATCATTAGAAGGATAATTAGGTGGTTACTTTTGTTTTAAGAATTTTATATTACTATTTTATATAGACTAGAAAAGGATAATTTAGTTATGGATTTTTTTATCACATTTATAATTTGATGAACAAAGTCTGATAGTAGATGACTCCTTTATTAATGAACATATTTTTGTATTAACCTCTACCCCTCATTGATATGCAAACATTTATTATTAATTGGCTACAAGATTTCTACCACGAAATTTATTTTTAAAATAAAGGCATAGTTTAGTCATAAAAAATGGTCCAAACTCATGGTTCTCTAGTTACCTTTTTATCACTGGGCCTGATTCATTCATGCACTGGTGTATCCACAAAGATAAGGTTGTTGACATCCTTAAATCATGCCATGATGAACCCTATGTGGGTAATTTTTTTCAAAGAGGACTATCATCAATATTCTAATTTTAGGATACTATTGGCCTACCTTGTACAAGGATGCATTTGAATATACCTACGAGTGTGATCAATCCCAACATATGCATAAACCCACACATTTAGATGAGATTTCATTCATTATTAATTAATTTTGGAACCATTTGATAAGTGGGGACTTGATTTTGTTTGACCAATTTATCCCAAATCAAAAAACAAAGAGTACATATTGGTTTACACAAATCATGTGTCTAAATAGACAAAGGTGAAAGCCTTAACCCATGCAAGAGATGAGAAAGTTGTAGAATGTTTATATGAAGAAATTTTCACCCACTATATAATACCACAAGATATTATTACATACCAAGGGCCTCAATTTACAACTAATCTCATAGCTTCCTTTGTCTAAGAATATGAAATCAAGAAAAATAAATTCACCCCATACCATCCTCAATCCAACAAACATGTAGAAGTTATAAATATAGAATTAGAGAATATCCTCAGAAAAATATTTAATGTGCACTATAAATATTTTGAGGCTCATATTATTTAATAAGTTTCATCATATCAAATTACATAAAATCCACACTTGGCCTCACCCCATATGAATTCATCTATGGAAAGAAGCTTATCCTCCCCATTAAATTTGAGCATAAAATGTGAGGACAACATTATAACTTGTCTTAGATTTATCAAAATCATATAAGGAAAGATTCATGTAGATTAATACTTTAGATGAAGTCAAAATATATGCATTCAATAATATTAAATTAATACAACAATAAAGAATAAGATGGCACAACAAGTACATCAAGATAAGATAATTTTATCTAGGATATTGGTCCCTATTTTTTTATTCCAAGTATAAATATCATAAAGGAAAGCTAAAAACCATATGTCTTGGGCATTATGAAATAGAGTAAGTCTTTGAGAATGGAGCTATCAAGTTGTATACCATTGGTCATATATGATTTCACTTACTAGTTAATGGTCATAGCTTCAATTGTACAAGAAGCCTCTTTCTAAGGAGACCTTCACATGGTAGCTTGTATATGGACATATATTTTATTCCTATCATCCCTTTGGCTATATTAATTCTACATCAACATGATATTTTAGTATACCCTTTCTCTCCATTGACAAAGGAAAAGCACTTTATTTTAGCATGTCTATCCATACATATGTTTGGTTGGCTACAATTTAAATAAACACTCAGATTGATCAAGTTGTTTAGTTGATTATTTAGGGTCATAAATTAAGTTTTAAAAAGTAAAAAATTGGAAATGAAAACCTCTAGGTGTTATTGATAGATGTTGGCCATAAAACTAGTCCTTAGCTAGCTAATATCTGTATATAAAAATCCTTGATGGAAAATCAACTTACTAACCATCTAAGGAGAGATTAAAAATTAATAAAGAGAAAAGAAAATAAAATTAATAAAAATGTCCTTTACAAACTCCCTCTTGATCATTTTTCCCTCCTATAACTTACAAATTTGTTTTAACCCTTTCTAGGTAGCCTTAGTTTGTAACTTTTTTGATACAAGATACAATTTTAGATGCTAAAATATGCCAATTTACTTGTTACATGCTGACTAACAATTGTTATAAGATGCATTATTTATATTATTACACTATTATTAGGTACTCAAGGATGATGGAATCATGAGGAAACTAGATGTAAATTATCATTTCATGTCTCATTTCTCTCACATGATAGAATGTACACCCAATGCCATAAGTATAAGTTCCTACCAAACATGAAGAACATGATATAGGATGGTGGATCTTAATGGCTTATCTATCCATGTCACCACATTTTTACATCTTAACAAACATTATTACTTTAACATATGCATTCATAAAATGGTTCATGTGCTTCATCATGATGTAATCAACCTTATTCTACATCTCCTAGCTCTATCACTCCCTCATGGTGTCCAACACAACTTTACATATTAAAATGTCCCATCAAGTAGAGGTAATCATGCTTTTTTATCCAAGGTAATACTAATTAATTATTTAAACATGGTTATAATTATGTTATCATGTAAAATTATGTGTGAGATTATTATTATGGGTAAAGCTTGTGGTAATTCAAAATCCACTTTGACTACTGGTCCCATTAACCTTTATATCACATCAACCTTGTTATCCTATGCCGAATACTCTACCACTATTATCCATTCCCATTTTTACTACATGGATACTATATTATATCATTCAATCACAAGTTAATTATAAGATAATTTGGGTGTTTCCATAAATTCATTTAATATAAATCCATGTTTTGCAACATGTATCAAAATGTGAATTGACTTATGTAATCACAATTAGAAAGATTGAGGCAAATAATAACCATCATGCAAAAATATAAATATCTTGTTATCTAAACATATCTACAAAACCCTCCTAACTATATTTTACTAAAAAAATAATTAAGCCACCATGGGAGGAGATTACGTCAGAAGACAACCCATATATCTCACTCCATTATTGGAGAAATTAGATGTCACCACTATTTTCAAATATGTAGGGTGGTTGTCGTACTTTGAGAAATTGATTGAGTATGATCTGAGGTTTCATAGGATTTTAATAGCACATTTGAATATAATAAGGCTACTATGAAAGGAATACATATAAGGGATGATGATAATTTCCTAGGATAAGTAATTGGTCTTCCATGAATAGGGGAACTATGAAAATAAAGTTTGAGTGTTGAAATAGAGAGAAATATTATGTGAAGGAAATGAGCATTTAAACTTCTCTAAGAAGGTAATGTTTCATCTCTCACTACATTAGGTATGGGTATAAGTTACATTATTCAATCTCAAATAATTTACTTGTGAGGGGAGACACTCAATGCTATATACTACTCATTTTAAATTTATCAACCACTTGAGGAAAAACATAAGGATAAATGTGCCCAATGTTTTTTTGAATATGTTAAATATAATGACTGAGAAATATCAAAAAGGTAAACCAAAGTCATCATCCCATCACTATCTCATTCAACTCATTATTTAGAGATGTCTGAGTAGTAGTAGAACCAACTTGGATTGGGAAGAATTTTTAAAAATACCATTGGTGGAAGATAGTGATGAGGAGGAGGTAGTAGAAGAAACAAATGAAGATGAATAATAAGTTGTGGAGGAAGAAGAATAAGAAATAGAGGTAGAGGAAGAGTTTAAATTAGAATATGAATAAGAAGTAACATAAAATGATTATGTAGTTGTTATTATCACCAAATATCACACCCTAAAGGAGGTTATTCAATCCTACTGTAATATTTGGGAAACATTGAAATACATATAGGCATGTGGGTTTTCTATGGTAGAGGTAAACCTCTAGGTTTAAGCGCTAACTCCCTAAATTGATCCTTAACTGATTATCACCTACACTAAATGATTGCTTATGTGAAATTAGATATAAGTAGACATGAAATTCAACTAATATAATTGGGTGATATACCATAAATATATCTATAATATTATCATACATGTGCACTAAGAAACAAGACTCACAACACTATCATCAAGTCCTGAATTGCTCTAACATTAGTATTTCATAAATGGAGGTGATATGAATGAAAATACTCAAGGTAAGTGAACCAAAGATAATTTATACATAGTAAGGCTAATTTTACACTATAAATTAGACACATACAATTTAAAACACTTCATGTGACTTGTTAGAGTGAAATAACTTGCATCAAACATGGAAGGATTGAGAGAAAACAAGGATGGATATCAATCACTTGACTATTCAATGTACATATTTTCACACACATTGAAAAGATAGTTTATGAAATCAAAAAAAAAATCATATATATTTCAAAGGACAATTAATATATGAAAACAATAGGGCTTTGCCTACCTAGTGTGGAATTTGAATACAAAATCCAAAATGGCTTGCATTTATAGATTGTGTGAGAGGAGAGAGAGAATTAGAGTTCAAGGGTCACAATGCCACTTGTCAAGGAATGAGAACTAGTTAAATTATAGTATTATTTAGTGTATAATAGAGTTATATAATGTCTTCTTGGACAAATGTCTGTTTGAATCATGGAAACTCTCCAAACTTGGTGTAAGGGTCTTTAAATGGCTTCTTGAAACTATCTTCATGATTATGCATCTTTTGAATTTTTAAGACCATACTAGGGAGAGTTGACACATATGCAACGTCAAGGAAGGGTTATCAAAAAACTTTAATAGTCATTATATGCCTTTATAACCACTAGTCTTCTTTTAGACACTTGTTCTGATCATCTAGAATCACCATCACTAGCTTTTTAGGCTTCATTATCATATTTTTCACCAAAAGATCCTTCAATTTCTCAATAAAATAAATGTAAGGGGTGATATTAATTTTTTATTGAGTCCCCTTTCCTTCCATTCCATGAATTAGACCTTAAAATGACCCCCAATTAAAGTTCTCACCTTCTCATTGGGCAGTCACTCTCTATTTCCATTATCTACCATAGACTGCCTGAAGTGTAAGAGTTAGCAGAGATGTTTATGTGATCTTATGAGGTGATAAATGCAATTATAGAGTTATAATAGGTCCCACTTGACCTCACCAAATTACTCTCACCTTTTCATTCTTCTCTATACCTATAAGAAACATAAAACCTAAAAAAACATAGTTCTAGACATGTTCATACAAATAAGGTGCAGACCAATCTGATAGAAGGATAATGGAAGAGTCCTTATAGGCTAAAAACCATTTCTAGACAAAAATATCCCTCATGAATACATATTCACTCATTTCTTTCCCATTGGGTCTTAGGCAATGGTTTAGGAGGGTTTCTAATGTTTCAAACTATTAAGGATTATTCATGAAATCCTAACATTGAAACCTCATACCAATTCTACTAATATCATGCTAGGGACCCTATTTAAAAACTCTTCTTAACTCATTATATTCTCATGCATAGTGTCTTTACTATTGTGATCATCCAAAGATAGTGTATCAAGCTCTTTAAGTGCATTCTACATACCCTTAAGGTGTTCTTAGGCCAAAAATGACTTTCTAATGATTTCCCCTATAGAAAAATAGTTTCAAAAAACCTTATAACTCCCATATAAGGTTATAAAATGTGTGGTAAGGTTAATTTTGTCTTATAAATGAGATTGAGACCCCATTAGGTCTTTAGGCCTAGTCTAGGCCAAGTAGGCCTAAACTGTGTTCATGACCTAAAACCTTATCTACATGCCTTCTTAGAATGTTGAGGCCTCCCCCATGATTTTTCATGTTCAAGATAATTCTCCACACTTTTATTTTAGTGTTCCAACACTCCTATCTCATCTCTCTTTCCACTTCATGCCAAACTTGCAGTTATCTTCTTTCCTAGATTGCCCTCTATTTGAGATAGAATAGAGGGAATATCCCCTATTTTCTCAAGTAAAATGAGACTATGGGGGGATAAATTAGGTCATGTAGGTTCTATTTAAAAATTTTAATATCTTTTAAACCTCTGAAATGTCATCAACACTCCAAATCTTCAAGGTAGACTCACATAGTTGATGACATGCATGTACTTTAAGTCATGATTGTAAGTTGAAGGTTAAAACCCTATTTGCTCTATTTCCCTGTTATGAAAATCATGTGAAGTTAGTCCTGACATTTTGAGAATGGTTTTTTCATGATCAATTCACCCTACAACCTCTAACAACTTTCTCAATTCACCTCTCTCACTTGACTAAGCTAAACTACCTATTACAGCAAATTATGGGTATATGTTCCCAAGTAAATAAGGTTCCTATAGTATGTTTTGAACCATGTGTGTCATGTTTAAGTCCTCATTTAAGTTATCAATCCATTTCAAAATTTCTTAGACTTGTTCATATCATGCCTATGTTAAGCCAACACCCAAACTATCATGTTCTAATGTATTGTCACTCTATAGCCAAACTATATGTGATCATTCTGAGAGTAAAAGGAACCCTATAGGTGATCTTCAACCCTTGAAACTTATGTTTAAAATATTAATATAATTTTTAGATCACTAGATCACTCTCACCTTAAATTTACATCCATGCATGTAGGTTTCTCAATCTTTACTCTCTTATCACCAATTTTGTGTATGCCTATAGTCAGGTTGTAGGTTTAATTTTGAGAACAAGGGTACTCCTATAGTTGGTTTTCAAAAAGTGAAAATTTTTATTCCATGGCTTAGGATATTTTTGAGGTTATTAGCTCACTTTTAATCTATACCAAGTCACTTTTATTATAGGTTATACTTCTATTAGGTCCCATTGTATTTTAAGGCCATTTGAACTCAAAAAATTGTAGAGTATACTGACATGCTATAATAAGAGAATGTTTGAGATGGAAAATATATATACATAACCTAATCATGGAAAATAAACTAATTTATCATATAAATTCATTTCCATGTGTTTGGGTTACATTATGGAAACATTCAGACTTGTAAAAAACTCAAGGCACTTTAATGTGGAAGGATCAAAAGTGAGACAAAATCCTTATTTCATAAAGTTTAAAGTACAGTGTCTCTGAAGTAACTTTATCAACTTATGATCATGGATCTCAAGTATATCTAAAATATGATTACTCCAAGACTATCACAATGTCACTTTTAATGCTCATATCCTTCAATTAAACTTCAAGTAAGTCCAAATTCCTTCATTCATCATCCTCAGGTCTCTATGGAGTTACCTGTAGGTGGACATCAGCTCACTGACTATGTACATTAGATAATTGGTTGTCTTAACCAATATCACACCATTTGAATAGTTTAAAATTGTTTTCCCACACCTTGAGAGTGTATTAAATATATTTAAAAATCCTTATCGCATCACCATGATTTCTCAAAACTCCTTTTCACTTGATTGTAGATGAATGTCTGTAGGGAAGTCTGACTGTGTATGTTTCTGACTATGTTATTCCTCTAGATATGACTTAAAACTCAACATCCAAGGACAAACTATTGATCACTATGAAGTGGAAGGTTAAAATTAAACCATTACCTTTCATTATCATTTTTAAGAATATCAAAAAAGGATATAATCCCCTGTAAATGATGGAAACTATCTACAGACTAGAAATGGAGCTCTCACCTAGAAAAGTGAGGTAGCTTTGCTCAAACCTTGAATTAAAAACATGAAAACAAGGTTGGAACCATGAGATAAGGGTGATCATACTCTCTATTAACATGTTCCACACTTTTTTTGTATAGAACAATCCCTACAGAAGAGAAACCTTGAGGTGATAGGAATGAGCATGTAGAAAATAACACCAAACTTCTTAGCATTTGTTCATAAAGGAAAAGAAACCAATCCTAGAAATATTATCATGGATTTGAAGTGGATAAATATTTATTTCATATCACAATATCATTTGACCAAATTCATCTCCTTCTATCCATACTAAACCAAAACTGGTTGACCATTCTTGCATGCCAAGGAGAGCAATGGAGTAAAATGGTTTTATACCATTTTTGGGATCTTCAAAGCTGATCCATCATAGAAATTATTTAAAGGGACTTTAAGGGTCACTGAAAATCCTTCCACACATGCCAAAAATATTGCATAATAGTATAACTTAACTAAAAACTACCTCTAACTACCTGATTTTATTGTTCTGATGTAGGAACATGCAAACTTAAGTTAAATACTACCACCTATAACAAGAGTTTGACATGGGGGATGTTGAAATACATTTTTTAACATTTTTATACTATATAAAACTATGCAAGCTTCAAAAATGACCCAAAAATGACCTTAGATGACATGAAATGACACAAGGATTAAAGGCAAATATGACCAAGGCTAAAGGCACATCAAATGACATCATTAAGACCATGGTACACCCTATAATTTCCCTATATCAAGTTTTCAACTATAGTAAGTTGACCTATTTTGACTTGTGGTCAAAATAGTCAACATTCTTGGTGATTGCCTAAGGGTGACAAGCTAGTTATACTAGAGACCAATAGCCTACTCTCATCTATTGGGATATGGAGTCACCTCTACATATATAAGACATTGAATTGCCTTTAAAACCACACTAAACAATAAAAATCTAACAATAAACAAAAACACACATGTTTTTTCAAGAACACTTATAGAACACACACAACAAAAGTAAAGACACATCTAACCTAGTATATACAAGACCTTAATGCTTGAGATGAAGAACAACTCACCATGCTTCAACTAGGGTAAAAAATGGTTCCTATTTCATCCTTAATACTCCATAAAATGAACCTATCATGTGGAACATACTTATCAACAAACACTTACTCTTGTTGATGGTCAAATTACTTACCATCCTTGATTATTCTTATGCTTATAAGTTTACTACTTGGAGCTTTAAAATATGTTTTATTCTTCCTTCCAAGGATATTCTTAGAGATTGCATCTTGATGGACTTCTATCATGTTCACATATCACTTCTCAAACTGAGTGTTATGAGTCATCCATGTTGCTTCAACATTGTTCTCTCCTAGGATAAAATGTACTTAATGTATATGATCATCAAGTTCATCTTTTTTTTGCTCTAAAACATGTGAAAATGGTTCAACCTCAGGCTAATTCCTTGATTATTCTTCAATAAAAACCATATCTTCCTTGACTTTGTTAGTATTCTCTATGATTGCAACTTATTTTAAAGTAGTAAGACACACACTATAATTCTCAATAAGACTCTCTATTTCATGCTTAGTAAGACAATCAAAACCCTATTTGTTAGTCCCATCAACAAACTCATTATCAAGTTCACACTTCTTAGGAGAGGTTGACTTACCAAACTACTCAAACTCTTGACTTATGGCATTGAAACTTTGTCATAGGTCATCTCCCTCCTCATGTATGTCATGTTCAAGGACTTATTGATCAATTACATGTAGAAAGACATTATTATTCTCACCATAGTGATCTATCATACTTTTAAAACTATCATCATCATACATGTGAATGAGGTAATTACCCTCATAATCTTTTGAAAAATAATGTTCACTATTTACCTTAGATTTATCATATGCTCCCTCATGGATGATGTATGTGTTGAGATTATTTTGTTCAAAGTAGGTTTATGGATCATGTCCATAGGTGTCTGCACCATACTCCTCCAAAAATAGATCAGATATGCCCTCAATATTAGATGTATCATCATCCATAACACAATCATCATGATCATTGATGACATAATTCAAATTGGAGATTGCTTCTACATGGGGATCAATGTGAAACTTAACTAGTGGTTGAGTTATGATAGTTACCTTTGATCCATACCTCATCATAAAGGCTAAGAAGGACTAATTAGTTGAGAGGTATCCTCTTATCTTGTTTGTGAAATCCCTTGAAAGGTAGATATCAAAGTGGTTAGGTAAGTCAATAACCATATTGTCTTGAAGGATGAGGAAGCTAAGATAATCATGAAAAAAAACTCTCAATCCTTTGACTAATCCTACTCACTTAGCAGGTGTTCCATCAAGTTGAATCACCACTTTACTATATGGTTCATACTTTAGACCCAATTTATCAGCTACATCTTATTGAGGTATGTTCCTAGTGTTGGTTTTAAGGAATTGATGTTATCATTGATGTCAAAGTTAAGTTAAATACCCTCTATGTGAAAATTCAAAATTGATGTCATGTTTGGTGAAGTGAGGTGTGACAAATAAGCTTGGTCTCTCTATGGAGAGAAAATTTGAAGGAAACTAGGTACTTTTTATGAGTATTAATGACATGTCAAGATTAGGTTTAAGATATAAGGGAAACATTTTAATTGAGCTCTAAAGTATTGGGGAGCATACAAGGTAAGCACATGGGTCAACACATCCTTATATTATATATGAGGTCTTGGTAAAAGATAGTGATATGATAAAGCTCATAATTCTATTGAGAGTATCCATATCTTTAGAGAATCATGTTTGAATAATGACATCATTGAGAGCTAGCTTGCTTGTGTCTAAACTCTGAGTACTAGGTATCTTGAGTAGCTTAGTCTAGTTCTAAGAGAAGGTGTATGCATGGTAGAGACTTATGATTTGGGTTAGTAAAATAATGATAAAATGTTCTAATCTATGTTAACAATGATCAAGAGATAAATAATCTTACTAATGAGTTTCAAGGTCTAGTTTTAAGGCTTAACCTTTACTTAAAAGACCTAGTGAAATGACATAGGATTGGTAGCATGTGATTTGGGCCATTTGAGACCTATGTGAGTAATTTTTGAAATTTATGAGTAGGGCATGAGTTCATATGACATGATTTTTGAGTGTTTAAGATAGTTAAATATGTTTTAAGGCATGATCATAGTTTAAGAATGACTGTCAGTATAAGGCCTAGCATGCAAAGTGACCTATAGTGGCTTAATAAGGGGTCAAGATAATTTCCAAGGATGACAAATATCTTGAGATAATTTACATATGTGTGAGAGTTATTTTAATTGTGTGGATAAATTTTAAAGTCAATTCTTGAAGAAGAAAATATGAAAACCTATGATAAGGTTCCCTATGTGAACAAAATAGGGTGTTGCATACCCGAGAAGAGATTTATTATACTCATTTTCACATGAAACATTTGCATGAGAACTTGATCACTCATGTAAGTTTGGTGTAGTCCTTATCTTTATTTTCTTAGCATTATTTTTTAATATGAGGGGCAATCCTTTATGAATGATTGATAAGAAGTGAAACTAGTCAAAACCCTTATAATGACCCTATAAGAAAGATATAGTCAGTTATAGATCAAAATGGTTTAGTTGACCTATTTTTATGTTTTTAACATGAAAATTATTCTTCAAGTTACTTAGGTGGTTTTGGTTTGTCATGATAGTGAGTAGAAGCTACAGGAAACCCCTTATTTCTAGGAATTTTGATGTAACAAGTAGGGTTGACTAGGTAAAAGCATGAAAATGGATGGATTATGATGTGTAAGAATTATATTTCATTATTATTAAATTTTATAAGTAGGTTTCAGACCAAAAATTTTCTAAATTGGTCATGGAATTTGGTCTATCTCTAAACAAGCCTAATGAGCAAAACAATGGGAAAACTAGGTGAGAATGAGAATGAGATTAGGGATTAGTTGCAGAGGAATAGGGATGGATAATAATTCATGGATTAATTATTAAATAACTATTAATCATATACCCTTGGTGTATAAATGTTTATGATGCCTATACTCAAGCAAAAATATGTCATCAAACTAGTCTATCTAACACAGTTAAGTCTGTGTAGAGTGAAGCAATGAGATTAGTCTGTAAGACCAATATTGATATATGAACATTAAGTATTTATTTTCAAAGATGATATAATTATTATAAATGTCTTAAAAAAAACCATTTTAATATCACATATGTGTTCCCAAAGGTATTTTAGAATTTGATTTTCTTGGCTGTGTTTTTGAGGCTATAGACAACTTTTTGTGTGTATGTGAAAATGATGTTTCTGAGTCATTTTTCACTAATTTTAAGGGTATAATTACATTTAATGTGTTATAAAATTATAATAGTATAACATTAATATATTTTTATTCATTTTAAGTCCTTATTCAAGTATGGAGAGTCAAATGTTTTTGACTATTTGTTGATAGTGTCTGGTGGTTATGAGTAAGCCATTTACAGGAGTGTTCTTGAGGCCTTTTATCATGTGTGATGAAAAAAATAATATTTGTAAGTATTTTAAGTCATAAATATACTATTAATATGATTTTATTTATGGGTCATGTGGCAAATTTGTGTATATGGTTCAGATTTACAAGACAAACTTTCTAGAAAATAGAAGGCCTAATGGCGAGTAGACCTAATTGGATGGTTCAAGAAGTGAAAAGAGCCAAATGGTTTTGGGAAAATAATAATAGATTATTATTTATATGTTAAATTTACATATTAAGTTTTCCATCCATTTTTAAAGTCTTAAAGTGTTTAAAGGAGGTCTAAGTGAAATGTGTGCTTATGGAAGGCCTAATTGCATTAGGTCTCTATTAGACCTAATGGAGGTTTTAGCCCTTAAGGGTAGTGACCGACCATTATAATTTTTGTTTAAATTTTGAAACATTTTTAATTAAATATTTATATAATAATCCAATTTTTTTTATCTCCTTTTCCAGCCAAGATGGGTATGAGAAAGAATCAAGTATAAAGTCAAAGCCTAATAAGCCTATTTTGACTAGTTAGAATATTGAGATATTGAGTGAAGGATATAGAGTTTTGGATAATATGTTAAGTGATTTAAGATAATTATATAAATTATATTAATATTAAATTAGTATATATCTATGTTTTTGTAGGTGTTGAACAAGGTCATTTGACCTAATTCTACCAAGGAAAGGGTTAATTAAGTAAGAAGGCCTAATAGGTCGTTTGAGTAAGAAATAAGTGCAAGAAGAGAAAATAAAGGAGGTCATAATCAGTTGAAAAGTAAATAGTTTTCCAAGGGTGATCATATATTCAAGGTATTTTATTTTTTTCTTTTTTGCTTAGTGGGTTGGATCCTCTTTGCAGATTGAAGCTTGTTAAATTCACTAGTTGAGTTGGTGTTTGACTAGTGAGGGGTTGGTGCTCCTTATGGGATTGTTGCCTCACTAAAATTTTGATTAATTTATTATATTACATTATTCAAAGTTATACATTAGTGTATTTTCTTTTCTTATATGTTTTCCCACATATATTCCATGTCCTTATGGTGTTTACTTTTATAGATGCTTGTGTATGCATTAATTCGTGTATGTAAGTGAATGAATGATTCATGAATATTAAGTGAAATTGGAGGAATATATTAATACAACTATTTTACCCCCACCCCTATTATTATTTATACTTCCAACATTTTTTATCATATCAGGTCCTTTAAATTAGGTCTTACAACCTAAAGGAGATTTTAAACAAGCTAAGATGGCTAGTCAAGCACAAGGTGGTTTTTATACAAGAAAAGCTCCATTTTTTAATGGATCCAATTATGCCTTTTGGAGTGTTAATATGAAGACATATTTAATGTCTCAAGGTCATGATGTTCAGCAATTAGTCTTGGATGGGTACACTACACCCCTTATTCCTCCTAGGGATGCAACATGTAAGAAGGCTAGTGACAATAAATCAAAAGTAATGAATGGTATTATATCTGGCCTATCAAAGGAAAAAATTGTGAAGGTAATGCACTATATATCTACCAAATAAATTTTGGATAATTTTAAAAATATTCATGAGGGATATTCCAAGGTTAAATTGGCCAATTTACAAACCTATAGAAGACAATTTAAAAGTCTAAAGATGAATGAAGATGAGATCATTACACCCTACATGTTGAGAGTTGATGAAGTGGTCAACATCCTAAGAGGTATAAGAGAAGAATTGAAAGATAATAATATTATTAAAAAGGTTTTAAGGTCTCTAACTCCAAAATTTGATTTTAATGTATGTGTCATTGAATAAATGCAAGATTTAGACAAGCTAGAGATGGATGGACTTCATGGAACCCTAATAGCTTATAAGATGAGGGCAAGTGAAGGAAAACATACAAAGAATAAAGTTGTGTTCAAGGTAAAAAATAAGATAAAAGAGAAGAAATCATAATATAATAAAATCAAAGATAATTATAAATCTAACATTGATGATGATGATTTGATAGCTATGTTTTTAACAAAATTGAAGATAGGTTCAGGTAAATACAAGGGCAAGCTACCTTTTAAATGCTTAAATTATGGAGAGGTTGGACACTTTACCAACATATGTCCTCATAAGCATAAGACAAAGGATGATGAAGAGCATGATGATGATAAAAAAGTCTTATAAATCTGATAATAATAATGAAAACTTTATAATATATGACAATAAGAAAAGGTTCTTCAAAAATAAAAGGAGTCTTTACACCAAGGAAGATTTTATCTCATCTAATGAGAATGAGAGAAGTGATTTAGAGAGTGATAATGAAGGTGATGGTCCTAATTTTAATGAGGTTATCTTCATGGCTGAAGAAGCAAGCTACTCAAATCCATAAGAATCTATATGGATTGGAGGTGTTATTGGTGATTTAGATGAAGAAAGAAATGAGGTGGATCTTAAGGATGAGTTGATGAATACACTATAAGAATTAAAAATGGTAAATAATAAGAATAGGGTGATGAGATCTCTTATAAAATATTATGAAAATTAAATTAACTTGTTTGAATCGAGACTAAGCAACAACTCCAAAGAACAAGTAGAAATAGTCAAATAGGTGGAGAGTCAACTTGAAATTGTGACTGTAGGCCTATAAGTAAAATAAGAACAATATGAAAGGTGTGTAGCTGAAGTGAACTCTTTGAGAGCTGAATTGAAATAAGCATCAAATAAGGTCAAGTCCTTTGTGAGGTTTGAAAAGATTATCAGTGATATAGACAATATTCTAAGTAGCCAAAAGGATGTTAGTGACAAAATACGCCTTGGATTCATTAGAGATAATGAGAAGGACACTAACATGATCAAAAAGGTCAAAAATCAACCAAAGAATGAGTGTGTTGACATAATAGAGGTCAATTCTATCAAGAAATACAATAACATAAGGAATGATAATCCTTTCAATGGCTATTGTTATTCATGTAACCAATTTGGTCATAGACAAAGGCATCATAGAAGGCCCTTAAACAATGAATTTTCATGGAACTATGAGGAGAACCATCAGCCAAGAGGTATGGGTCATGGTTTATTTTCATCTAGAGGGATAATATCTTTCAATTATCATAAGTTTGATCATATTTCAAAATACTATAAGCATGACTTCTCAAAACAAGACAAGAAATTTGAGGCTTCTAGAATCCAAGAAAGAGGATAAAATATTAAGTGGAAACCCAAGGTAGTTAAGGTTAATAACCAATCTACAAGTCCAAATGGACTATTTGTCATGGTAGATCAAAATCAAGATGCAAAGGAGTGCTAAGAATTTTCTCTATCAACTCAGATTTTTGGAGTCAAGACCAATAAATCAAGCCATAATGTTGATCAAACAAAGATTGAAGGGTTCAAGATATAAACATAAATCAATCATAATAAGATCATGGAGTAAGTTCAATCCTACAAGGACATAAAGATCTGAAAATCTCCTAAATTTATGTTATTCTAGTTATCTAGAGCATAAGTGACTCCATTAGGATTCATGGAGGCACTCATCCATCAAGAAATAAGTATGAAGGATTCTCCACCATAGGGGGAGTTATATGGTCTTAATTAAACTTTAGATTCAAGTTTTAATCAAGAATTCTACTATAGGTGTGATCACAAGAAACATGTCACAAAAATTTTGCATGGTGACTTGATCAAACCAAGTTACAATTTTGAAAATGTCCTAAATTTTCATGGAAGATAAATGGAGTTAATCATACCTCATGAGTATGTTTATGAGTCTAGTTTGTGCTAAAGTTTCTAACAAAAAGGATTGATGATTTTTTTTTAGAGAAAAGGTATGTTTCCCCATGTCCAAGGATCAAATAGTTATCAAGAAGATGAATATTTGTCATTAATGTCAAAGAGGTATAAAGTTCCTATTTCAAGATCAAGTCTTGAAGAAGATTGAGCTTGAAGGAAAGAGAATGATCTACTATGATTAAGAGTGTTTATTATGTAATAAAATTTGATGGATTCTGTGAGTGATGGTGGTAGAGCAATGAAGGTGCAAGGTGTTGAATAGTTTATGGTAGTTATGGTGGTCATCTCTAGGTAGGTAGTGATTGGTGTGGAATAGGTAACTAAGCAATGGTTGGAGGAAGATCATACAACATATGGCATATGAGAGGTAGCAATTAAGTTTGGAAAAGGGGTAGTGGTAGTAGGGTTGAAGACATGGGGGAGAAATAAATTTGGAACCTAGAATCTAATAAAGAATAGGCTTCAAAAAGGAGATGCTTTTGGGATGAGTTTGGGAGAGCTGGGGTTAAGGGAAAGGATGAATCAGGTAGGGGTAGGAAGAATAAATATTTAAAACATTTTCCTAGTTTATCAACCTCTCTTTTTTCTCAAGTTGATGTGCCCTTTGAGGATTATTTTGAGTAGGATTAGTTAGTGGTGGATAGAGACCTTTCTGAGGGAATCCCATCTCCTAGGAGGAAGGAAGATGCGACAAAAAGAATCCCACCTAAGGTTTCTATAAAAGATTTTTTTTTTTGAGTTGTATCATTAATTCAAACCCATTTCATAGTTTTGGAGATTTTTTTTAAAATCTTATTCTTAGATCTAAACTTAGCTCAAATCCTATTTTGATTCCCAAAAGTCAGATCCAACTAGAAAAATCTTTAGAAGAGGCTAAAGTTCCCATATAGGTTGCTAAGGATCTTGAAAAAAAAAATTATTCGTAGAAAGAATCCATAAAAGCTAATTTCTAAGGTGATATTCCTTTAGTTTATTCTTATTCCCCTCTAATTTTAGAGATTTATGATGCTGAGCTTTCAAATTTAGACTTTGAAAGAGGCTAGAGAGATTTGATAGGCAGGTATGTTGGAAAGCACTCTTATTGGGAATCTCTATCATCTTGGTCTCAAAAAACTTTTCCCTCACTTAAAGCTTCTTCTCTCTCGATCTTGGAAAATGGATATTTTTTGCTTTTGTTTCAATTTTTGGAGGATAGAAACTATGTTTAGGCTAATGGCTCATGGTTTGTGGCAAACAAGGAGTGTTTCTTCATCCTTGGGATCCATTTTTTGACCATGATACTTTGGTGATATCCCAAGCCCTAGTTTGGGTCAGATTCTACAATCTTCCTTTTGCCTTGCAAGATCTTGATCTATTTAAAAACTTAGTTCGCAAGCTGGGAGTCTTTGTCAAAATTGATGAATCAATTAGAGTTAAGTTAAACCATGTCAGGGTATGCATTTTAATGTATTTAGCTAAACCCTTTCACAATTGCATCTAGATCTCATCCTCCCATGGTTTATAGACTCAGTATTTTAATTTTGAATGTCTTTCCTTTAATTGTTTTAAATGTAATCAAGTTTATCATAAAATTACTTCTTGTCCCAAGAAAAGCTTTCAAGGATCTCACTCAATTTTCTTATAGAAATGGGTTAGAAAGATTACCTATCTTAATTAGTATTTGGTTCACCAAATGAATTTTTCTTCAAAATTCGCATCCATTGGAACTCCACTTGCTGCAGTCTCTCAATAGCTTCAATACAACCTTTAGAAGGGTGAGTGTTTAATGACCTCAGAAGAATAATTTGATAGTGAGTTAAGACAACCTTCCTCTCCCCTCTTAAGAAAGGAAGATGTATTTGAGGGAACCAAACCAAAGTAGGTTAGAAATTTCCCCTCTTCATAGGATTGAGTGCAGGATGACTTTGTTGAGCATGTTGAGGATTGGGATGAAGAAGAGGAAGAATAAGCAAGTAGTACGGTTCTTTTGATTTTTCAATAACCTAGTGTTTTGAAGACTCCTAACTGTGGTAAGAAAGGGAAAAGAGGCAATAAAATGGAATTAGAGAGGCTTCAAATGGACATCATGAACTCCATTAATGGAGGTACTCAATGGACTATGGAGTCTCTACTCTCTTATAGGGGTAGGCATCTATTAGAAGCAAAAAGATGATTCAACAATTGGTTTCAAGCAATTAGATGAGTAGTTTATTTTGTGGTATTTCTTCATTTTTAGATTTTTGTTTTTATTTTTTGTCTCTTAGTTTTCAATTATATCTTAGTTGAGGTTTTTGTCTTATGTTCTATTTTAGAACCCAACTTTTCTATTTCATGTTCTTGCCTTCTTTCAGCTCTTTTGTTTGCTCTTTTTCTTAGGGACTAGACCCTTGGATTATGCTCTAGAACTAGTTAAATTTCTAGTAAAAAACCAATATCTATCTAAAAAATAGTGTTTTTTATGATCATAGGAATTTGAATAAAGAGAGGAGGTTAGATAAAGTGTTAGTTTTCATGTAAAATAATGAAATAAAGACACGAACAAGCATAACATTTCTCGGCCTAGATCATAGGGGGAGCATAATAAACAAAACCAAATGACAAAGCTCAAATAAAATACAAATAACTACAAATTCCTTACCTTCCTTTAATGCTCCAAATGATTTGTCATGTGGCTTGTTCAGCTTGTGCTCAAGAAATCTTTGGCAATGGAGTTTTCTTTGCTCCTTCTCTTCTTGGCACCATTATAACTTGTTATGGCTTAATGTTGTATGTAGCTTGATGGCTTGATGGATTAGATTATGATTTTGGCATTATAAAATTATTGTTTCCAATATTGATATAAAACTAATATTATAACATTACTCTATTTAAGCTCTCATAAATCAGAGGTAAATGCTTGTATTTATAGGTTTAGAAACTAACCCTAACCCAAGGTGAGTTAGAGTGTAATTAAAGCTTGGAATGGCTTCAAACCTAACCTAAGTGAGTTAATTAACCCCAATAGAGTTAAAAGGTGTCAAAATTTCATGATTTTCAATGAATAGGCATGGGTGAGATATTTTTAGGATATTTTCAAAGGCTTGACAACTCACAAAAGTAATTGAATTTCTTTTTTTAGAATTTGATTAATTGCTCATGGATAATTCAAATAAGAACTTAATTAATTTTAGAATTTTAATTTATTCTGTTCAGGATTTTTAGCATTTTGAGATTTGATTTATGTGTGCACTTACCCCATTTAATAGGTTTATATGCCAAATTGCATGTTGTAATCCCATGGAATTATTGGATATAAATATGTGAGAGATTTTTTTGTTGTTTACAATAGGATACCCAAATTATGGATGTCTCAATGTGATTCTAAGCTTTGATGAGTGTTGAACAAGAAAATTTGGGGTGATTATTGATTCTTAGGCTTAATTTTCAAAGGTTGGTAAGAATCGATCTAAAATATGGTATTAAGCCATTGGTGGCCAATTTTAGGTGTCTAAAATTTGCCTCTATTTGGGAAGATGTTACAAGCTATAGGAATATCAATGTATTCTCAAATAATGATAAAGAAAGGCCTATATGCCTAAAATAATATGATGATTGAATAAAAAACTCTTGACAATGTTTGGGAAGCCTATAATGATTCCCCCTTGAGGGAGTGGTTGTCATATGTTTAATGGATGGTCCCTCAAAAAGAAGCAAGAAGAAGAAGGAGAATAACCCATGGGTGAGATTAATCTAATAGATAAAATTCATGCATACATTGATTTAAAAATTATTGATTTTCCCAAAGGTGGTTATAATCAATAATAAAGGTGGAGACATTAATTTGCCCACAGTTAGTTATAATCAGTGGTATAGGCATATACCCCAATTAGAGCTGATGAGTTAAAAAATAATGATTTACCCATAGGAATTTATAATAATTAAGATGACCAAGATAAAAAATGATTTGATTATGCCCTAATATGGTAGATAGGAAATCATAACTCAATGATATAACTCATTTCATAGATTAAAGAGGAGTAGGTACAAATGTAGATGTGATGGTCTAATGATTGAAAAAGCCAAAAACAACCAAGCATATGAGGATGAGCAAAGTGATGAAAGAGATGAATAGAAGAATAAATAATTTATTGATGGAAATGATTCAATTTTACCTACCAATGTGGAGATGCTCATCCTTATTAGCATTGATACAACAAAAATGGTTAGTGGGTTGATTTTATCAAGATGGGTGGGATAATTTTCCAAGGGTACCAAGGAGAAACTTTTATGGATCCATTGCTTGTAATACTTCTTGATCTGATTTTTATTGTAACATGTGATGGTATGCCTCATGATAGAACACCATGATAAACTTACCAAAATGTGCATAAGGACTGACTCTCGATCTAATAAACAATTGAAAATAATGCACCTATGATAAAAATCATGATGGTAATGTTGACGTACGAATATGGATGGACTCAAGAATAATATGTAAGGAATAAATTAATGAACACATATAGATTGAGTTGAGGCAACAATACTAAAATCAAACAAATAGGTACCAAAAAAATAAACAACTAAGCAAACAAACACATAGAAAACTTGAAAGTAAAAGAAATAGAAAGCATCCTAACGATGGATTTGCCCCAGTAGGGTGGATCAAGGATGACTAACTAGGCTTAAACAGGATAAATGTTTTTGTATTTTAAAATTTTATGAATGTTTTTGGAATTTTCTAAGCATCTCAACCTGATTGGGAATTACGAGATACTAACTGGTCCAACTCAAAAAATGGTGAGAGCATTGGCTTAGGTTACTTGAAAAATGGTGAGAGCGTATGGAAAGGGGGACTAAGCTGACCTCAATGTGAATTGATCATGGCCTACATAGTACAAAAATGACCTCAAGTCATAGTAGTTCCACCAACATAAAAAGTAGTGAGAAAACTGACTAGGTCACAACAAGTTTTTAAATCTAACAAATGGCCAGGCAAATGAGAATAGTAATGGCAAGGTGATGTAGAAATTCATGGTAAAAGGTATTGTTCCTAATTTTCCCATAGGTAGTTATAATTAATAAACAATGACATAGGTCTATGGTTCTAATTTTCCCATAGGAGGTTATAATTAGTAACATGATAGTGGTACTCTAATTTTCCCAAAGGCAATTATAATCAGGAACACTTGGTATAACATGAATGAAAGATATCTTGCCAGATCTATTGTCACTCTACTTTCATAAACTATCATTTAAACATAAAATTGTAAAAAATTTAAAACCATATCAGAATCCCCTCATAAAATGTATGGGGAGAACTAAAGGAAACAAGAACAAAATAGGCTTGGGTATGATGGCTAAAAATAGGCTTTGGTCTAATAGGAATGGCATGGTGGGATGATATGGTAGAATGATATGGAATTTTTTAGGATGATGATGGCATGAAAATTGGGTAAAATGGTAAGAGGGTTACCCCCAAGTGGTAAGGTGAGCTAGATGGTAGGGTATGGTAAAATGAAAATGGCAAAGTATATGGAAATTGGCAATGACATGGTAAATGTTTTTGGCCAAGTGGGAAAGGTATGGTGTTTTTTTTGCCCTGTGTGAATGTTTTTGGTATTATTGATGATGTGGAATTACACATCCTAATTAATAAATGATACAACTAGAATAATCAATCATGTAAATTGTTATCCCACACCTCTTTTGAATAATTTCTTTGTCAAGAACATGTTGTATATTTGAACACAAAGAATGTTATTGTGATATTCATTGGTTGTTGATTGTATTTCCTTCAAACTTTGAGATAAGGTATCTTTTTAGCCTCTACAAAGGAAAGTGTGGTCAGGGATGATAAATAGGGATAAATAATGGATGATAGGTTTGATTGGGAAATGGAATGGTGGATGATAATGGAATGTATGATGGTTGGGAAACAAATGAAGATTAGGGCCTTCAAGCACACACAATGTTGTTGATTCTAGATTTGACATGACTTTGGATGTGGTGGGGCTGAAGACTTTTGAATATTTTCTAAATAAATCCACCTTATTTTTCTATTATTTAGGCCTGAGAGTAACTACTATATACACAATATTTTTAAATTTTATCAAATACTGGCACTTTACATCTTTTAAGAACCCATCGAGACTCAATTTATCAGAGTGCACACCCTAAGGGGTATACCAAAAACGGGGTGGGAAACCTTTGTGCTTTGTAGGATTATTGTCCCTTATTACCACATTATTACCAATCTAACCAGCTCTTAAAACCATTGTCTAAGCTATTAATCCTCCCTTTCACACGCCAATATTTTTCCTCTTTCCATCCTCATTTTATTGCCTTAATTCCCTTTTGGACTATCGATCATACTAGGTTGACCATGGTCGACACTATACAGTTTAAGGGTGTTTTTCACTTTTTGGGTTTGATAACTTTTTGACCGACCTAGCTCAGATCTAGTGAATTTTCCTTGAAAACATATAGGGTCAACCATGGCCAACCTTGTATAGCAAAAATCTCTAGGAGGATTTAGGGAAATATCTTCCTATAAATACAAGATCATTTCATCATTATTTCAATATGCGATCAGGAGTTATTATTCATTCATGCTTCTTCATAATCTACTCTTCCACCATTCTACTTGAAGAGTCTTAGCTTAGGGTTTTTACTTGGAGAATATACTCTTATGGATAACTCTTGGATGATTTGGCCTTTCTTGGTTATCCTTATAAACCACAAAAACCCCTTATGAAGTCCCTTTGGCCAAGATAAGTATTAAGTCTCGATGGGTTTACATTTAGGTAAGTATATTCTAACTTTGTTCTCCTCTCTTTACTAGATAGAAGTAGCATAAGTGTTGGCTCAAATTATATTACTCTTCATATTTCATTTATTAGGGTCTTACTCATACTTAGCTTAAGTGAGATTCTCTTATACATGTTGTTATTACTTTATTGACACCTTTATTATGCCACAAGTTTCTGTGTACACTAGATTAGATTTACATTCTTGTTATTAGCATAGGTGAAATTTCAAATCTTAAGACTCTTTTAGAGTTATTTCATGATTGTGTTAGACTGTAGGATTTGGAACCCTACCTCACATGGTGTATTGTGATAAGTGATATCCTAATCGGGTCTAGTGTATCCCCATATTAGTCATGCTTCTATTTAATAAATATATTCCCAATCAAAAGTGTACGTATGTTCTATATTCTCTAAGATATGATCTATTTATACACATGATGCATTTATGATTGCATATATTCTGGTGAACCCAACATGAAACTAACCCTTGTAGGATTTATTTCAATTTCTTTAATTATTTTTAGCATTATTTTTATCATATATCTATCATACTGGATTGACTCTATTGACCTAATTCTAATCTTTGTGCATAGGTTTTTAAGAATAGGCAATCGGATTGACTTAAATGACCCAACATAGGTTTCCATATTTTTGGTTCAGACTAATAGGTTGACCCAGTCAACCTTGTACACTTTCAAGCATCCAAATTTAGCTACTAAGTTGACCCAATCAACTCTATACATTCTAGACACTTAAGATTAATATTATATAAAGTTTGATCGACCCAGTCAATCTAGTTAGTAGAGTTTTCAACCATATTTCAAGGTTTTTAAATAATAATATTCATTCTCAGAATCTCTAATCCACCAAGTTTCCTTTCTATCTCTCTATCTCTTTTTTGTCTTTCCTTTCACAATTTGTAGTCTTCAAAATTACCCCTGCACAATCAACTGGATTGACCCTATCGACCCAGTTTTATGTTCTATATTCTATCTAAATAACTGGGTCAACCCTAACTGTCCCTGTTCATTTTTATAAGTTGCTTCCATAGTATAGGTTTTGTTGTCCCCCAAAAATATCACTCATTTTTGGGACCACATTTGAACTATTTTGGTCCTATAGACCAACATTGTCTCTTCCCTTTTCGAAACTTGTCCTGGGCATTCAAATTCCTCATTTTTAAAGCTTCTCAAAAATCTACGGACTCTACAGGCTTGAATCTATGGACTCTGTAGGAAAATAAAATCTATGGACTCTGTAGGCCAAGTTCAATGGGCTTCGTAGGTTGATTTCTATAGACTCTTTCAAGGTTAGAGAAAACTACGGACTTGGTTTCTACGGACTCTGTAGGTAGGTTCATTTCTATAGGTTCAAAGGCTTCTACAGGTGGGTTCAATCAAAATAATCAGTTTCCAACACTTAGTCATTTATGAGATTGGTTCAGTGCCTTAGTTCAATCAAAAATATCTATCGACAAGCATCTAAGCAAGGATCCAACCATTGAACCATTGAATTGCGAAACCTTGAACCATTTTGGTTCAATGGGTTCAATAAGTTCAAAGGTTCAATGTCATCAGCAAGAGTTAAGTGCTTCATCAAGGTTCAAAGTTTAATCACTTCAAGGTTCAACAGCTTCAAAACACTTGTCAAAGAGCAGAAGGCTTGAACCATTGAATCATTGAACCATTGAACCACTTTGGTTCAAAGGTTCAATGTGTTCAAGGTTCAATAGGTTCGACTCATTTGGTTCAACAAGGATCAAAAGGACTTAGCCAAATTAAAGAGAATGAACCCATTGAACCGATGAACCATTAAACCACTTTGGTTCAACGGTGGGTTCAATCAAATAGTTCAATGACAAGTTCAATCAAATGGTTCAACAAAGCGGTTCAATGCTTCAGTTCACTGATTTGGTTCATCTATTCAGTTCAATGCTTTGGTTCATCTGCTTGGTTTAAAGCTTGGTTCATCAGTTGGTTCAAAGCTTAATTCAAAGGAGTAGTTCAAAGGAGCAGTTCAATGCAAAAGTTCAAAGAAGCCTCCAAAAGGACAAGTGCCCTTACGGAGGGCACTTGGTTGACAAAAGCACCCTTCGGAAGGGTCATTTTCAAGGAAGCCACAAAGGTAAATTCTTTTAGATTTTTGATTACGGTAGTCAAAAAAGACTAAGGCATAATTCCTTCAGACAAAGAGTCTGAAGGAATTCAGAAAGACTACAGGAGGAAAGCCTGAAGGAGTTTCTCAAAGCCAAAGCAATAATTTTTGTGGACTTTTTATCTGTGGGGAAATATCTACAGACTTTTTGTCTGTGGGGAAATATCCGTAGACTTTTTGTCTGTGGGAAATGTCTGCAAGAATTGTTCATGGGAAAATTTTTGAAAGACTCCAAAGAAAAGGCTGTTGAAGGACCCCAAAGGGTAGGTGCCCTTGTAGGGGACTCTCAGCTGCCAACTTGAAGGACACTTCCCTAAAGTTGAAGGGTTACCTTCCCTTCAGGAAAATGTAAAACAAGAAATCCAAAGGAAGAACTTAGTGACCCATTGGAATAAAGAAGCCTGAAGGGTAGATACCCTTGTTGGGAGCTCTTCTTGACCCAAAGCAGATCATTTCTTAAGGATTGAAGGGTAGGTTCCCTCTGAGAAATCTCAAATAGGAAAGTTGAAGAAGGACCAAGGGGTGACACGTTTGAAGATGTCAAATTCAAGAACAACAAACTAGCCATTGAAAATGAAGTGACGTGCTTGTGGATGTCAAAGTTGTGACAGTAAAATAGCTATTGATCCTTGTAGATTTAAATCTATGAACCCAAATGTATTCAAAGGCTTTAAGGCCAAGACCAGTAGAAAGAAACTAAGGAACAAAACATCAAATTAAATCTAGGACCCGATTTAATTAACTAGAAAAGGAGGAACAATGAATAAGGATCAGATCGTCAGGTGGACATTAAAAGTTACAAACTTTCAATAGCGTGACTTGTTTCTCTACATTGAGAAAAATGTAGATTCCCCTAAATTCCAGTCTGTCTTTTTAACAAATTTCAATGCAACATGATGTGTTACTGTTCCTGAGTCCTTCTTGAAGAGGCTATATAAGGGACTCTCTTTTATTGTAAATGGATCTCTCTCTGACAATCAGAAATGAAAATTTGCCCAAATTTAAAGGCATTACTGAGACTTTGAGCTCAGATTCTTGATCATATTTTGTTGTTGGAATAAGAAAGCAAGTGATTTTTTAGACTTTGTGCTGTGATATCTTTGTTGTTGGGAAAATTGTTCTTATGTCCTTTTCCTTAATATATTTTTTGTTCCTTTAATTCAACAAGTAGGATTAGTGAAAATAGTCAGGAAGGTGTCCTGAAGTCAACTGTGGAGAGACTTTGTGCCCCCACAATTGCTTTTAGTGTGTTTTCTTTTTGTTTCTATGGAAAGGATCTTGGGATGACTTTGTGCCCCCATTGTCCTTTGTATCTCACTCTTGGGAAATTTAGGTGAAGACTTTGTGCTACATCTCAATTTGTTGGTTACTACATCCTTGTTTACATTTTGTAATTACTACCAAGAGTATTCTTGTGGTTTGTTGAATAGTACTTTTGAAAGAAGAGGAGTGATTTCTATCAATTCCCTTGAGATTTTTCCTTTGATTTTCACACATCATCTCTGAAGAAAGAGAGATGGATGGTTTATCCCACCCTTGAGTATTATTTTATCTTTATATATATATATATATATATATATATATATATATATATATATATAGAAGAGAGAGAGAGAGAGGGAACCTCCCCTTGATGAGAGGAGAGATCAATCCCCTTTTGATGTGGTGAACCTACACATTTGGATGACTAATCTTCCTACTTTGGCTGATTAGACCTATTTTGTTTATCAGTATGTTGATCGATAAAATATTCAACCAACAAGTTTGACCCTATCAAACCTATTCTATGTTTTGTGCATATAGTTCCAACATTATACCTTGTTTCAAGTTGGAATTAATCTCTATATGATAGTAATTAGTTCACACCTTTCATTTTTTGTTGCTTACATGCTTAGAATAATTCACATAGTCTAATTAGGGGGTTTTTAATTAACCATTTAGTTTCACTATTTCTATTTTATGCACACATGGCCAAATCATATAATCTTAATTAACATTTTAATATTTGTCTACCCAAGGCCAACCTACTTAGATTTCATCTCCAAAGTAGAATCTGACTTGATACTCTGGTCATGTATAAAGCATGGTTAATGGTATATTCTATCAAGCACCTGATGCCCTTGTCATTGCAGTGTATGAAGTGAGGGGGTAAGCCCCAATACCAAGATTGTATCATTACCACTATAGTCCCTTTTAGCCCAAACTACTTAAAACCATCCTTATATTTATATCTAGTTCATTTCTTTATAGTCAACTTCCCATCACATTTAAAAGCATTTCTTAATAATCTAATAAAACATCTTAGGTTGACTAATTAGTTATCTCTTTACTTTTCAAGTTGATTACTTATTCTTTGCTCAATTGTGTGTGCAAAAACTTACATTGACCAACATTAGTGCAAAGTTTTGTATTGTGTGATTCAATTGGATTGGCCATCACTAATCTAATTTACTATTTATTTCCCTTTAGCTCTTACTTTCCTAGATTAACTACAAAAATTGTCTTGTTTTAATGCATATTTTGTTGTCAACCTTCTCATTTTCCCTATCTATTATATTAGGTCAACCTAATTGACCCTATGCCCTTTTTATCCCCTATCCACTATAATGGATCAACCCAATCGACCCTTATAATTTTTATACCCTATTTTCTCTTCTTCTTATCTCTATTCACTATAATGGATCAACCTAGTGGACCCTCTAATGTTTACAAGCCCTATTTTCTATGCTAGGTCAACCCAGTTGACCTTGTACTACTTTTTGATTTCCCTATTTATCAATATAGTTATTTATCTTTCCTTCTCTACATTTTATTCATCTCTCTTCAGTCATAATGAGATCTCCTATCATAATCTTCTTGGATAGCTTGAATCCATTTAGATACTATATGGTATGTTCATTGATTTCTCTCTTTTCCTCCCACAATCACCATCACTCTCAGGGAACCTCTTCTCCTCCTTCATCCATGACCTTTAACATGGTGAAAATAATAACTCAAGATGAAGTTGATGGATCTAACCCTTTCCTTACTTATCAAGAAACTTTTCATCTTTAAAATCTTCAAACTAATGTAGGAGTAATTGATACAAGTTTACTTAACAATCCCACTAGTAATCCTTATTATAAAAATCCTCCCCCTAACACCCATTTTGGGAGTGCTCCTACCAACACCAATCCACCTCCTGATATGACTCAAATTTTAGCCCAAGTTATCTAAAAAATTAACATTATGCAAAATTCTAACACCCATCAAATGATGCAACTTTAACAACTAATCAATGTGGCTAATCAACCTCTAACTATGCATCCTCAAGCTAATCCTAATTTCATTCCTCCACCTCTTTGGGATGCCTCAGGTAATGTTATTCCTCAACCCATAATGAATAACAAGATTATTAAACCTATTAAAAATGAGCCTTTAGCCCCCTTTATTATATCTATTGATATTGGTAACATATCTCCAACTATCAAATAAGATGGGACTAAAGACATTGCTTCATTTCTCAAAGCCTTTGGTAACCTTTAAAAAGAGTGGATCCAAAATAAAACCTTTGCCAAAACTAAACTCTTAGTGAAAATTTAATCTTTAATGTACTAGAATGGTATAATCAACTACCTGAACACTCTATTTAGTAACTTGAATATTTGGTTAATCCTTTAGTTAAAAAGTTTCAACACAATGATCTTCTCAAAAATTATCTTAGCCACTTCATCAATGATAAGTTTTGGTTCCTCATTGTACACCTCTCTTGCTCAACCTTGCACACTTTGAGATAAATGGTAAGAAAAAATGGAAACCCCACTTAATATGTCATTTTAATTAGGGAAGGGTTTAACATCAAGATTGGACTGAAAAAAGAAAATGACTAGGAGGCACCTACAAAGGGTATGGTCAATTCCCTACTGCTTCTATCTCTACTTGAACCAAGGTGAGAGGACCTAAGGGGTACCTCACTCACATGAAGGGATTCTATAATTCAATCTTCATGGGAATTATTGACACAAGGGAATATAAATCTGACTAGAACATAACCAATCTTGCTTAATCCACTTGGGAAGGGCTATCACACAAAATGAGCAAATGTTTTAGGCCAAACGCAAGCTACTAAAGATAGATATGAATATTATTTCAACTTCCATTCTAAATAATCTTCAATAATAGATGGTTGAATAAGAGGTTGTAATGTTTATCTTTAATGTACAAAATCCAAACACATGATAAGTATTCAATATTTATGTGTTCATAGGAAAATAAAACTTCAAATATGCAAAGGGTGTTTCATGTATAGGGTAAAATAGGGTAGGATAAAATTATTATTTAATAGAAATTAAAGTGGAGGGTTAACATATGAGCATAAATAAATTCCACTAAACTGCTATGTCATCTTCAATAGAAAATGCAATGCAGATCTGAAACAAGTGAAATTAAAATCATACATAACTGATGTCCTTCAAGAACCCCTACCAATTGAATCTATGAGCCGAGGACTACCCTTAAAAATTTTATCAATACCCTATTCTCAAATATAAAAGTAGAAAGGATTTTATAATCTATATATGAACCCTAAATGACTACCATAAAGATTAATATATCAAATTATCAATCTAATAAACATGTAAAATAGAGCATTATATTTCAAAAACAAGAAGAGAATGGAAACCACAAATAGATTTCATTTTTCAATTGAGTGTAAACTAAATACAATGTATTCTAACAACATAATAGAATAACATTACTCAAGAAAATCCTGTGATAAGGGAGAATGTATAATGCTCTCAAAGATTTCTAATGATTTTATATCAAAAATCAATTTGGCACCAGAAATATTACATAGTGAGAACTCTTCGAGGCTATAGGTCTTGACTCAAAAATTAAACTGGCCCTTGTAAAGGGACATACCCCATTTACTTATACAATCAAACTAATCCTAGCATATTCCTAAATATTCTTTAGTTGGAAGATTCCTTCATGGGCTTGGAGTTTGTTAGACCTTGTAATAAACATGCTTCTTTGGATTATGCTCATGTTACTGTGATGATGGGAATTTTGATCCTCCACTATGATAGAATAATTTTTCATTATCTACATGGAGGATGATCCTGTAAGGGACAAAACAAAACCTTTATCCTCTTATATAACTAACAAAAAACATCCCTTTCTTATACACATGATTACACAAAAACTAACTTTGAAAGAGACATGCCACTAAAGGGTGAAGTACAATGGTTTCCCAATGGGAAACAACAAAAAGGAAGAAGGGAGAGAAAATAAGAGAGAAGTGGTGCTAGCTCAAAATAAATTGAAATATCTAGTTATGTTTTGGATTTGATCTGGATAATGGAATCCTTCACTAACGTGTTCTTATACTTGGTATATTCTTCAAGCATGGGGGTGAGATTTCCTTGGTCTGGGCCTACTTGGTATTTGAATTTTACTTGATACTCCACATGTTAGGAAGTAATCCTCTGAAGCATGGTTTGCTTCTACCTAATGAGTTCTTTAATATGGTCACATGATTTCTCAAGTGACACCAGTTGTTTAATCTTATCAACATAAAAGGAGTCTTGTGGTGTATAAATGAGGTTTTTCAAAGAAATGCATATTACCTCTTCTTCCAAATAATTTTCACCATCAAGGTTTACCATATTTATTAGCATGGCATCTATCTCTTTTATTACAGTCTTAAGGGACTGTTCTTCTCCTTTCAAATTGAAGATGTCATCTTTGAGCATCATCAGATGATGATTTATTTCTAGTTGACATTCCTTGGGCCTTTTTTGATCATTTGGAGTAATGATATTTTCTATAATCAAAGTGTTTGTGCCCATGTTACAGACCTTGTCCATCTTCCATTTGACTTCTTCCCACTTCTTGATATTTGCCTCATAAAAAAATTTGGAAATCACACTCCCTTATATTGTCCATTATGTTGTTCAAGCATTTAAATGCTGAGTGGATTATTTCTTCATCCCTAATGCCCAAGTCTTCTTTCCATTTTTATATTGCTCATCCTATGGATTTTAGGTCATTAACTCAACCAAAATTGAGAAAACCTAAGGAGAAGAGAGGAAAGTCTATATCTCTATTGGTAGTTGGAGTCATTGTCTTAATTTCACTCAATAACTTTTGAAAGTACTAGATCATAGCTTGATTTTGTGATTTCAACTCCTCCATGATGGATTTATCTTTGTCCATTATATGATCCACCATATTTTCCAAAACCTACGAGCTATGCTTTAACTCATTCTTGGATGGTTCCCTTATATTATAACTGTAGATAGTGTAACTCTCAAGGGGAGCATTTTTCTTCAAATAATTTGGTGGGGGAATGGCTATCTCCATAATATTTTCTCTTATAGTAGTGAACGTGGTCTTGGAATGTGTCTTGGACTTCTTGGGGGGTTTGGCCTTCTATGCCCGAGTGATCTTCACTATGTTGATCTCCTTAATTTTGCTCATAATGTCCTTCTTTTGTATAACTTGTTTTTTACCCAGAGAAGGGGCCTAGTATGAAATCCCATTGATGTAGTGGATATTAATGTAGGCCTCAAGATAGTAAAAGGTGGTGTCATTTGAGTAATTGATGTATGGAGTGCCATAGGAGTAAGATATGGGCTCAACACAAACTACTCATTCTCTTCATTACTCTTTAACTCCTCATCACCTTTGTTTACTCTATGTTTCCCTTCTAGGTTTGGCTCTTTTGATCCAAAACTTCAAAATCTAACTTGAACTAATGATACTCCTTGAGAAAATTTTCAATGGAGCTCCCATGTTCTACCAACTACATGGAAGGTTCCACATCCACTTCACCTTTTTTATTTACTTGAGCCTTAGGGATAGAAGAGGCTATGGTGATCTCCTTATTGCCTTCAGGAAACTCTTCACCAATCACGGCCTCAAGACCTTTATTATGGATTAGGTCATGGACCTCTATGTGAGGAAGGATACCTCAAGGTACTTCAATTGAAGTAACACTTCCTAAAATACCCTCCTCAACATCTTTATTTGATTTATTTAATTCTTTATTTACTTTTATATGGGTGGGGGTACCCATTTTTAGGTTTGATCCCCCACCTTCCTCTACACTCACCTTCTCCTCTAGTGATGAAATCAACACCTTTGGAGGGGAAGGGACATCTTGTGATACCTCTGGAGCTGCCTATAATCCTTCGTGCTCAACCACCACCTAGAACTTAGAGGTGCTTTGGATATCCTACTTTGGATCTACTTTAGCTCTCTCATTAGATTTATTTAATTCTTTAACTCCACCTTGATCACCTTGGCCTGGTGATTAGGTGATGACATATTCAACAAATGCCTTTGTATCTGATGAGACTAATTCCTTCTCCTAAGGGGCCTGAGCTTGCATGGTTGCCTCAACTCCAGCCTGTAAAACATTGTCAAAAGACAAAAGATCATTTGAAGTCAAAATTTCTTCCTCATTACCTTTATTTTCCACTCCTGAGGGACCCTCTTCTAAAAATAAATCCATCATGGGGACCTTAACTTGTGTCTAGGGCATTCCCTTAGAGTTCTTTGCCCAGTTCTTACTTGAAGAGGAGTGAACACATGTTTCTTCATCACCTCAGAAATGGGCCTACTTTCATCTAAGTCTTATTCATCACTCATATCCCTCAACCTCTATATATATGAGTACTAATCATCTTTCTTTTTTATGAGGATTTACTTATAAGGTAGGTCTTTAAACATAATCTCCTTCCTTTTTGTAGGAAACCCATTTATAGGTTGTAAATCCCTATTAACTCTCTTTTTCTTGGGTTGATCTCCTTATTCTTCACCTCCTCTCTTCCTTGAATGGATATTTAGGGGAGGGACAACTGTTGGTTATTATGTCGATGGATCAAGTGGAGAAGTAGCTAGATTGATCATTGGGATAGCTGTTGGAATGGCTAGAATCATTGGGGCTCCCTCTGTCATAATGGATATTGGGGTGGCATTGTCTAGTGTAACCTTCCTAGTAAAAATCTTATCCCAATTCTCTGTTAAACTTATTAACTTTGAGAAGGTCAATCCTACCTTAGACCATGATGTTGTTATTAACTCCACATCAATTGGATTGGTGAAGTCAACATCACCAAGCTTGTGATTCCCTTTGCCCTTCACTACTAGTGGTGGAACTAAAGGATCACCACTGTACTCTAGGAGGAAATCTTTTAGCTCCAAAACTTGTCTAAACTCCTAAAGGGTAGAGGTATCATAAGCACCAAGATCAACCCCATATTCCTTCAACCACCTAAAGGTTCTTCTCATTATTTCAAAATATCTCTATGGAATGGAATCATTCTCCTTAGTAGTGAAGTATACCTATGAGATGGCCTAGTCTTCAATATTAGAGTCATTATACACTGTAGATAGTGCCCTCTTATCATCTTCCATGTCCTTAGGGATGGGAGAAATATTGTAAGCAATATCCTCTTGCATTGTTAACCTCATATAATCAATTTTTTTGACATCTCCTTTGGTTGTGAAATCTAACCAGATGTCTTCATAATGTGATTGATGTAGAATTAGATTTGGTTGCTATATTCACCAGCCATCTAATATCATAGTTGAGCCTAGGTAGCATCTTGTCAATCACATAATGGCCCATCTCTTATTCTAATCCCTTTGCTTTGTCAAAATAAGGACATGAATAGTGTCCAATCTCAACTATAAACCTAAAGGGATTATTTATCTTTTTCATCACAATCATCTCATGTGAGGGCACCATCTATCAGCTCAATTCCATCACTGCCAATCTATCATCTAGGTATTCTAGAAATTTTTGTGGAGAACCTGAGTAACCACTTATGCTGATATAGGTGAATGTCTTGAATTGCATATATGAGGTGTCATAACTCTCAATTATTTCCTTGAAAACCTTGGACATTCTGTTGAGGCTCAAAGGAAATAAAACACTCATCATAGTGTTGAAGAAGTAATTGTAAACCCTACATAAATTTTTCTTGAAGCCATCCAGAGTAATTTCTAGATAAATCTCATATATTCTCATTCCATTGGGATTCTTGGTGAGTCCTCATAATGTCTTATAGTTCACCAAGCTATACATAAGGTATGAAGACATATAAAAAGCACTTTTGAATGCCTCTTTTGAATGGATTACAACCTAAAGTTACATAATCTACTTGTGTAAGTTATCACTTAAAATGGTAGCCCAGTCCAACTTCTTCTATCACTCTAATATGCATATTAAGATTAAGAACATCTAGGGCTCAAATTTCTCCATAATGAGCATCCCATAAATTTTGGTAGCCATGGAAATGACATACTGGGTAAATTCATTAAATTCTTTTAGTTTTAAACTTTTATACTATTTGGAGACCTTTTACCTTTCCTTGGCTAGCCAACAGGAGTTGATAATGTCCCATATTGCTTTGTCATTTTTCTATGTATACTCCTAGCATTCCTCTAGGGAGAGTGTAATACTTTTGGGTTCAGGAGTAATCCTAAGCATGATACTAAGGGCCATAGGAGTAAAATAAAAAATAGCTGACTAGATACCATTGATGACAATCCTAGTGTTTAGTTGATATACTTGAGCACAAGCAATAACTAATTATGGGTATGAGGCAGCCAAGGGGAATGCTTCCGTAGGGGTGATGTAACTCATGCCAAGGTTGGAAACTAATGGAAGAGGTTTTGGCCACTATAAGACATTCAAAAAGGCTAAAAAATTTAACCCCTAAACATTTGTATCTTTGATCCCATCCAAAATTGAGATGATGTTGCTCTTCATAGATGTTGAATGTGCCACCATTTTTCCTTAGCTCGTTAATGCAATACTTTGAATTTGAAAAAAATCTTCACTTAAAAAACCCTTGAAATACCTTAAATCCTCTTAAAGAGCACAACACAAGGAGTTAAAAGAACACTTACTACTAATATGGAGGTTTGCACATAATTGAAGGTAAAAATACATGAAGAATTTGTCATAATCACTCTTTCACATTGCACGTAGATAGAGCACACAAATAACTTTTAGGCAAAAATAGAATCTCTAAATGCAAAAGGTAAACACAAATAAAGGAAAATTCCTTAGTTATAATCCTTTGTATTTTGAAATTAGGGTTACCATTAATACTTTGAAGCATAATAGCTATTTACCAACTACCCTCTTTAATCACTTGAGCTTATTTCAATAACAGGAAAGAGAAGTTACAATTATTTCCTTCATGTCGAGCATTCTCCTTGTAACACATGGACCCATATAAGTGTAAATTATATTATGGTACCTTTTTTAGGCCTCTGGGGACTTTTGCACTTTTTCACTTGTTATTTCCTTTAGTGCAATAGTGTAATATGCCCTGAGCTCCTCATGGGATGTAACAATGCCACGTGTCATCATTTGACTTTACAAATCCAAGTATTGAGGCCTTTAGGGACCTTTTGAACCTTATCCACCAAGAAGTGAGGCAATCTTAAAAAATGGCCCAAAATTTAAAATACCTTGAAGAGCCACTATGTGGCATCACTTTACTTTGCAAGTCCAAGCATTTGGGCCTTTAGGGACATTTTGAACATTTCCTACCAAAAGGTAAGTGAGGCAATTTTCAAAAAGGGCCCAAAACCTAAAAGACCCTAAGAATATACCATGTGTCCAACTTAGATGCTTTTTTTGACTCTCAACCAACTTTTCACCTTTGCACCATCCTTCTTGATATGGGGAGGGGTGCAGGATCCTTCTGATCCCTAAAAATGCACTCATAACTTGTAAAAGGAAATGAACAATTCATTGCCTTATAAAATTGATGAATATAACTTCATCATTTTCATAAGATAAATTTTTGGGGGGGGGCTTGATATAACCACACATTTTTCATTCAGATCATTGGGTGATTCCTCACCTTAATCACCAAAACATGTTGAGGGTGCGACATGACAATCTCATCCAAGGCCTTGTAACTTTTCTCCTTCAATCATAAGGTAACAAATTAATGTATGCAAGGAGACTTAGATATATCTCAATATTTATTGAATCTTTATTCCATAAAACCTATTACTTGAAAATATAAAGTGAATAATAAAACTTTAGTAAAACATAGGTTCATAGGGCTCTCACAAAACTTGGAAAATGAACAAAATATCCTGAACAAAGTATTGGAACATAACAGGTATACAACCTCCCAAATATTTTGACACTAAAAAGGTCACAAATTACTTGGTGTATATTTAGGCTCCAACATCAACTCTTGCTCAGGGACATGTACCCCTAGTGGGTACACTAAGAACACCAGACTAGGTACCTATACATTAGGCCACAAAATCAAAGGATTTACAATAAAGTCAAGGAAAACACACCATGGGTGAACAAAGTTAAAATAATTCATCTAAATACAACCAAGAAGGAAAAGGAGAGAACACAAACTATACAAACACAACCCTAAATAGGGTAACAAAACACAAAGGGACTATACAACATGTAAATATTCACATGGGTTGGCATGGAAATAATCCAAAAAGCTCTTGAGGTGTCTGACATTAACTGGAAGCTCCAAGATTTCTCCATCAATAACTTTGAGATAAAATTTATTATTCCCATTTGATAATCAATGGTGTAGGGACCCATCCATAGGGAATCAAATTTACCATGCTTTCCCTTATCCTCATGTCTATTATCCCAGAGCAAGACCAGATCTCCAATTTGAAAAGCTCTCAATGTAACCTTTTTATCAAAGATCTTCTTGATCCTTTCTTTTAACTTTAAATTCTTCTCATGAGATTATCTATGAGATTCATCAACCTCTATAATATGATTGATTCTTTCCTTATAGTGGTCTATTTCTTCTTCATATTTAGTTATTTGTTGCATGAATTAGTAAGTAGGTAGCTATAGATTAAGGGGTAAAATAGCTTGAGCTCCATAAACAAGCTCAAAGGGGATTCTACTAGTAGACCTTTTAGGATTCAACCTATCATCCCATATAGAAAACTTTAACTACTTACTCCATTTCTTTTTGTTGGCATCTAAAGCCCTTTTAGTAATCTTCAATAAATTTTTATTACTGGACTCAGCTTGCCCATTTCCTTGTGGATTATGATTGGAGGCATATGCTAGATCAATACCATAATCTTCACATAATACAACTAATTATTTTTCTCTAAATCACATGGCATTGTCAAAGACAATTTTAACTAGCACTCTAAATAGACAAATCACATTATTCAATAGGAAATCAATGACAACCTAGTGGTTTGATTTTTTGGTAGGGATTGCTTCAACCCACTTTATGAAATAATCAATGGCCACTAAGATCCACTTGTGACTAGAACTTGAAGCATCTTATATTTCACCCATGAATTCCATTCCCCACTCCCTAAAAGGTACCTCAATAGAAAAAATTTATAGAGGAAGTGATCTGAATTCTTTCATTCTCCTATAGAATCATTGACACTCTTCACATCTCCTTACCATAACAGTAACATCTTTGAATAGTGTGGGCCACCAATAACCATCCCTTATAATCTTATGTTTGAGTGACTTTAGGAGGAAAGTGACCACCACACACACCAGTATGGAACTCTATAACTGTAATCTCATATTCCACTAAGAACCTCAAGAGGACACCATATGGGTTCCTCCAACCCAACTCATCTTATAAAAAAAGATATTTTTGGGATACTAACTTCAATGTCCTCCTTATATTTTTGTTTAAATAGGGAGGATAATTTAGAGTCTTTAAATAATAGACTACATCTTTATACTATGGAGATTGGTTGTACTTGGATTTAAGGCCATCAACAACCCTTTATACATTATTCACTTATATAGCCTGTAATTTGGTTTTAGTCATTAGCTTGGTGAGACCCATGCCCCTGAACAACTTAGTATTTTATATATCTAAGTCATATTATTAATGTTTTTTCATTCATTAGCATCTTTTGTTAGTACTTTCATTCTAAGTTAATGCCCTTCACCATAGTGTGAGGAACGTAGGCCACAATCTTTAAACTTAGGATGTAGGATCTGAACTATTTGATAGCCTTTAAAAGAGCAAAGGCCTATTTATCCATTATGGTATAGTTTATCTTAGATCCATGTAATGACTTATTGAAAAAGGCAATTGGTTGCTCATGACTTTTATCATTCTTTTGTAGAAGCACTACAACAATAGTATGTTTAGAGGCAAACAAAAAGATCTAGAAATCTTTTCTATAATCAGGAATGGTAAGCACCAGGGTAGTTTTCAAATCTACCTTGATGTCTTAAAATGCTTGGGTAGCCTTCTCTTCCCACTTTATAGTTTGATACTTTTTCAACATTAAAGTGATGGGTAGAGTAATTTCTACAAAACTATAAACAAACCTCCTAAAAAAGTTAATTTGGCCAAAGAAAGATTGAATACCTATCTTAGTCTATGGGATGGGTACCTTGTCAATGGTTTCTACCCTTTTAGGATCTATCATCACACCTTGTTAAGACACAATGTGCCCTAGTAGATTTACCTTCTATACTCCAAAATGGCACTTCCTAGGATTAAGGGAGATTCCAAACTCCATGCACCTAATAAGCATTTATTCCATGTACCCCAAGTGGTCATCTCTTTTCTTGGAGTACACTATAACATTATCTTGATAGACTACAATGAATTGGTTGATTAACCTGATGAAGGCTATATCCATTGCTCTTTATAAGGTGGCACTTATATTCATTAATCCAAAATGCATTCAAACATACACATAAGTACCTCATGGGGTAGTGAAAGTAGTATTTGACCTTTCAGACTCCTTCACTACTACCTGGTTGTAACCAAAAAAACCATCCAAAGTTGACAATAGATTAGAATTAGTAACATCTTAGAACATGTTGTCCATGTTAGGCAATGGATAATTATCCTTCAGTGAAGTCTTGTTCAAATTCTATTAATCAACATAGAGCCATATGTCTCCATTCTTCTTTCTCATAGGGAGTAGATTGGCCACCCATGATGAATAAATGATGGGTTGAATGATCCTAACATCCCTTAACTTCTTCAATTCTGCTTGCATCTTGGTGGCCCAGATGGGATTGATAAGCTGCTATATTTGGTGGAATGGTTTCATAACAGGCTAGAGGGGGATAACATGCTAGAATAAATCCTCCCTATAAGCCTTTAGATTTAAGTATGACCATGCTAAACAATCCTAATACTTTATCAAAATCTTGATAAATGATTCCTTCTCTTTCTTGCTTAGGTGAGTGCTGAGCCAAATCTTCCTTGTATTTTCCTCTATCCTAATGTTAATCTCATTTACATCCTTTGATATAGAAATATTTTTAAATTTGATTCTATCAGCTCCATCAAAGGATGCTTCAAGACTAACCAATCCTCTAGGGATAGTATTAGTCTTGAATTGGATTTTTTTTTTCTATATAAGGTTTCTTTTCCATCACATACTTCTACCATGGAGTCTAGATATTTAATGATTCCTTTGAACTCATCTATACATCACAAAAACCTTTTTATTTGATCATCATACTCAAAGACTTGCCAATGATCAATGTTGTTTGGATATAAGGTCTTAACAGCACCTCTACCTCATATTCATAGGAAGGAGTTCTATGTTAAACTTTAAAATTTGCATCCCTCTTTACAAGCATATCTACTACCCAATTAAGATCTCAGGCATGATACTCAATATTAAAAGCATCAAACCATTCCAAGTAGTCTCATACATCATTTCAATATTGATTCAATATTTTTTTTTTCATGGTGTAAAAAACACAAATCTACTTCACTAATAATTATGAATCACCCTTAACCAACAACCTTTTGATTCCATATTCATGGGTGATCCAAAGGCCAATCAAGAGTGCTTCATATTCTTTAATATTTTTAGTGCACTCAAAATACAATTGGAAATAATATCTATAAGCTTAGCCATTAGGGGCATAGAAGATAACCCGTACTCTATTTCCAATACTTGAACATGTTCCATCAAAATGCATGGTCTATATGGAGTCTTCATCTATAACACCAAATTCAAGAGGTATTTCCTTGTACTCAACACTCCCCATAAAAATTTTGATGTTTGTATCCACATATAATACTTTATTTAATTGTTATTTTAGATCTTCCAGGATAGGAAGCATTTTTGAATCCCAATTCAAGTGAACCATCTTCTGATCTAGAGGTATAGTGTCACAAGATAGATCCATCTGAACACTACCCCCAATACTAGAAGCCCATTTTAAGGATAGTAACATACCCCATTTTGGTAAACATTCTACAACAACAACATCTATATTTAGGAGCTTATCAAGTTATTTCATGAGCTACACCACCAATCCTTTAACCACACCAACAATAGGTAATTCTCTAGAATCCATGGTGAGGGATCATCCATATGTTGTAGTTATCCTTATACAAAGTTCATTCAGCACAACCAGTGGCATAATGTTAAAAGATGCATTGAATTCAAACATGTAGTTATGGATAATTAATATAATAATCAGTAGGGTGGTATAAAACAGGTTGACATCCATCTGAATCTCTACTAATGTTGTTCCCAAATACACATCTAGGTGATGTTCAAGGGATTTTGAGGTGTTCTCACTTTCCACAGTGAAAGTGAGAGAAGGCTCAACTTCAACAATCTCATTAGTAGTAAGTCTCTCAGTGAATCCCAAATACTTAAAAGCTCGTTTCTTATACTTTTTAATTCTAAGCAATTCCAAAAAGGGCACTATGACCTTTAATTAACTCAATACATGGGCCATGTCACAAATACTATAATTGGGTAAAGGAGTGTTAGCAAGTAGACTAGTGACACTTTCATTTGGGATATACCCCTCAAGATTCAGGGGGAGAGAAGTAGGTGAACCCACATTCTTAACTTCACTTTTCAAGGGAGGCTTCATGGGTTCATCCCTCTTGGGAATACTAGATAACAATAGAGTTCTATTCTTGGCCTAGGTACCTTTTGGCTTAGCATTATAAGGTGTATAACCAATCTTGGTAGATTGTTAGACCTCCTTAATCCCTTTCGTCTCTTTTTCTTTAGTCTCAATTTTAGGGTCAGTAGAATCTGTATCTTTCAAAGGATTATTTTGATCTTTAATTCTCAAATTGTACTCTTTCTTCTCTTGGGTAATGGCTATGTAAATCATCAATTATTGGTCCTCAACTGATGGAGGTGAATCCCCATATTTCTCTTTCATCATTCATCTAAAAAACTCAAAATCATGAATGAGTAATTCATATTCATACATCATATTTATCTCATAGATGAAGACTGGGGTTGGGACCCCTACCTTTTCACACACTCTCTAGAATGATTGAGCAGTGGTAACACTCATCAAATTTGTAGATGGAGAGGTAACCACCACATCTGGTTCATTAAGTTGGAAAGTAAAACATTCATAGGCTAGAGTGTCTTCACAATCGAGAATAGTTGAAGCACTCATAGCTTCCTCTTAGAAGGCATAAATTTCCATCTCTTGGAAATCAAAATTGTAAATATCATCTTTATCAGATGTAGATTTAAATCATTTTACACATTGAACATCATTATTAGCTATGATACATGGGGGATGAGGAGGAAGCCCTTATCACACTAGTCGATATCAAAATTGACTGCATTAACATTTTCATCTAAAGGATCTGATACTTCCTTTCCACTTCCCTAGTTCTAATTTCTTTCATGCTTATCATCCCTTACAAGCCCCTTTCCCTTGTCATTATTCCTACCTTGGAAAGTTGGCCTACCTTGACCTTGATCCTTGGGATAATTTATTTCCTCCCTCTTGTGATACCTCCTATCATCACGGTTAGAAAAACCCTAAGACAACCCCTTTTCTAATCTAGCCAACTTGTAAGAGATTTATTTCATAGTAGTGGCTAGGGTTTTTATAGTTTCCTCTAGATATACATTCTTATGGAAGGCTTGAGTCTTTTCAAGATTCACCAGCTTGACATTATCCCTCTTGTTTAAATGCTTACCCATAGCTTTGATGTTATTCTCTATTTGGATAGCCAAATTAAAAGCCATCCTCATATTTGTGGGAGATGTATCTTTGAGATAATAGGCTACCTTATTTTCAAATGCATCATAGTATTTAATCAAAGAAGTATCACCACTGGGTCTAATATCCTTTGGAAGCCTTCTCAATACCTTATTGAATCTAAAATTAAAATCCTTGACACATTCATTAGTATTTTTCATAAGGCTCTCAAATTTGGCAAGCAAGAATCTAGGATCAATGTTATCACCAAATTGCATCTTAAATGCATCAATAATATCTTTCCATATGTCTGTGGATCCATCAATGAGATATTTGAACCACTCTCAGGTCTCTTCTTCAAGTTTTTTTACAAATAGATTTATGCACACATATTCTAGATCAATTTCATAATCTTCAATAACATTTAAGAAGGATTTTAAATGGTGTTCCCCTAACATGGCATCATTCCCTTGAAATTTAGGAAAAATATTCCTTAATTTGATGGGAACTTCATTATGGAAACTAGGCATACCATTAAATTTGATAGTTCTAAACCTTGGGATCACAAATGGTCTGCATCTATTATCTAGACCTTGATCTTCTTCTCCATCATTGTCATTGCCTACATTAAACATCCTTTGTCTCAGATCATGGTCTCCCATCTCTAAACCTAAAGATGAATATGAACAATGGGATAATTGAGAATGAATACTATGAGAAGGACTTGAAGGAGGAGAAATATAATGAAGCCTTAATGGCGTAACAAGAGGATAAAGACTCCTTTGGGAAGGAGCTTTACTTGTAGGGAGCTCAAATTTCTCTAATGTGTTGTGATATCCTTCAACCAAAGGGATATTTGATAAAAAGGGGTAAATATAATGGGGTAAAAATTGATCATGTCTTACTTGATTACCTGAGTGTTGGCCTATAATAGGCTTTCACACTTGTCTCCTTCTAGATGGATCTTTTAACTCAAGGACAAGATCTTTAGATCTATCTTTATAAAAGGAAGACCTAGTACCATCCATATTTATAGATCTAAATAAAAAATTTCAAGATAAAGAAGAGTACATATAATAGGCAATGATATTTAAACCTTAATGTAATGGAGTCACCACTAGAAGCAAAAACTTCTAGACTAGAACAAAAATAAATACTAACAACACTTGATAGGGTGGAAACTTTCAAACACTAAAAATAATTCCAAGAACATTTTAAAACTTCTTACAACACATAAATGAACATCACCAGTGGAGTCACTAATAAAGGTTGTAAATATGTTGATGAACCAAAGATCAAGAACTTGATGTAGTAACAGTAGAGAAAGAAATAAACAAAACACTTATATCTCTTTACAAGTATTCCCGATAACATGGATGACAAGAACCTTCCCTAGTAACGACATCAAAAAGATGTTGGTTCCCATTTGTACACCTCTCTCACTCAGCCTTGCACACTTTGAAAGAAATGGAAAGCAAATATGGAAAACCTGCTTAATATGTCATTGTAGTCAAGGAAGGGTTTGACATCAAGACTGTACTGATGGAAAAAATGATTGGGAGGAACCTACAAAGAGTATGGTCAATTCCCTACTAATTCTAGTTTTGCTTAAACCAAGGTGAGGGATTTAAGGGTTATCTCACTCATATGAAGGGATTTTATGATTAAATCTTCATGGGAATTGTTGACACAAGGGAATACAAATCTAACTGGAACACAACCAAGCTTGCTCAATCCACCTAGAAAGGGTTGTCACACAGAATGAGCAAATATTTTAGGCCAGACACAAGCTAATAAATACATATATGAATATGATTAAAACTTCTATTCTAAATAATCTTCAATAATAGAGGGTTGAATAAGAGGTTGTAATGTTGATATTTAATGCATAAAATTCAAACTCATGCTAAGGATACAATATATATGTTCTCAAAAGTAAATAGCACTTTATAAATGTAAAAGGTGTTTTATGTGTAGGGTAAAATAGGGTAGGACAAAATTATCAATTAATAGTAATTAAAGTGGAGGGTTAATAAATGAGCATAAAGAAATTCCACTAAACCACTATGTCATCTTCAATAGCAAATGCAATGTAAATCTAAAACAAGTGAAATTGAAATCATACACAAGTGATATCCTTCAAGAACCCATATCAATTGAATCCATGAGCCCAGGACTACCCTTAAAAAGGCTATCAACACCCTATTCTCAAATCTCAAAGTAAAAAGTATTTTATAATCTAGCTATGAACTCTAAATGACTACCATAAAGATGAATATATCATATTACCAATATACTAAGCATGTAAAATAGAGCATTGTATTTCAACAATAGGAAGAGAATGGAGACCATGAATAGATTTCATTTTTCAATTGAGTGTAAACTTAGTACAATGTGTTCTAACAGTATAATAGAATAATACTATATAAGAAAATCTTGTGACAAGGGAGACATGTATAATTCTCTCAAAACTTGCCAATGATTTTACATCAAAAATCAATTTGGCACCAGGAATACTACACATTGAAAACTCTTCAAGGCTGTAGCTCTTGACTCAGATTTAATTGACCCTTATAAAGGTACATACCCCCTTTACTTATACAATCAAGCTAAGCCTAGAATATTCCTAAAGATTATTTAGCTAAAAGATTCCTTCATGGGCCTGGAGTTTGTTAGACCTTGTAACAAACATGATTCCTCAAATTATGCTCATTATCCTGTGATGATGGCAAGCTTGATCCTCCACTATGGCAGAATATTTTTATAATTATCTACGTGGAGGATGATCTCACAAGGGAAAAAACAAACCTTTATCCTATTGTATAACAAACAAAAAAATACCTTTCTTATGCACATGATTACATAAAAACTAACTTTGAAAGGGATGTGCCACTAACAGGCAAAGTATAATGGTTTCCCAATAGGAAATGAGAAAAAGGAAGAAGGGAAAGAAAAGAAGAGTGAAGTGGTGTTAGTTCAAAAGAAACTAAAATATCTGATTATGTTCTAGAGTCGATATTGATAATAGAATCCTTCACCAACCTATTCTTATACTTGGTATATTCTTCAAGCATGGGGGTGAAATTCCTTTGGTTTAGGCATGCTTAGTATTTGAATTTTACTTGATACTCCTCAAGTCAAGTGGCAATCCTCTAAATCATGGTTTTCTTCCACCTAATGAGTTCTTTAAGATGGTCACAAGATTTCTCAAGTGACACTAGTTGTTTTATCTTATCAACATCAAAGGACTCTTATGGTACATCAATGAGGTTTTTTAGAGCAGTGCATACTACCTCTTCCTCCAAATCATTTGTCCCATCAAGGATTACCATCTTTATTTATGTGTCATATATCTATTTTATTGTAGTCTTGGGGGATTGCTCTTCTCCTTTCAAATTGAATATGCCATTTTTGAGCATCATCAAATGATGCTTGATTTCTAGTTAACATTACTTGGGCCTTTTGTGATCATTTGGAGAAATGATATTTTTTTCAATCAAAGTGTCTATGCCCATCTTATAGACCTCATCCATCTTGTATTGGAATTCTTCCCACTTTTTGATATCTGCCTCATAGAAAAACATCTGAGCATCACACTCCCTTTTATTATCCACTATATTGTTCAAGCATTTAAATATTGAAAGGATTATTTCTTCAGCCCTAGTGCCTAAGTCTTCTTGACATTTTTTTATTGCTCATCCTCTAGATTTTAGGTCATCAAATCAGCTAAAATCAAGTGAACCTAAGGAGAAGAGAGGAAATTTCAAATCTTTACTAGCAATTAGATTCATTGCCTTAGGCTCACTTAGTAACTTTTGCAATTACTAGATCATAGCCTAATTCTATGCTTTCAAATCCTCCATGGGAGCTTTATCTTTATCTATTATGTGAGCCACCATGTTCACCAAAACCTGTAATCTATTTTTTATCTCATTCCTAGATGGCTCCCCTAAATTATAACTATAAACAATGTAACTCTCAAGGGGAGCATCCTTCTTCAGAGCATTTGGTGGGGGAATGGCTATCTCCACATTCCTTTCTCCTATAGTAGTGAACATGGTCCTAGAATGTGTCTTGGCCTTCTTAGGGGGTTTAGCCTTATATTCCTGAGTGATCTTCACTACATCAATCTCCCTAATTTTTCTCATAATGTCCTTTTGTGTGACATGTTCTTTGACCCAAAGAAGGGGCCTAGTCTAAAATCCCATTGATGTAGTGGACATTGATGCAGGCTTCAAGATAGTAAAAGGTGGTGTCATTGGAGTACTTGATATAAGGAGTGCCATAAGAATAAGTTATGGGCTCAACACAAACTGCTTGATTTATTTATCACCCTTTAGCTCCTTACCACCTTTGTTTTCTCCATGTTCCCCTTCAAGGTTTGGCTTTATCTACTTCAAAACTTCAAACTCTAACTAGAGATGATGAGACTCCTTGAGTAATTTTTTATGTAGCTCCCCTATTCTAATGACTGAATGGAAGGTTCCATAGCCAATTTACTTTCTTTATTTACTTGAGCCTTAAGGATGGAAGAGGCTATGGTGATCTCCTTATTTCCTTCAGGAAACTCTTCACCAATCATAACCTCAAGACCTTTATTATGGACTTTATCATGGACCTTGATGCGAGGAAGGAAACCTCAAGGTACTTCAATTGAATCAACACTTCTTGAAATACCCTCCTTAGCATCTTTATTTAATTGATCCAATTCCTTATTTACTTATGTATGGGTGGGGGTACCCATTTAAAAGTATGCCCCCCCACCTTCCTCCACACTTGCCTTCTCCTTTAGTGCTAAACTCAACACCTTTAGAGGGGAAGGGACATCTTGTGATACCTTTGGAGCTACTTTTAATCTTTATTTCTCAACCACCACTTCAAAGTTGATTGTGCCTTGAATATCCTTCTTTAGCTCTACTTCAACTCTCTCATCTAATTTATTCAATTCTTTAGATCCACCTTGATCACCTTAGCTTGGTGATTGGGTGATGACATTTTCAACAAATGCCTATTTATCTGATGAGACTACTTCCTTCTCATGTGGGGCCTGAGCATACGTGGATACCTCAACTCCAACCAATGTAACATAATCAAAAGATAGAGAATCATTTGAGGTCAAAATGTCTTCCTCATTACCTTTATTTTCCACTCTTGAGGGACCTCTTCTACAAATAAACCCATCATGGGGACCTTCACTAGGGTATGGGGCCTTTTTCTCAGAGTTCTTTTCCTAGTTCTTACTTGTGGAGGAGTGAATGCATGATAATTCTTCATTACCTTGGTAATGGGCCTACCTTCATTTGAGTCTTCTTCATCTCTCATATCCCTCAACCTCTAGGCATATGAGGACTAATCCTCTTTCTTTTTTATGATGAGTTCCTTAAAAGGTAGTTCTTTAAACATAGCCTCCTTCCTTTTTATAAGAATCCCATTCAAAGGTTACAAAATTCTCTTAACTCTCTTTTTCTTGGGTTGCTCTCCTTCTTCACCTCCTCTCTTTATTGAATATATATTTGGGGGAGTAATAAAAACTATATTGTGATAGTGGAGTAGTTGGAGCAATAGCTAGATTGACCATTAGGATAGCTGTTAGAATGGTTAGAATCATTGGGGCTCCCTCTATCATAATGGATATTGGGGTGGCACTGGCTAGTTTAACCTCCCCAATAGCAATATTATCCCAATTCTCCACCATACTTGTTAACTTTGAGAAGGTCAATCTTGCCTTAGACCACGATGTTGTTATTGACTCCACATCAATTGGCTTAGTGAAGTCAACATCACTAACCTTACTCTTCCCCTTACCCTTTGCTACTACTAGTGGAGCTAAAAGATCACCACTATACACTGGGAGGAAACCTTTTATCTCCCAAACTTGTTTGAGCTCCTGGAGGGTAGGGGTATCATAAGCACCAAGATCAACCTCATGTTCCTTCAACCATCTAAAGTTTTTTTTCATAATTTCAAAGGCTCTTTATGGAATGGAATCATTGTCCTTAGCAGTGAAGTCCACCTATGAGATGGCTTGAGCTTCAATATTAGATTCATTATACACTATAGATAGTGTCCTCTTATCATTTTCCATGTCCTTGGGTATGGGAGCAATATTGTAAGCAATAACCTCTTGTACCATCAACCTCATATAATCTAATTTTATGACATCTTCCTCGATAGTGAAATCTAACTAGATGTCTTCATAATGTGATTAATGTAGAATTAAATTGGTTGCTATGTTCACCAACTATTTGATATCATAGGTGGGCCTAGATGACATCTTGTCAATCACATACTAGCCAATCTATTGTTCTAATCCCTTTGATTTGGAAATATAAGGATATGAATAGTGTCTAATCTTAATTCAAAGTTTGAAGGGATTATTTATCTTTTTCACCAAAATCATCTCATGTAGGGGCACCATTTGTTGGCTCAATTTCATCACTACCAATCTATCATCCAAGTATCTCAGTAATTTGTGTGGAGACATTGAGTAACCACCTATTCTAATATAGGTGAATGTCCTAAATTAGATATATGAGGTGCCATACTTATTAATTATTTCCTTGGCCACCTTGGACATTATATTGAGGCTCCTTAAAGGAAAGAAAACACTCATCATAGTGTTGAAGAAGCAATTATAAACCCTATAAAAAAAAATTTGAAGCCATCTAGATTAATTTCTAGATAAATCTCATATATTCTCATTCCATTAGGATTCTTAGTGAGCCCCTAGAATGTCCTATTATGTACCAAGTTGTACATAAGGTATAAAGACATATAAAAATTACCTATGAATGCCTCTTTTGAATGGATTACAACTTGAAGTTGCATCATCTACTTGTGCAGGTTATCACTTATAATGGTATCCTAGTGCAACTTCTTCTATCACTCCAACACATAGATTAAGATTAAGAATATCTAAGGATCAAATTTCTTTGTAGTGGGCATCCCATAAATTCTGGCAACCATGGAAATGACATTTTGGGGTAATTCATTGAATTTTGCTAGTTTTAGACTTTTAGACAATCTGGAAACCTTTTGCAATTTCTTGGCTAGCTAGCCAAGAGTTGATAATGTCCCATATTACTTTGTCATTTTTATCCACATACTCTTAACATTCCTCTAGGGAGAGTGTAATACTTTCAAGATAGGAAGGAATCTTGAATATGGTGTTAAGGGCCATAGGAGTGAAAGAGCAAACAATTGAATGGTTACTATCGATGATGTTCTTGGGGTCTGATTGATATATCTAAGCACATGCAATAACTAATTATGGGTAAGAGGTAGCTAAAGGGAATATTATCATAGGGGAGATGTAACTCATGCCAAGATTAGAAACTATTAGAAGAGGTTTTGGCCACTACAAGACATTAAATAGGGCCATAAAATTTAACCCCTAAACATTTGTATCTCTGATCCCATCCAAAATAGAGATGATGTTTCTCTTCATAGATGTTAAAAGTGTCACCATTTTTTTCCTAACTCACTAATACAATACTTTGAATTTGAACAAATCCTTCACTCAAACAACCCTCAAAATACCTTCAAACTCCTCTTAAATAACATAACACAAGGAGATAAAATAACACTTACTACTAATCTAAAGGGTTGCACACAATTAAAGTTGAAAATCTATGAAGAATTTGCCATAATCATTGTTTCATGCTGCATATAGTTAGGGCACACAAATAGATTTAAGGCATAAATAGAGGTGCCATACTTCTTAATTATTTCTTTAGCCACCTTAGATATTCTATTGAGGCTCCTTAAAGGAAAGAAAACACTCATCATAGTGTTGAAGAAGCAATTATAAACCCTTCAAAAAAAATTCTTGAAGCCATCCAGATTAATTTTTAGATAAATCTCATATATTCTCATTCCATTGGGATTCCTAGTGAGCCCTTAAAATGTCATATTATGTACCAGTTTGTACATAAGTTATAAAGACATATAAAAAGTACCTATGAATGCCTCTTTTTAATGGATTACAACTTGAAGTTGTATCATCTACTTGTGCAGGTTATCACTTAGAATGGTATCCCAATCTAGCTTCTTCTATCACTCCAACACATAGATTAAGATTAAGAATATCTAGGGCTCAAATTTATTTGCAATGGGCATCCCATAAATTTTGGCAGCCATGGTGATGATATACTGGGGTAATTCATTGAGTTCTAAAAGGCAAACTACCAATGAAATTTAATTCAAAAACCCCCAATATAAATCATATTAGTGAGGGTTCATCAGAAGAGAAAAGGGAAACCAAATAAAATATAACCTCCATAGCTAATAAAAATGGTGAATAATACTCTAATTCCCATGATTCTTAATCTTTAGATTCCAATGAAATCGAACATGCAAAGTAATCAACTAAAAGGAATATGGGAAGAGGAGATGAAGAGATGTAATAATAGTGGAAATTAGAGAACAAGAACTCCCTATAGGCCTTAAAAATTTGAATTTCATACCATATTTAAATGTATTATGGATATTGAGCTATTATGGATAAAATTTAAATGTTTAAATAGGGTAATAGCTTGGATACATTGGCAGATGTGGATTCATAGATGCAAGAGTCAAACCCAGTTATACCAATTGGGCCCTATCTCATAGAATATGTTGTATAATATATATTATCTCAAGATCATATTGACATTAATATCATTGATAATTTTTTTACATATATTTATACACAAATAGACAAAATGGACCAAGCATTCCTTTTATTTGAAATGTATCTAAGGGGAGATGGGTAGTTTTAGAGTGCAAAATTTTGTTGATTTAACCATTATGGTAAATTGAGGAAAGATAACATATAATTGAAATAATTATAGGATTATTCATAATAAATCATGAAACTAGAATCAAAGTGGAAGAGTTGGCTCAGTTAACAGATTAGTTACTAACTTGTAGACCATTTGCTTGAGTTTATTACATATACCTTGAAGAGTAATGGCTAAAATTCTAGTTTATGAGAGTTTATTGTGATCTTCCCTTCATGGTAATAGATTTTCAATATTTATATGATATATATGAAAGTGGCACTCCTGAGGTACAAGATTAATTATGTGAATTCTATATACATAATTATGTTATCCCTCATAATGTGGAATGGAACCCCAATCTTTATGTAAGATATGTTTTACTTAAGATTTTTCTTCGTATTTGATAAATTAGAATAAAAGGGGTCAATATTTAAAATGTTATATAGAAAAATAAAAATAACATGCTTCGATGATTAGAGGGGATGCTACTCAGCCTAAGGAAATAGTGCTTGAATGGGTTTATTTGATGGAAATGAGAGAGGTTGCTTCCAAATTTGTGAAAGAGCAAGTGGAAGCTCAAAACCACTATATCACATTATTAACCACAATAGGAAAAGAAGAATTTGGATCTTGCATTACTATATGGCAATATCTTATCCTTGAATAGAAGAAGAAAGAACTATTCTCTATATATAATCTCAAAGCTACCCTTGATCGTGTTCATGCCTATATTTAATTTACAAGAAGAATGGTACCAAACTAGTTGGCTATCACTTTTCAGCCACCACCATCTTGGTATCCTATTCTAGATTAGACAAGGGTAGAACTAGTTAATGAGAGTGTAAAATAAGAGATGTCATAAAATGGAGGCTCACCATGGATTCTATGGCAAATGAAGGATGGGGGTATTTGAACCCTTTGATTTGAAATTGTTGTGTACCCTTGAAATCTAGAAGATTGTTTCTTGAGGATGTTCAAAAAAATAAGTTGGTGGGTGTGATGAGCCCTTTAATTGGTGTATTTTGAACCCCTAGAAACCTATCTTTGAGCCTCCTATTAATAAAACTCTTTAGCCATGTTTTGTATATTTTCTTATTAAATCACTAAAAAACATGATGCATATCTTATCTATGTTTATATCAATGAAATAATTTTATTTTGTGATTAAGATGAATTATGTTTATCTTTGCTATGTTGGTTTATTTCTAATTTATGTGTTCAAACAATGTGAGTAAACAAGACTAGCACTAGCAATTTTGGGTAGTTACAACCCATAGCAATCCGAGCACTAATAGCCTATAGCAATTGTGTAGTATTCTGGGTATTGATAGCCCATAGCACTTATGTAAAAAGTTAACTCAAAACATTTGGGTAATGGTAACTTATTAAAACTAAGTGGATATTTTATCTACTTGGAGACTACCATGTTAAACCTGTAATAATTTCCAACAACATGTCTTGACCTAAAGTAATTATAACAGTATGTTAAGGCTATTACCCAAGATGGAAGAAGTTGGAAAATGAATATTTCATGTCTGAATCTAACATCTATGGTTGAAATAAGTTGGAAATGGATCTTCCTTTTTAGACAAAACTTTTTTTTATTGTTAGTTATCAAACAAAACTTCCCATGTTCTATTTTCCTATAGATGTTACTTGTAGTGTTTTCCTAGATTAGACTTATTCTTGGTTCTATTTTTTATTCTTGGCATTTTTTGTTAGGAAATAATAGATGGACACCTTTGTATATAATGCAATAGGTAATTAGGCCATGAATAATGGAGTAATAGTAAAATTAAAAATGAATAGTAGTATTATTATCAATAATTATCTTTATAACCATTGTTTTAAGAATATTTAATTGCTACAGGATTATGAATGAAATCAATATTCTAAAGCAAAAGCATTAAAAACTAAGAGGAGGATTAGAACTCAAATCTAAGTGAGAAGGGCCCCCTCAGGAGGAGTTTTATTGAAGATCCTAGCTCGTTAGATTAGTTAATAGAATTGGTATGAAAGTATTTATTTCTATCCTTTGATTTTTACGTATGTGTGAGTTAAGTATTATAATTAATTATTGCATTGTTTAAATAAGTTTGAATGATTATTATTTTATTAGAGGAATCTTCCACCACATTCAATTCAGTTCATTTATTTCCTAAAAGTGTGATTTACTTACAAGTTCTTTCAATTCATATATTTTACTTTATGTAAGTGTGTTCTTATATTTAATTAATATAATTCAACAAGTGATTAAGTGTTGCACATACAGTGATGACATCCTGTCAAAGCTAAATGCACCCTAGGTTGACAATTAATGAAGTCATTTTTTCATAAACCAAGTGGCTACCCCATCTTGTAGATCAAGTTGTACATTTAGAGATTGGTTTAGGTTAGTTTAATTCATGGTTAAAATTATGTTTTCTAGGACTCACATCTTTTATCTAATTTATATACCATTTTATTAATATCCCTAACATCATTTTTATTTATTAGATTTGAATAAATCATTACTTATGTACTATTTGATAGCCTGATTATATTAGCCACCTTTATATATTTTTATATTTATCATATTATATCAACCAATATAATATTGTTCCTTATTTATAAAACTATATCATCTAGTTTGGTATAGTTTGTTTCTTTGACCATTTTTGTTCCTACTATATCAGCTAATTCAATATAATATTTTGTTTCTAATTTAGGTCCAACTATATTGGCCAGCTTGATATTTCTATTTATTTGAATAGTTATATTTCAACTATATTAGCTAGAATGGTACTACCATATGTTCCTAATTATACCTCTATTATATCAACCAACCTAGCATAATCTATTCTTTACCTAGTTATAAAAAAATTCTATTAACCAAAATGATATAGTCTATTTTTTGTATTTCTATGTTGCCAAATACAGCATCCAGGCTAATACAATTGGCTCAGTATACTTCAACTATACTAGTAGTGTTGAAACCATATAAATTGACTCAAAATAAAATTTAGATAGGTTTAGCTTCATCTATAGTCAATCTAGTTCTAAATTCAATCCATGTTTTTCAATCGTGTCTAGCTCACACTATCTTTGATGAGTGAAATTCCATAAAAGAACTTGTTAGGCTCCCATCTCAAATCCCATTTATTGATTGTATGAGGAATTATCCACAACATTAAAACTACCTTATGTATATTTTATTTGATATGAACATTCCTTGACCACCACCTATAGTGCAAGAAGTTACCTTATCTAGATTTGAGGAAAACATCTTGAAATAATGCAAAGAGATGTCCATCTAGGTCAATCACATTATTGATGCATCTTTCTCCTTAAACTTTCCCATTACATATATTATCCCTAACAATATATAAATTCATTTGGATGACTCTCCTTTGTTTATTAACATCCAAGTTGGTGACATTTGAGTCAAGTGAGCCTTGATAAACAAAGGCTTTGGCACTTGTGTCACTTCTTTCTAATTCATTAAAACATTGAGATATTTTGAATGCAACCTTAATTCTATATAAAATCACTTTACAATGATATTACCAAATAAAAATACTCGATTAGGATGTTTTTGACTTCTTATCATAGTACCACATAGTATGGTTATAGTTAATGTCATGATATTTAATTTTACTCTATCTTTTGACATTTTCCTTGGTCTTCATTGAACTAATCATATGAGGTTCATTACCTCTTTTGCATGCCAATGCATGAAATTTCCTTACATGTATGACATTTAAAAGGTAAAACATGATACTAACCCTTGTAATTTTAAATAAGTTGAATAACATGGTGTCTATATATTCCCCACCCTTAAACCTTCACCTAGTATATCATGCCATGAATATCAATATTTTAACTGTCCCGTTAATTCCAACCATTGTTATAGTGGTCACCTTGAGCTTGTAGATAACATTCTACCTAGTATGAAAATCCCAAAAACATTTATTTATTAATATCAATACATTAAACCTTATTTATAGCATTATCGATTAAATTATGCCTAAATTGTGATATCATTCTTGAAATAATCTAATTGATGAGTTTCATGCTTTCATGGTTATTATCATAAAACATCTTTCCCATTAATCTTATAATGACATAGTGGTTGAATCCCTTAATGTATATCTCATCACTCCCAATTATGACAATGGTTACACCTTAGATGACCCATACTTATTTGGTTATGCCCAAGATAAGGACACAAAAATACTCCATTATTTTTTATCTCTTCAATGCTCTTATGAGAAATACTTAGTTTCTTATAGAATTAATTTAGTTGAAATAATTCAACCTATCACTCCTCTCATTGATTTTCTTGACATTTTTCCTCCTTTGGTTGATGTTTATAGGTAAGAGAACTCACTTGTAGTTTTAGTTATTTTTTATCCTCTTTAAAGCATGATTGATGATTAAACTATTAACAAGACTTATTATTTCAATAGATATTTTAATCCTTTGATTTTCCTTCCTCCTGATATATTGACTACAATCATATAGTGATTTATTACTACTTTTAAACATATGGATACTAAATATAGTATAAGTCCATTTTCTTCTACTCCATTTGATGATGTTGATGATTTGTTTGATGAGATTACAAACAAACCTTTTTATTTTCATCCACATCATTTGGATATGACACCATACTTACCCACCTTAGAATAAGAGACATATTTCAAGTTTCATAAGGTTTTCAATCATTCATCTCAGGAGTGTAGAGATTACTAGTGATTTTTAGCATAGAAAAAGTTGAAAGGTATAGCTCCTAATGCAAATAATCTATCATCTTGATCTTATAATCCTAGGTGCTCTTGTTACTTCCATAAAACTAGTACACATTATTTGGCTAAATTTTGATCCCTTTAAAAATGTCTATATGAAATTTTTCTCAAATAATTTAATGTTCCTCTTAAACCTAACATGCCTTCTCCAAAGACTACACTTACCTATAACCCCCAAAAATGGGGAGGTATATTATCTTTGGCATGAGTGTTCTACATATTATACATATAAGTGTAGATACATTTATTATTATTGACATGGTCCACCAAAGATGGAGGATCATCCTCCCATACAACTAAAACAACCTCTTCAAATAAAGGATGTGTGCCCCAATCCTTCCTAAATGTCACCCTCTCTTCCTCGCTTATTTTTTCTCATCAAAAAGCTCCACATTCTCTTCCTTATAGCATGCCTAATTTTTAATTAGACCTCATTTTCAAGATAGTAATTTCATGACTCTTGGAAAAAGTAGAAGAGACTATGGTTCAAGTTAGATATCATGTACAATGAGACTTAACATATGTTATCAATGATGTGTGTAGAGATATTTTATGTCATATGTGAGCAGATATTTCATTCTTTCATATTCACTTCACATTTATTTACATTATTGAATCTCATATTTTTATCTTTAACATATTTGATTTCATTTTATATATCTTTCTTGTATCAGGATATTTAGTTTCTAGGACTTTTCTTCTAAGCATCTCTTTACTTTATATCTTCTTATCACACTTTACAGTTGGCCTTAGTTTCTTGTATGGATCTTAGGTAGCACCTTCAGGTTTTATTTTTTAACACTTTATTTTCCCCCTCTTTTGGGATGATATATAGTCAACCTTAGTTTCCCTTGTGGATATTTGGTATCACCTTTGGGTTTATTTTTAAGTATTTTAGATTCCGCCTATTGTGTAATGTTTATAGTCAGCCTTGGTTTCCTTTTAGATCTCAAGTAGCACCTTCAAGTTTATTTTTCAATATATTATAACATATTTTAGTTGGTATTAGTTTTCTCATTTTTGGTATCTTTTACATATCCCCTCTTTTGGGATTATTTCACTTATTACTATTTTTGGTGGACCATTTGTAGGTTAGTATAGCTTGTCTAGTGACATGATTACCATTTATCATAATGCTTTCCTTAATTTGGTTTCCTTTCTATGATTTGACTTACATTACCATTTACTTATATATCCCCTCTTTTTACCTATTTACTTTTGAATAAAAATATATCCCTTCTTGTGATTAGATACTAATATACCTTAATTATAACACCATTTACACATGGAAAAATATTCCACGATCCCCATATTTCCTCTCCTTTCATTTGAGACACACTTTGATTAGTTTCAATATTGCACTATTTTCTAAGGTGCATATCTAGGATTTTTGTAGTACCATGGTCTTTAGATTATCCTATTTAACAATTGAGTGTAATCCCTCTTGTGATAGTCATATTTATCACCCATTAGTGGTTTTTATAAATTCATGTAGAGGATGAAAATATAAAAGTACAAAAGAGTTAAAATCCAAATCATAATAAAATTCAATGTTAAAAAGAAAATTAAATCTTAAAATTCAAATCACACCAAAATATGTGATCTCTTTATATATATATGTATGTATATGTGTGTGTGTGTGTGTATACATATATATATATATATATATATATATATATATATATATATATATATATATATATATATATATATATATATATATATATACATACATACATACATATATATATATATACATACATACATACATATATATATATATATACATACATACATATATATATATATATACATATATATATATATATATACATATATATATATATATATACATACATATATACATATATATATATGTATATATATGTATGTATATATATATGTATATATGTGTGTATATATATATATATATGTATATATGTGTATATATATATATATATATGTATATATGTATATATATATATGTATGTATATGTATATGTATATATATATCTATATCTATATATGTATGTATATATGCATATATATACATATACATATATACATACATATGTATATATATATACATATATATATATAGATACATATATATATATATATATATATTACATTCTAATGCCACCTACTTTCTCATGGTATTACCTAATCTTCATAGTAGACTGATGGCTCTGTAAGGGGTCTTGAGGAGAAGGGAACACATTTTGAGAAGGTAGAATCCTTTTATTTTTCATGCATATAGCCTTCATGGGATGATATATATACTTCACTTGTTACCTCAAGCTTACACTTCCTAGATGGGGTTCCTTAGGTCCTTCATGTTGATAGCTCTTAGCCTTGCCCACTTGATTAGAATGTCTTGTATCTACTAAGGATCATTAAATCACCCTTGTGGTGCCTTACATCCTTATATTTCCATAATATATTTATTGATATATACTTGATGTGTTTTTTTTAGTTGATCATGAACCTCTTATTTACATTTTGATTTACTATCTATTTTCTTCAAATTTGAATTTTAGCTTTTACTTATAGCACATATGGGATTTTCAGTTAGTGAGTAGCATTATAAGACCTCAAGGAATATATCTAAGCTTTTGTCATAAATTCAAATCAATAATCATATCCACATTATCTTTATCATCATAGTTATGTTTCTATATGGTTATATATTCTTATATCATTCTTTAGTACAAGCATTGACTGAGTTTCCACTCACTAAGGTCTTTTCCTATTTTCATGCATGTCCTTATTTTATTAGATTTTTTTGCCTATCTTACATTGGATGTACCTTATGATCACTTTCTTATTCTCCCATTTTTTGGATTCAAGTTGTTGATTTTCACATGTCCTTATTTTATTATCTTTTACATTGTCTTACATTAGATATTTATTTTTATAGTTATTTTTCACATCTTATGATTATAATTATCTTATATTTTTATTTGATGAATAAATATTAAATTACATTTTTTACATATCTCATGTTTTGTCTTAATATTTACATCTTACTCACATTCATATGTTTTTCATTCATTTACTCATCTCATTCATTTTATATCTTTTGTTAGTTGATTTTTTAATCTAAATACTATTATCACTCAATTTTTCACCCTTGGAGAGGTTGTTCAAGCCTCCTCCAAATTGAGTGAAAAATTGGATTACCTCTAGGCCTATGAGTTGCCTATAGTAGAGGTAAACCTTTAGATTTAAAGGCTAGCTCCCTAGATTAGTATTTAATAGCTTATCACCTATAATACTTGCTTGCTTATAATGAAAAGAGATAGAAGGAACATGAAATTAACCTAATATAATGAGATGATATGCCATATTGATCTCCACTGGACTACTACATACTTGCACTATGAAATATGACTCACAATACTCAATTCAACATCCTACATTACTTTAACATAAGTGTTTAAAACATGGAGGTGAAATGTATTACACTTCTCAAGGTGAATGAACAAAAGGTATAATTTTAGACACTAATTTTATTCCTTACACTTAGAGATAGACAAATACACTAGCTACACTTCATGTGACCTATTAGAGAGTAGACGACTTACACCAAACATGATAGAGTAAAGAGAACACAAGGATAAATAATTATTACCTGTCATTTCACTATGCACTACTTCACATAATTAGACAAGAATTTAAGAACTCAAAACCAAATTGTAAATATTTATTCAAAGGAAAATAAATTAAAGATTTTACATACTAGGTGTGGATCCCTTTACAATGACTAAATGGCTTAAATATATAAAGTATAGGATATGAGAGAGAAGAAGTGAAGTTGAACAGTCACAAGGCCAAGTGCCAAGGCTTGAAATCCATTTAAATTTCAAGGAAAGGAGTTGGAAAATAGTTCACGAAGTTCTATTGAACATCTATCAATCAAAAACATAGCATCTTCTTGAGGTTGGCATAGAGGCAATCCATGTCTTTCTTAAAACTACCTTGTTGATGAATAGTCCACTTAATTGGTTGAAACTACCTTAGAATTCTATTCACACATGTGTTCTAACTTAAGAAGGTCAAAAAAAATGGTGATAATCATATACTCCCCTCAATTAATGAACTTCCTCTTACCACTTGTTGCTCACCTTATTACATTCACTCATTATCCCTCTAGGCCTCAATTATCACATTTATCACTTAGATGACCTATACCTATTCAAATATATTCATTTTATAAGTGTTATACACCTATTTAGAACCTATTTACCTTCCATTCCATTAGATATACCTCAAAATAACTCAAGACCACAACTCTTAACTCCAATTTAGGTATCCACCCTCTTTCTCACTATCTTGTTCAAGACTGCCTGTAATGAACAACTTAATATAGGTAAACTCATGCATCACTAAGATTATAATTAGATATTATAAGTTATAACAAGTCTCTATACACCTCCCATAATGACCTTCACCTGTTTATTCCCTTCTATACCTATAAAATACCTCAAATCCTATAAAAACAAAAAATTAAACTTATTTGTACAAGTGACAGTCTATAAAAATAGAGTGGTGAGAAGCCTAGGAGAGTTAAAAATAGGTCCAAGTCACTTTATAGGTTAATTAACCCATCCTGAATGCATGATTCTTCATATCTTTCTCATTGAGATCATAAGAGGGTTTTAGGTTATTTATTTTCTTAGTGATGATTCATAAAATTTAGATGCTTAAACCTCAATCCAATTCCATAAATTTTGGGTACAGGACCATCTTCAACTACCCCTAAGTGTTTGAGGTCCCATGTATCTCATCCATATAGATATGAGCAAAAGAAGTTGGCTTTGGAGATCCTATAATGCATTCTAGATACTCCTAAGAAGATTTAGGATAATAATGGCCAATTTGAGTTATTCTCTACAAACCATTGATTCTAATATATTATCCACTCTCACTAAATTCTATCACATGACTTAGGAAGATCATATGAGTGGATTTAGGCATCTAATGGTTCATGCCTAGTTTTTAGGCCTAGTTTACATGACTATGTTTCCTGAGCATTAGCCACTTTTGAGTGTTATAATGGTTTTAAGTGCTTATTAACACTTATCCATCTTAAATTCAACCCTATAAACTATCCTAAAATTCTTTAATACTCTCCCTTCATCCTTTTACCCCTAATGTACTAGGTTTATAAATTGTATCACTTATGGAGTGCCTCTGGTCAAATATAAAATAAAGGGCACTTCCCCTATTAATTTTACCTAAATGAGGACATGGATGTATTTCCTAATTAATTTTTACCTTTATTACCAAGTTAAATACTAGATAATACCTATATAATCTTCAACTCTTCAAACTTTCAAGACTAGTTTCTAGAGGTGTGACTGTGTGCATGGTTTCAAAAGGCTGAGTGTGAGGTTTTGAAAACCTAATTTATTTCAATCTTTACCTCTAATAATCACATGAAAATGTGATATCATCAATTTTAGAGTTATTTTAATTTTTTTATACCACCCTACACCTCTATCAAACTAACCAATCTTGTACCTTTCATTAGCATGAGTTAGTTTGTTTCCTCAGTTAGACTGTGGGTGACAATTAAGGAAGCCAATAGGTTTTTTAGGTGGTGATACAAGTTTGAGCATTGTATTTCACACCCTTTGGTTCCTCCTTAGGTCATTAGGACCACATCACACCTGAATATACTTGTCTCTATCTTGAGATCATACATCATCCCACTATCATCAATACACCATATAGGTCTACAAGTTACACCAAGTTTATTTTGGCTTCAATAGTGCTGTATTTTTTGAGTGTCCTTATTAGAAACTTTACTAGTTTTAAATTCATCTCAACCATCATCTCCCTTGACTTGGTAATATTATCTTATGTTAGGGTACTACCTATAGGCTTAGGTATGTAATAAATAATCCATCAGTCTTATATAGACCCCATGAATGTCTTCCAATAGATGGAATTTTATGAGGCAAGGTTCCTTTTCAAAGAAGTTAAGGTAAGTCATCTCTTTTGAAACTTTATTCAACATTTGAAAATGTATCTAGGTATAACTATATGTAATGGCATCACCACTATCACAATGATCTTCTCTACACTCTCAGACCTACTTGAAGGTCTCTATTGGATCCAAACACCTCCAAAGCCCTTTCAACACTACTCTACCTCCTTTTGCATTGACTTTAGACCACTATTTAAGACTGTGTATAGGTGTCATTAGATATAGGACTATGTACTAGTTTATAACCTCATCATCACCCTAATAACCATTAATTAGGTTCATGAACTTTATTTGATATCTTAGTTAGGTTCAAAACCTTCAAACACCACTATGTTTCCTTTCTTTAGGTTAACATTGGAATGGTCTTCAGACAAGCCTATAGAAGGCCTTTTTAGGGATACTTGACTTCATCAAGTATCTTATACCTACATTCCATCAATGATCCTATTGATTCAAACTTTTAGTATAGAACCTAATCACCATGCTCTAACGAATTGAACATACATGTGTTAGCCTTTACCTAAATCCATTCACAAGAGGATGAAACTCTATAATTATCAAACACTATTTGTATACCATGATAGTGTTCAATTCAAGCACAAGAGAGTGATCCTACCTTTCCTCATATGACCACATGTACCAAATGAGTTGAATCCAACATGAAAAGGAAGAACATGCTTTGCAATACCACATACATCACCTAGTTCATATAGACCAATGCAATCAAATGATAAAATTAAAGTGTCAAGGATATGTATTAAGCTTGGAGGTGCTAAAAATATTATTAATTTTTTATGAAGTATATAAAACTAATCTAAACACCATGAATATTAAATGGAAGGCTATAAATACTATTAAAATGCACTAAGTGCATTTAATCCAACTTTTATTCTCCTGATTGTACTAACAAAAAATCATTGACCTCTTTTGACCTATGAAAGGGAGTTATTATCACCAAATATTTCACCCTAGAGGAGGGTGTTCCAGTCTCCTCCAAATTTTAGTAACATGGGAATACTTATAGGTATGTTCTTGTACCTATAGCAAAAGTAGACCTCTAGGTTTAAGGGCTAGCTCCTTGAATATACCTTGAAGTGCTTGTCACCTAAATAACTATTTGCTTGTGGGAAAAGGGATAAAAAATTTCATGAAAATAATATATTATAATGGGATGATACACCAAAAGTATTTCCACAATACTATCCTACTTATTTCACAAAGAGACAAGGCCTACAACACTAGTTTAAAGTCTTAGAATGCTCTAGCATTAGTAGTTCAATATGAAGGTGAGGTGCATAAAGACTATCCAAGGTAAGTGAATCCATATATCAATTTTAGATACTAAGGGCTCATTTTACACTTTAGGACAGATCCATACACTTAACAACACTTCATATGACCTACTAGAGTGAAGTTACTTGCATCAAACATGGAAGGATTAAGAGAAAGCAAGGATAGGTAGATATGTCTTAACTATTCACTATACATATCTATACATCTATTCAATATAATCAAACTATATTACATTTACTATTCTAAGGCAAAGTACAATTTCAAAACTAGTAGGGCTTCACCATACATGGTGTGTTATATGTCTATAAGAGCCAAAATGGTGGATACTTATAGAATTGGAGAGAGAGGAGAAGAGAATGAAGTCCAAACATCACTAGGACATTTGTCATGTTAATAAAAGGAGTTACACATTTATTAGGATGAAGTTTGAGATATATAATGCCAGGCTTGATAGCACACATGGCCCTCAAAGGCATGAAATTCTTGAAATGTGGCATAAAATTCCTTTTGCTTGCTCAAAATTGTATTCATCATTTGGTCCTTTTGGACCATCCCAAAAATCACTAGGGATAGATATGATGATTTAATTGAGAGTTAGGGGTTGTATACATGATCTAACATGCATTATTTTCATCCATAATCATAAATATTCTTTTATAGATGAGTTATCACTATATGTAATCCAAATAACTCATCTCTCACTCACGCTCCACACTTAGCACCAAATTTTGTCTTTAGTTTTCCAATATGATGTATAACACTTTTTAGGACTCTTCATGGCCTTATATTCCTCAATCAGTCCTTAAAAATCCTTCCACTTGAAGTTTATATCCTTTCACTAGCTTGTTCACTATGTCATTTTGGATTGGCTGAAGTGGAGGTACTTATAGAAGAATTTGTGATTTTTTATAAAGAATTAAATATGTATGATAGGATATAATAGGTCCCAATATACTTCCCCAAGTGATTTTCATCTCTTGAAAATATTCCATATCTACACAACACACAAAATTGTCAAAGAAACCAATTTTATGCCATGTCCATACAAGTAGGGTATAACTCAATATGATAAGAAGGTGATCTGGAGAGTCCTCTACAAGTTCCAAGTCATTTCCTATCAAAAATAGCTCATTTGTATGCCTCATCTTCATCATTTTCCCAGTAGGGTCTTTAGCCAGGGTTTGAGAGGGGTTTAGGCCATTTTTCCCTCTAAGGATTGTTCATGAAGATGTGACATTCAATCCCTCAAAAAAATTCAATAAAACATTACTAGGGACCTCCTCTAACATCTATAAACCTCTTAAACTTCCATGCAATGTCTACAATTATATGTGAGCTCTCAAACTTGCCTACTCGATCTCCTTTCTTCAATTTATGTAGGCCTAAATTGGCTTTGAGCCAAAATGAAATTTCCTTGTGGTTTATTTAGCACTCTAATAGCTTTAACACTCCTTATATCCTCATAAAATCCTATTCCAAGGATTTTTTATGTCCTCTTAGCACTATAAATGAAGTTAACCCTCCAATTGGGCTTTAGACCTAATTTGGACCTAAAAAATCTAACTACATCATTGTAAGTTTGGATCATCATGTTAGTTTTCAACCTATGTGAATTGGTTATCCATGTTATTTCATGTCTATCACATCCTTCCAAATCCTCTTTTAAGGTTCATCAAGTTCCCAACTCATATGCATAACATTTAAACTCAAAACCTACATATTTGTATCGTTGGGGAGTATCCTCTATTTGAGATAAAATAGAGGGTACTTACCCTATTGTATTATGTAAAATGATGATGTGATGGGTTATCTCAGGTGGTGGGTACCATATTCACCAATTACCAAGATATTACCATGCCTTTATCACATTATATGTTCAAAATTCCAAGACATACATGTGGAAAATGTCACTATGTGTAGGGTCTTGATTGTGGATTGTGTGTTGCCTTGAAATAAACCTCTCCTTCCCCTATTTCCATACTTAGAGGATGATTTCATATGTGTTATAAGTATAATAACTAAGAGGGAGGTTAATCAATTATCCTAGATATTTCAATCTTAATTCCAATCCTTTCAAACTATTTAAACAATTAGCATATATCAACTAGATCAAGAAACATTAACAAGAAAGCTCATTCATTCAATGCATACATAAGATCAAACACATAACACATATTTCCTATGGGAAACCCTCATGGGGAATAAAAGCCACTCTCAAGTTTTAAACATCTAGACTACTTATCCTATAATAAATTACAAACAAGAGATTGGTCAACTCCTTTAAACCAACAAACCTTGAGCATATCATCCTGACCAAAGTCCTTTAGTGAAACACATGTTTCAAAAGGAGCAACTACCCCTAAGGAAGATCAATTACTTTAGACTTTCATCTAAAATTAACAACTCCACCTTATAACTGATGTTCTTTAACACCTGATGATGAATCTCTAACTATCTAACCCCTACATAAACTCCCTCTCTATCTCATATAGGCCTCTCACATAGGCATACCATAAACTCTCTCCTTCACTCAAATTATCTTCATATGCACACTCAGATCTCTTCACATATCCTAAAAATATAATAGCATTATTATAACATCAAAAATATGACCTATAATTAATACACATAATAAACAATCTTCTCTACTCATCAACTCATCAACTAGGTACTCTACCTCTCCTTTGTTCCACAACTCTCACATACACCTTACACTAGTCTCATTCACAAGTATATAAACCAACACATTTAGTTTCACTATATATATATATATATATATATATATATATATATAATTCATGAATTATCAATTCCATAATATTTCCTTATCCATAATACATGCCTTCACCCTTAAGTCACCTCACATGGGTCACACTTAAGCATAATCCACTTTTAAATAGGCCTAAGTCATTTTTAGGTCCTATGGAGACCCATTCAACTCTTTGACACTTCTCCAAGAAAACTAAAAAACATAAGAATGCTTTCCAAATGCATGAATCCATTCTAAATTAGTTATAGGTACTCCTTAAATTATAACAACCATCATAGTACCTTTTTGCTTAAGCACAATTTGCTCAAACAACTTTATGTGCATACAATCACCATGAATGAAAACAAATTCAAATTTTAAGCCTTTTTCATACTAAATACAATTGATAAAACCTTATTAATGCACATAGATAATCCTCATGGAGTATAAAACATGTTTCAATAGCTAATTCATCATTAATCATTGAAACAACATCATAATGAGCTCAATTACCCTTCTCGGGTTACTTGCAAAATAAAGTCAAACACACAGTCAACTTTAAACCTTAATAACTCTAACTATACACACTTATATATCTTAAAATATATATTATTATATGTTCCTTATAATCCTATACATTTTTTTTTTACACCATGGTCAAATTTTGCATAGATCAAAAGTTATGGCTCAAAAACTAGATACTCATCTTTCCTTTGTTAAATTCAAATATTTGAATTCAAATGTTCATTGTTAAACATCAAACACTATGCTCACATATTGTGTCCTCACTAGTTCATATCAATCAAAAACCATCAATATTATTGTATAAATCTTGGTCTTTAACTCATAATGTGATTTTAATGTTAAGCCTCAAATAGTTGACCTCATCTCAAGCAATCTTGCAATATAGACTCAATGCGCACCATCAATCTCTATGGATCAGCCAGATCTTTATATTATAGTGTTCACCATTAAATATTTCTAAAAACCATCATGATCATGACACTTGGCACCCTTTCATGCATTTTGAGCTCTTACACTATTAAACATCTTGCACTTCTTATCATCTCGCTCAACATGCACCATTGGATCAATCTTGTATGATCACCTATGCACCATTAAATATTAGAAGAAGCTTAATCTTTATCTTTGTTAACTAACAAACACTTTGACCTCTTTAACTTATTACACACTATATATCTATATGTATGAACTCTTGTACACTATTTGATCTCTATTTGGTCATGATCTTTAACATTGTACAAAAATGACTAAGTATGGGGACCATTGCTTATCTGCCTAGAAGGCCAACTTGGCACCTCTAGATCTTTTACTTCACTCAAGGTCATGTTTTAAAATTTGGACCACATGATCTCCCAATATAAGATAATCCAACCATGTATAAATATAATCCTATAACCCTCACACATGTGAGATATAATGACATTAAGACATCTTTTGCACCATAATGCTCTAAAACAAAGTGAAGCCAAGAGTGGCCCACATCTCTTCAATAATCATAATAATATTCTTATAGCTATAAGAATTCTTAATTTTATTCTTCTTCTTCTCAGTATGAACTATGAAAAATGGTCCCTTTTCTAAATCACTCTTCTTCTCTTCTAAGATTGGATTGACAATACATGGAGACACTATGGAATCTTGACATACATTTTCATTTGAAGAATCAACTTGCAACTTGGAACGTCATCACTATGCATAGGCAATTGATGTTCTTTGCATGATACATGTTTATCAATAGTGGGATGCTCACTTAGATCTATACACTCCTTAGAAATAGCCCCAACCATCATCTTGGTATTCTCCTTGAGCTTGGTCTCTTCATTCTCAACATGAGCAGACAATGAGAGCCCTTGACACTCTTCAACTTCTATAGAATTATCCACCATATAAAATAGATTACTTATACCTATAGACTCATCATGACTCACACTTACCACCTTTGGCTTCCATGAGTTAACTTTCCTTCTTCCTTGCACTCTAGGATCCTAATTGAACCTATTCTAACTTAATGGCCTTTGCTTTTATAATCTAGCAAAGTGACCTCTCTATTCATAGTTGTATTAAACCATACTCCTTGATGGAAACTTAACTTGTCTTACCTTGTTTGGACAATGTTTTTCAAATTTTCCCACATTATGATAGTTGAATCACTCAACCTTGATCACACCTTTTAACTGATTACCCCCATCATAGTTCCATGCAAATTCATATTTAACAAGTCTTCTACATTCTGTAGATCTATGCCCAAATTGATTACAAGTATATTAATAACCATTAAAACTTTAATACCTCATGCAATTTGACTATCTAATCTATTTTTTATTCAAATTATGATTGTCCTTGTTCAAATTGACATTCATGTCAACTTGAGAAGCAACTTTGGGATCTTCATTAAAACCCAATCTAGATCTATTACTAGCATACTTTTGACTATTTATGAGATTGTCCAGATCATTAGAAATCTTATCAAACTTGACAAATTATTTCACATTTCTTGTAGACTTGTCTAACTCATATTTCAAAGATACAATCTCAAAATCACACCTTGAGCAATCATCTTCTTTATCTTCCAAGCTTTTAGACATGATTTCCAATTGACAACTAAGATGCTTGACTATATCTTCATATTCCTTGGCATCTTCATCATTCTTGCCTCAAATACACTAAATTTATCCTCATATTATTTGATTTTATATTTCATCTTTTTATTGATTTTATTCTCAATCTTCAGTTTTTCATGAGCATTTATCAATGCAGTCTCATAGTCTACCTCATATTCATCATCATCTAAATCACACCAAGTAGACTCCTTTTGATGTGAAAAATTGCCTTCCTCAGACATGAATAAGGCTTCATCTTCAATAGGACCATCATCTTCATGATCATACTCTGAGTCACTGACTTCACTCTCATCTAATGAGCTATAATATTCTTTGGTGTAGAGACTCTTCTTGTCCTTGAAGTACTTCTTATTGTCAAAAAATTTGAATCCTTTTTTGCTTTTATTAAACCTGAATGATCTCTTTCCATCATCATAACCTTGATCATTATCTTCATCATCATTCTTATTATACTTATGATGGCACTTATTATAAAAATGTCCTACCTCTCCACATTTTAAGCATTTGAGGGGTAGTTTACCCTTATACTTGTCTGAACTTATTTTCAACTTTCTTGAAATCAAAGCAATTAGTTCATCCTCATCTATATAAAAATTTTAATCCTCTTTGGTTTTATTACCTTGGAACTTCTTCTTTGTCTTTAATTTAGTCTTGAAAGTTGCTTCCTTCTTTGGTGGTATATCATCATTCTTCCTCATCTCATAGGTAGTAAGAGTGTCATGTAATTGATCCATCCTCAACTGAGTAAGATCATGGCTTTCTTATATAGTACATAATTTTGGATTAAACTTGAGGGATAGAAACCTTAATACCTTTTGAAATACATTATCTCCTTCAAGGTTCTCTCCAAGACTTTTGATAATGTTCATAATCTCATCAACTCTCTGCAGAAAGGATGCCATAGAATCTTCTTCATTCACCTTGATACTTTAAATTGCCTTATGTGAGTCTAAAACTTAGCAAGATTAACCTTGTAATCTCATTCATAAATTATCTAAATTTTGTCCCATAGCTCTTTATTAGATTTATAATAGATTACCTTGGTGCACTCAATATTTGAAAGACCATAAGTGATAGCATTCATTGCCTTAGAATTATTTTCAAATAGCTTCTTGTCTACATTACTAGATGGAGTAGTAGGAGTAACATAACCATCCAAAATATATTTCCATACATAAAACCCAAGGGAAATAATGTGATTCATCATCCTTTTACTCTAAAAATCATAATTGGATCCATTGAACATTAGTTCTTGCTTAGTAGAGAAACCTCCTTGATGACTACCCATATTGTACCTTAGATCACCTTTAAGATATCAAGCCTTTACCAAAGGACCTACTTTGATACCAATTTTTAAATGTATAATCATTGAAAGGGAGGGGTGAATCAATGAACCTATATATTTTAATCTTTATTCCAATCCTTCCAAACTATTTAAGCAATCAGCATATATCAACTTGATCAAGAAACATTAACAAGAGAGCTCATTCATTAAATGCATACACAAGATCAAATACATAATACATAGTTCTTGTGGGAAACCCTCATGGGGAATAAAACCCACTCTCAATCTTGAAACACATGGACTACTTTTCTTAAATATAAATTACAAATAAGAGACTGGTTAACTCTTTTAGACTAGAAAACCTTGATCATATCCTCCTGACTAAAGGCCTTTAGTGAAACACTTGTTTCACAAGGAGAAATACCCCTAAGGAAGATCAAGTCTTTTAGACCCTCCTTTGAAGTGAAAACCTCCACTTTAAAATTATGTCTTCAACATCTAATGATATATCTCTAATTATCTAACCCCTACATAAATTCCCTCTATCCCATATAGGCTTCTCACATAGGCATGTCACAATCTCTCTCCTTCACTCAAACTATCTTCATATGCACACTTAGATCTCTTCCCATATCCTTAAACTACAAGATCATTATTTTTACATCATAAATATGACCTATGTGTCATACACATATTCAACAATCTTCTTTGCTCATCAACTCATTAACTAGGCACTCTACCTCTCTTTCACTCCACAATTCTCACATACACCTTGCACTAGTCTCTCTCACAAGTCTAGAAACCAACACATTTGGTTTAACTATATATAGATAATTCACGAATTATCAAGTCAACATTATTTCCTTGTAATTCAAAATACATGCATTCACCCTTAAGGCATCTCACATAGCTCACACTTAAGCACAATCTACTTTTAAATAGGCCTAAGTCACTTTTAAGTCCTATGGAGACCCATTCAGATCTTTGACACTTCTCTAAGAAAACTAAGAAACACATGAACAATTTCAAAATGAATGGAACAATTACACATGATCTATATACCCTCCTTAAGTTAAAATAACCATCATAATACCTTTTTGCTTAAGCAGAATTTGCTCAAACAACATTTTATGCATACAGTCACCATGAATGAATACACAGTTGACTTGTAAACCTTTGTTCATACTACATATAGTTGATCAAACATTTATAATGCACATATATCATACTCATGGAGTCTATAACATGATATAATATCTAATTCATCATTAAAAATCAAAACAGTATTAGAATGATCTCAATTACACTTCTCAGGTTACTTGCAGAACACAATTGAACATATTGTCCATGTTTGGCCCACATACCAAGCTTGTACCTTTATGGATTAGGTTGCTAATAAATGAGTAGATGGATAGGTTATATATAACCTTAAAAATTTAAAGAATTCTTGGAATGAGTATGGAAGTGCATGGTTTTCATCTGGCTCTTGATTTTGTTCATCTAGACATCTTGAGTCTAATGGTATAAATTTTGAGTAGGCACTTTGCTGAAATCACAATTGTCACGTGTAGATGAGTTAGTTTGAATTGGTCATATGGGTTTGTTCACAATAATCCCCATGAACATATGTGCTAAGTTTTTTTCATCTATTGAAATGCATCAAAATATATGAAGAACCAAAGTTGTCCTCTTAGGTAAAACCCACTAAGTTTCCATACTTAGCCATTTTCAAAGAAGCTCAAATAAAGCCAAGTGAGCATATTGATGAGGCCATAACTCACACATGTGGTATTCTTAGTAAAAATTTATCATATGGGTTTACTCAGCTTATTCCCTAGTTTTTATGGATTAAGTTTTAGGTCATCCACTGAAGAGTATTAAAAGTTATGCATGTTTAAATTTATCTCCTTGGGTAAAATTTGCTAAGTTTCCATACTTAGCCATTTTTGAGCGAGGACATCACACAGGATCAAATGGACTAGCCAACTTTTGTATTTAATATATTCACTTAGAATTCTCTCAAGACTAATAGATCAAATGGGTTCATTCCTTTTGGCCTCAAGAACATCTCTTAAAAAATTGGTGTCTCCATGACTTTTGCACTTCAAGATCCAAGCCTTCAGACTTGGTCAAAAGCATAAGATGTTCATGCTAATGTCAAGTTAAAGCCACTACATAAATCCATATGAGTTTAAATTTGATGGTTCATGAGACATCAATAACTATCATGCAAATGTCATTTGATGGGAGAAAGGATGTCAATTTTAAGATCATAAACTAGTCATTAGATTTTAAATAGTGGGTCCCAGTAGATCAATGGTTGGAATTTGATCAAGCATTCAGATATAATGGCAAGTAGAGGTCAAAGGGGTCAGCTAATCTCAAGATCAAATGCATGCATGACAAGTGTCAATAGTGTGTTCAACTATTAAAGGATCAATAACTCATGGACATTCATACAATTTAAAATCGATGGAGCAATATGAGTTGATATGTCAATGTGCCAAGTCAGATATCGCTAACCAATTAGAATAAAGGTGAGCCCAAGATTTTTGATAAAGGTTGAGAAGCCATTTTTTATAATGGAAAAAAAATGTTTTATAGGGTCATCCTATCACCATTAAAGCTTTGTTAAATGCCATTAAAGAGACATGATGATGTAGTCAAGATAAAGAACATATATGGATCACCATTAAGGCTAGATATGGACCTCCAGTTCATATTTTTGCTCAGGTAGGGTTGTTTTTACAATAATATTCACCATTTTAAGAAGGATCCGTGTATGTATATACAGTCTTTTGGTTCCTAAAGAGATAAGTTGGGTCTATTTGGACATATTATAATACAATAAAGTGTTATATAGTCTATAGGTCTATATTGATATGGAAACTATAAGAAAACCAATAATCTTAGATTATTTTTCCACCTATCGATATACCTATGACCCAAACATGAAGATAAAGTAGAGATGTGATTAATGCAAAGGGTCTTCATCCTTTAGCACAGCCATAGTCTTGATAAGTAGCCACCTAAAAAGCATAAAGCCATGATCTGATCAGATCTAAATAAATGAGCATGAGGTTTGTCATCAAGTGAGAGATGTCATAAAGGATCAAAGAAAAGGTCTAGTGTTGGGAACTAAAACTAGGAGCATTCAATGTGTCCTCAAAGCCTTTGGGGACTTTCTCACTCAACAAGTAATAGGTAGTGTCTTAATTGATCAAAAAGGTGGCAAGTATTTCATTGGCTAAGGAGAAAAAGGTGGCGGCTTAAGTTTAATTAATGACCCAAGATAAAGTTTTCTTTTTGTGATGGTGTGCTCCCACATCCTTTCTTTCTTTCTCTCTTCCCCTATATATTCTACCCTCATTCCCATTGATTGGGTTCTCAACTCTAAGAATTTAGCATTTTATTTTTTGGGACAAGGATACTCATCAAGGATCTTGAAAAAGTGTGTTGGTTTGATATGGTTAAACCCTATCAAAATATTATAAGAACTACCTTTTGAAGTAATATAATCAACTCTTTGTCTATCTCTTGTCTTTAATCAGTGCTTAGTATGCTTGTGTATGGTAGATTTGTGAAGGAGATTCTTCTTAATTTGTTGTCCTTCTTCTTGCCTCTTTGAAAGTGTTTTCAAACTAACTTTCAAGTCTAAACTAGTGTTCTACTTAGAACCTATTCTATGATATATTTATGCAACTAGTGAGATTGTGAGAGTGAGTAAGCCATAGTTGTATTTTACTGATTCACTGCATGTTCAAACTTATATTAGTGTCTATTTAACTTTGGTACATCACCATTTTAGATTTATAAGGAGCCTTTAACCATATTTCTAACCCTTTTCCCTATGAAGCATTAGTTTTAGGTGAGCATCAAGAGGAATCCAACCTTCTCTAAAGGTCTAACCCCATCACAGGATACCCACAGCCTGGGTTTATTCCCATTATGTAGCTTAGTTTGAGAGAGCTTAAAGAACCATATACAAGGTTGAAAATTAATTCTATAATAGTTTATGGCATGCTAGGTGGGATACACTTATTTTAAAAATAATATTGATCAAATTTTATGATGGTTTGATCAAATTTACAATAGTTAAGCTCCCAAACAATAGCATCTAATGACTCCAAAAGAAAGAATCAACACTCTAGTGTAGAGCAGTAGCTTCATCTCATGATAAAGGTGATAATAAGGTCATATTCAAGAGGTATTCCTTTTTAATTTTTTAAACTACCTTTAAATTCATCAAAAATATTAAGGTTTGCCAATACACATCCATATCAGGGAAACTTTGCTCCTAGGACATTTCCAAGGCCTACCCCTACAAGGAAACCTTCATTAAAGCCTCTCATAGCCATGGAAGTCCCTAAAGCTTTCATGGTTTTAAATGGCCTAATCTCTCTATCCCTTACTCAATATGATCATAACCCATTTTCAGCCCTTAAAATTATTCCCTATTACATTGGAGACCAAGATACAACACCCTTTGAGCACCTCATGGACATAGCTAACTTTTGCAATATCTATAATGTCACTGAGGATAATATAGATATTAGGTTTTTAGATACTTATTTCAAAGTAAAGGCCCTAGATTGGTATAGAGGCCTTGTTACTAACTCCATTCAAACATAGGACCAATTAGGAGGAGATTTATGTAAAATATTTGAGGACAAAAATGACCATTTGTCACTTGTAGAGAAACTACCATTAAGAGAGATCCTCATGAAGTCATGCAAAACATCAACACAAGGTTCCAAAAAACTTGGGACAGAATCCCATTTTTAGTTAGACCAACCCCTAAATTTGCCTTTCAATATTATTTAAAGGCTTTAAATAGTGACATAGCTATGATGAGCCAATCCATAGAAGGAATTATACTTATAGATACTTATGAGCTGGCCATCAATGCAGAAAATTATCTAGTTCAAGATGGAAAACTTACACCCAAACCACTAATGATCTTATTTATTGAAATTATACCACATCTTATTTTTATTCCCCCACTATATGTCATTCCTCCTACACCAATAATTTTTGTAATCCCTACACCAAAATAAGAGAAAACTTCCACTAGTGGATCTAGTGATTTATTAGAGCAGAAGAACTTTCAAGAGCTCAAAAACATGTTCCAATCTTTAGGGAATGAGCTAGCAAATGTCAAAAGGTAATAGGATTTCAATAGGCCTTATAAAATTTCACCTCAACCCTAGTAGCAGGCCTTTCAAGTAAATAGGCCACCATACAAAGGGAACTACCAAAGCTAGGGCCAAGGTCAAAACCAAGGACAAGGGTAACATGGCTACAATAGGAAGAATAACTACAATCCTAATGTTTCTAGTACTTCTAACTCTTTGGTCCTAGTTTAAAATAATGTGGCTCAATAATTAAAGGGTACCATGCCTTGTAATCAGTCCTTTAGTCAGCATATTATCCCAAATATTAACCTTAACCAAGCCTTCAATGATCAATGGCAACAAGCTACTAATTTTGGATATAACCAATCTCCCATGGACCAAAATGCAAAGGTACCTATGATTACCAAGCTAGAGAGCATTCACAAGGTCAAGGGTCTAATCAAGGACCAAATTATCCAAATGCTATAATGACAAAATATGAACAAGAAGAGTGTTATGCATCCAACCAGTTGGCTAGTTCTAGCCAGGCCTATATTCTAATGGTATTAAACATAAGATTTAAAATAATGAGCATGGATGGTAACTAGGAAGTAGTTAAAAAGATTCCTACCATTACTCCTTCATTGACAAATCCAAATAAATTGATGTCACTCTAAAGGTTCGAGTACATCCCAAAAATCATAGCCAAGGGAATATTTTTGTGCATCAAGGCTCACAAGTTCAACAAACAATATTGTTGGCTCCCAAAGCACAAGCAAGGGTTGGTGGTTCACCTAGAAACATTGTTAAACAAATGAAAAATTCAAATATGAGTGTGCCCATGTGGGATATGCTCTCCATGCCTAACTAGGTAGACATCCTTCAAGAAGGACTATCAAAGATCAATAGTATAGACAAGCCACCAATCAAGATGAATTAAGTTCTCACTAATACAACCAAAGGGTCTAGTCAAGGACAATCAGGTAAAGCAATCAAGCCTCCCCCTTCTACATCTTAGTAATCATTGGTAACTCTTAGGTGCACAATTGTTTGGTGGATAATGGGGATAGTACCTCAATGATGCCAAAGTCCATAGCTGATCAGATTGGTCTAAAATATGAGCCATAGTCCAAATGAGTGCTACAACTTGATGCTTCTTATCCCAAACCATTAGTATAATCAGGGACCTCAATATGACCCTACAAGCTTGTCCTAGTATCTTGATGGCTCAAGAGGTATTTATCTTGGATGTGCTTCCTCATTTTATAGTATGTTTATCCAGAGAGTTCATAGTAAAGATAAGGGAAATCTTGTATCAAATTGGTCCTATATGGCATTTAGGACAAGGTATGGGGCCAAAGTGTCAATCAAAATTGATCCCATTTCACTATTCCATATAGATCCATATGGACTAGATAATGTCAAAATCAATTGTACCATCATTGATGAGGATGAATTTTTAATGGGGTAAGAGCTAAACACTCATCTAGAAGAGGTACCAAACATGCTCTTAGATGAGGTATGGAATGATAGCTAGTTGGTGGACCCCTTAAAAGGTGTTAAATAAAATGACTTGGGTTTCTATTTTTTGCATGAAGAAAACTAGCCCATGCCATCTCTCATGAGACCTCAAGAAGATCCTAGTGGTCTATATAATTTATTATTTGATGGTTCCAAGAGCAAGCATGGATTGGGTGCAGGTGTCATGCTGATATTCCCTTCAAATGATAAGTACTTCTCTTCATATAGGTTTTAATTTAGTTGCTCCTGTAATGCAAAAGAATATGAGGGTCTCATCCATGGACTTCAATGATCTAATAAAATAAGGATGAATAAATTACAAGTTTATGGGATAGTGAATTGGTTGTACACCAAGTTAGAGGTTAGAATGCCACTAAGAACCCCTTAATGAAGTCCTAAAAACATAGAGTGTGGGACCTAATTGAGGGCTTTTACGCCTTCAACATTTGATCAATCCTAAGGGGACATAATCAACATGATAATAGGCTAGCATCTATGGGGGATAATTTTGACATCCCCAAAAAATTTAAAATGACCAAGGTTAAAACACTTGTCAAAGTGGTAATAAGACAATCAGTGCCAGATAATAAAGTCCATTGGTAGGTCTTCATAAATGACAAATAGATTGCATGTTTATTACAACAAGAAGTAGAGGTCTCCTCCCTCAACCAAGAAAAATTTCAGCATTAGTATAGGGAGAAGATTTTTCAATTAAGGTCCAATAATCCTCTTAAAGGGATAGTCACCCTAGAAGGCCTATTTCATAAAGGGTACCATATGAATAAGGATATAATAGTGATGTAAACTAATGAAGAGAATTATGAGAGATTTCTTATATTTGAGAACAAGCTCCTCAAGCTTGGAAAGGTAAGCACTAAAGCTAAAAGGCATACTTTTATAGAGCTCTATAAGGAATATACAGACATATTTTCTTGGTAATATAGTGACCTAAGGGGATTTGATCCTAATCTGGCCTAACACAATATATAACTAGAGGCTAATGCCAAGCCTATCAAGAAAAAGTAGAGGCCCATAAATCCCAATATTGAAGATCTCATAAGAAATGAATTGACCAAGATTGTTGAATCTAGGAGCATCTTCCCAATCAAGAATTCCTCATGGGTAGTTAATCTAGTACCTATCAAAAAGAAGAGTGGGGAGATCAAACTATGTGTGGACTTTAGGGATCTTAATAGGGTCTTTTTGAAGGATCATTACCCTCTACCATCCATGAAATAACTCTTTTAAGTAGTTGTTGTTTTAGAATGCTTCTCTCTCTTAGATGGATATCTAATTTATAACCAAGTGCTAATGAGAGAAGAGGACCAGTACAAGACTACCTTCACCACCAAGTGGGGGACATTTGCTTATAATAGGATACCTTTTGGATTATCCAATGTTGTAGCAACCTTTCAAAGAGTGATGGGCATGGCCTTCCAAGGAATACTAAATAAAATGGTGTTGGTCTACTTAGATGATATCAAAGTATTCTCCAATAATGCTAGTGAGCACATAGACCATTTGAGGCTGATACTCTAGAGATGTAAAGAGTATGGGATCTCTTTAAATCCCAAAAAATGTGTGTTCTTTGTGCATGAAGTAAAAATATTGCATCATATTTTTAAAAGAGGGATTATCCATTGACCCTAACAAATTAAGTGTTATATTAGCCTTATCCTTTCTAAAGCACAAGAAGGGGATCCAGAGATTCCTTGGGAAGATCAACTTTGTGAGAAGGTTCATACCTAGTTTTGCAAACCAAGTCAAGCCTATCACCATCATGCTAAAGAAGAGCCAAGTGTTTACTTGGTTAGATGAAATTAAGGAATATTTTTAAGCCATAAAATAGACCATTGACCAAGAATCCTCACTCTTAAATCTTGATTTCTCCAAGGAATTCATCTTGTACAACTTTGCAAACATTGGCAACATATCATCTATGTTGATGTAGAAGAATGGTGAAGTAATGGAGCAGCCAATTGCCTTTTTAGTTAAGGGATAGAAGGATATGAGGTGAGGTACACTTTAATCAAGAATCAAGTTCTTTTATCTTTGAGAATCCTCAATAATTTTAGGCCCATGCTCTCCAATATCAAGATCCATCTTATGGTGTCTCATCTTAGAGTTAGGGATTTCCTCCTTAATAAGTATTTGAATGAGAAGAGAATAGGTTGGATCACAAAGGTCATGGAATATGACATAGAGATCAAGGTCACAAAGATATTCATTGGTAAGGGCTTGTGTGAACATATGGTGAATGACCTCTAAAAAGATAAGGAAGTTATTTTGGTAACCCAAGACAACTCACAAGTAGGTACACCTCCACTTCAAAAGAGATGGATTCAAGATATGGCTCACTTCTTGAAAATAGGAGAATGCCTCCAAAGTTTGGATAGATCTAAAATAAAGTATTTTAGGCTTCAATATATACCTTATGCATTATTTGATGGTGTTTCTTTAGAAATGACAATAATGGAGTACTCCTTAGATGCATAGATGATGACCAGGTGACCAAACTCTTGGAGAAGTTCCATGATGGACCTATAAGAGGTCATTTTTCACATGAAACCACCATATAAAAGGTAATGAGGTTTGGTTATTACTATCCCAATATTTTAAATTATGCTCATGCATGGATTAGAAAATGCCAAAAGTGTGTTAGTTTTGCAAGAAAGAAAAAACTATCATCCCTTTCACTCAATCATATTCAGGTGGAGTAACCCTTTATGCAATGGGGGTTAGACTTTATAGGGATGATCAATCCACCATAAAGTATAAAGAATAAATGGGTGATCACTACAACTAACTACTTCACCAAGTGGGTGGAAGCCATTTCTTTGAAGGAGGCTAGTGAAGGTGCAGTCTTGGATATCTATGATGGCCTTGTGACTAGGTTTGGTGTCCTGACCGTCATATTTTTTTATAATGAATTGGCATTCCCTAGTATGAAGACAAGTGAGTGGGTTCTAAAGCTAGGCATCTACCTCGTCACCTTTTCCAACTACTATCCTCAAGGAAATGGATTGGTAGAGTTCATAAACAAGAATTTTTTGAGGATTATTAGGAGGACCATGGAAGAGAATAAGAGAACATGGCATACCAAGCTAAAGACAACCTTATGGGCTAATAGGGTGACTCCTAAAACTGCCATTGGAAATTCTCCATATGTTCTTATGTATGGAAGGGAATCCAAATTGCCTATCTCCCTTGATATACCTACAATAGAGTTATCCCATTAGCTTGAGTTGATGGAGGATGAGCCCATAATTATGAGGATGATAGAGCTCATGGAGCTAGAAGAAACTAGGGACCTTACTATGAAAAAATTAGAGTCGCATCAAGCTCAGGTCAAAAAGGCTTTTGATAAGAGAGCTATAGTAAGGATTTTCAATTAAGGGGACCTAGTCCTCAAATGGGACTCAAATAAGACCAAACTAGGCAACAAAACCAAGTTTGATAGCTTGTGGAGTGGTCCTTATTTGATCCATGGATGCAAGGAACACAATGCTTTTTAGCTTGTCCAATTGGATGGAGAGTTATTACCCATCCTAGTCAATGAAATTCATTTAAATTCCTATAATTGAATATCATTGCATCCATTGTAACATATTATATATGTTAGAGTAAATTTTATGTTTTCCTCTAAGTGCCTTATGCACATTTATTTTATTTTTTGTTGTTTCCTTTTCCAAAGTAACTCAGGAATTTTATTTTGTTTTCTCAGTTATAGAAGATAATGACTCCATGCCCAATGAACTAGATAAGGCCAATGGTGTGGGTTCTCAAAGCATAGTAGGCATGCTTCCCTATGATTTACCAAATATATTGGCCATTTTTGGCCCACATACCAAGCTTGTACCCCTATGAAATAGGTTGATAATGGATGATTAGATGGATAGGTTAAAAATACCCTTAATAATGTCAAGAGTGCTTGGAATGAGTATGTTAGTGCATGGTTTTAATCTGGTTATTCCTTATGTTTATCTAGACATCTTGAGTCTAGTGGAAAAAATTATAAGTAGGCACTTTTCTTACATCACAATTATCACATGTGGATGAGTTAGGGAGAATTGGTCATATGGGTTTATTTACATTAGTCCCAAGAACATATGTGACAAGTTTATGATCATCCACCAAAGTGCATCAAAAGATATGAAGACCAAAAGTTGGCCTCTTAGGAAAAACCCACTAAGTTTCCATACTTAGCCATTTTAAAAAAAGATCAAATAAATCTAAGTGATCATATTGATTAGGCCATATCTCACACATGTGGTAGTCTCAAGAAAAATTAATCATATGGGTTTGCTTAGCTTAGTCCTTAGTTGTTACACGTTAAGTCTTAGGTCATCTATCAAAGTGCAGTAGAAGTTGTGCATGTTCAAGGTTGACTCCTCAGGTAGAATTCACTAAGTTTCCATACCCATTTTTGAGTTAGGACATCATGCAATATCAAATGGAGCATCCAAATTTTGGATTTAATATCTTCACTTATAAGGTTCCCAAGACTAGTGGATCAAATGGGTTCACTCCTTTTAGACTCAAGAACATCTCTTAAAAATTTGGTGCCTCCATGACTTTTGTACTTCAAGATCCAATCCTTTAGAATTGGTCAAATGCATAAGATGTTTTCACTAATATCAAGTTAAATCCACTAAAAAAATCCATATGACCTAAATTTAATGATTTATGGGACATGAATTATGGTCACATGAACATTATTTGATGGATGCAAGGATGTTAATTTGAAGATCATAAACTAGTCATTAGCTTTCAAATAGTGGGTCATAGAAGATCAATGGTTGGCATTTGATTGAGCATTCAGATCTAATAGTGATCAAATTTCAAATGGGTTAGTGAATATCAAGATAAAGTGTATGCATGATAAGTTTTAATAACATGTTCAACTGGTAGAGGATCAATGACTCGTAGACATTCATATAGATCAAAATTAATGGAGTGAGATGAGTCAATACATCAACAAGCCAAGTCAGATATTAATAGCCAATTAAAACAAATGTAGGCCCAAGATTTTTTATGGAGGTTTCCATTTTCAACCATGGAAAAACAAATTTTTATAGGGTCATCTTATCATCATTAAAGCTCAAAATAACACCATTAAAGATACATAATGATGCAATCAAGTTAATGAACATATATGGATCACTATTAAGGCTAGATATGGACATCTGGTTCATATTTTTGCTCAAGTAGGGTTATTTTTGCAATGGTGTTTGCCATTTTAAGAAGGATATATGAATTCATATATGGGATTTTGGTTCTTTCATAGATAGGGTGGGTCAATTTGGACCTATTATAATATATAAAAGTGTTATATAGTCTATAGGCCTATACTGATATGGAAACTATAGGAAAACCAATAATCTTATATTGGTTTTCCACCTATAGATGGACCTATGACCCAAACATGGATATAAATTAGAGATATGATTAATTTAAATGGTCCTCATCCTTTAGCATGGCTATAGTCTCGATAAGCAACTACATAAAAATCAAAAAGCCATGATCCAGTTAGATTTAGATCCATGAGCATGAGGTTTATCATCAATCAATAGACTGCATGAAGGATCAAAGAAAAGGTTTGGCATTGGGAACTATATCTAGGAGAATTCAATGCATCCTCAGATCCTTTGGGGACTTTCTCACTCAACAAGCCATGGGTAGTGTCTTGATTGATCAAAAAGGTGGCAAGGTTTTCATTGGCTAAGGAGCAAAAAGTGGTGGCTCAAGTTCAATTAATGACCCAGGATAAGGTGTTGTTTTTATGATTGCATGCTCTCACATCCTTTTTTTCTTTCTCTCTTCCCCTATATATCATATTCTCATTCCCATTGAAGGGGTTCTCAGCTCTTGGAATTAAATATTTTATTTTCTAGGACAAGGATACTCATCGAGGTTCTTTCAAAAGTGTGCTCATTTGATATGGTTAAACCCTATCAAAATATTGTAAGAACTACTTTTTAAAGTAATAAGATCAAATCTTTGCCTGTCTCTTATCTTTAATCAGTGCTTAGTATGCTTATGTATGGTAAATTTGTGAAGGAGATTCTTCTTATTTTTTTGTCCTTCTACTTTCTTCTTTGAAGGTGTTTTCAAACTAACTTACAGTTCTAGACTAGTGTTCTACTTGGAACCTCTTCTATGAAATATTTATGCAAATAGTGAGATTGTGAGATTGAGTAAGCCATAGTTACATTTTACTGATCTAGTGCATGTTTAAACTTATATGAGTGCCTATTTAACTTTGGTGCATCACCCTTTTATCTTTCTTAGGAGCCTTTAACCATCTTTCTAACCCTTTTCCCTATGAAGCATTAGTTTAGCATTAATTTTAGATGAGAATTAAAAGGAATCTAACCTTACTCAAAGGTCTAACCCCATCATAGGATACCCACATCCTGAGGTTGTTCCCATTGTGTAGCTTAGTTGGACAGAGCTTGAATAACCCTCTCCAAGGGTATAAATTAATTCTATAACAAAACACATAGTCAAATTTGGACCTTCATAACATTGACTATACACACTTCCATATCTTCAAATCTATATTTATAGATGTGCCTTGGAATCCTATACATATTTTATTTTTACACCATGGTCAAATTATGCATAGATATAAATTTATTGATAAAAAACTAGACACTGGTCTTTCCTTTGTTAAATTCAAATATTTGAATTCAAATGGTCACAATTAAACATCAAACACTATACTCACATCTTGTGTCCTCACTACTTTATATCAATCATGAACCATCAATATTATTATATGAATTTTTATCTTTAACTCATATTTCACCACTTCTAAACTTTAAACCTTGAATAATTGACCTCATCTCAAGTAATCCTGTAATATTGACTCAATGCACACCGTCGATTTCTACAGATCAGCTAGGTCTTTATCTTATAGCACTTACCATTAAATCTTACTCAGAACCACCATGATCATGACACTTGGTACCATCACATGCCTTGTGATATATTATACTATTAAACATCATGCACTTTTTATCATGTTGATCAACATGCACTATTAGATCAATCTTGTATGATTGCATGTGCATGGTTGGATCTTAGAAGAAGCTTTATCTTTATCTCTATTAACCAACAAACACTTTGACCTCTTTGACTTACTATACACTATAGATATATATTTATGAAATACTATGAACAATTATATCTCTATTTGGTCTTGATATTTAACATTGTGCAAAAATATCAATGGGGACCATCGCATATCTGCCTAGAAGGCCAACTTTGCACTTCCATATCTTTTACTTCGCTCAAGCGCATGTTTTGAAATTTATACCATACAATCTCCTAAAATAGGATAATTCAACCATGTGTCAATATGCTCTTAGAAACCTAATATGTGTGGTATATAAAGACATTAAAATTCTCACTTTGATTTTTCTATTTACAGAGCCAACTATGTCAAGAACTATCTAGAAAGACCAACTTTGCACATGCATAGCTTTTATTGCACTTTAGAATTAGACCTAAAATTTTGATCATATCAACTAGGTGAAAATATTAACAAAACCATATTATCAACTTACCATAAATTATCCACATTTGTAATATATTCCATCACCAAACTGCTTACTCGATTCTTTCTTACCTTATGCAAATTTGGTTAAGTATGGGAAAACACTATCTAACTACTTGGGAGCCCAACTTTGTACTTGTATATATTTTTTTGTACTTTATCACTAGAATTGAGACTTTGTACATAGAAACTAAGGACTAATATGATTAAAACCATATGACCAAATCCCTCTAACTCATCCACACATGGTAATGGTGATGTCATCAACCTACCTACTCAAATTTTTTGTTACTAGACCCAAAAGGTCTAGATGAGAACAATGATGAACCGGGTGAATTCCACTCATGCACACAAGCAATAAATACATTATTGACTTTTGATAATACCCCTTTCACATGTTAAAATCACCATACTCATCCCTAAACATTTATAACCAAGCCAAAATTGAATATCAATCAAGCATACTTCAAACATATTAGGATAAACACATTACACACTTTGTCATTATCACTTAAACTATCAAGGCACTTCATCCACTCATCTGGACACTTATATGACATCATCATGACATAATTTACAACTCTCCAAAAATATTATGAACAACATCTTCAATAAGTTTTATATCATGATAACACACTCAGCTTCTTGCCAACTCCTTCATTTCATACCTTGCATTTGACTTGGTAGAGGTGTTGACTATGTTTACCTTTCCTTTAGGTGTTTAATGCATGTTTAGAGATAGTGCCACTACTCTAAAGTATCACTAAAGTAATAAATACCATTACAAAGTGACTTGCATCACCTAAACCATGAATTTATTAGGATAAAGACCTTTAACAGTCATCATTTTGGTCACTATCAACTATAATCAACTATAGTTCACTATTTTAGAGCAAAATGGAAGAGTCCTATAAGTATGTTTTAAACATTGAAATTTATTTTATTGGTCTAAAACACTTTATAGAGTCTTTGGAGGCACTTAAAAAAGAAAAATATTATATTTTTAGGCTTATTATCCCCAAAATTCACTTTATGAACTTATGAGCATCTACAGTCAAGCTATTGGTACGGTTTTCTAGGTAGTGACACCTGTAGGTGTTGATGGAGCTCAAAATATTTAAAATCAACCCTTTATAATTCTTATTAAAACATAAATGGTCATCTCAACTCAATAGGATAATTCAATCATGAAAATATGTCTCTACATTATAATTTTGGGTTGTGAAAACCCTTGAAAGCTCAAAACCTATATAAATCATTGAATGAACACAGTGAACAAAAGTGCAACTTTGAAGCTTCCATACTTGTGTTCCTTTCATCAAACTCCCATTATATTTTGCATAATTATACCCCTATATGGAGGATATAATATTTATACATTAAAATTCACCTCGACTCCATGATATAGTGTTACATGGCATCAACAAAAGTGCTTGATGTTCTATTTTGGAGCTTTAAGGAAACTTGTCCCTAAATATAGTCTTCTTCTCTTGAGGTGAATCTTCAAATATACCTACTTGATAATGACTCAAAACATGATTTTAAAAGTTCCTCCAACTTCTTAAGACCTTAAAATGTCTCAAATCATGTTTGACATCTTTATATTTCACCTTCAGATCTTTATGTGTGCCACCTATAGGTAGACCTTGTAGTATACAGTCAATGGATAGAGACATGAGTAATGTACATGAAGTATGGGATTATAATCAATTATAAACCTTATAAAAAGTTATAAAACTGATATTATTCACCTTTAAGGTCTTGAAACAATTAATATGCCTTATCTAAATGTAAATATCCTCATTTAGGGCACTTATTGGTGTGGATTAGAGTTGTAGGACTGTGTGTATGTGAGAAATAGTCATCACAGTTTGAAAAAATCACTTGAGATAATATCCTCATGCTTTGTTTGATTTATATTGATTTAATAACATGATAAATATCCTTATAAAACTTCGTTACCTTTCCTTGAATGTTATATAATCTTTCACACATTTGACAGTGAGTGAACATCTGTAGGAGAGTGGACTATGTTGGAGAACTAGTTATCATAAATAATTATATACCATTTGGAGAACTTAAAGTGGATTGTACATGTTATGATAATGTTTTACACATATTAATACCATAATTACATCCCCATGAACATGTTCAGGACCTTGTATTCACTTAGTTGACTATGTATGACAGTCATGGAGCAAATTAACTATATGGTATATTTATTGACTGCCACTTCATAGTAATCTAATTTTAGGATGATTTTTAATGTTTAAGTGGAATATAAAACATGAGATACATAAAAATAAACCTATCACCATATTTTAAACCATCACCAAGGCATGAAAACTTTGAAAGTGGTGAAAACCTACCTGCAACACAACAAAGTGCTCTTATTTCTAACATAAGATGTTTGACATATAAAAAAACTTTCAAGAATGAAATAAAAGGTTTTAATAATGAGATAATTATGTCTACTCTCTGTAAAATAAATTTCATCAGCTAGATTATATGAACAAGCTCATACTAGAGGAAAATATGTAGGGTGTGGGAAACAACATGTAGAGATAGAAAGTTAACTTGTTAAGGATGGTTCATAATGTATAGGAATTCAATACTTTAAATAAAAACATTAATTTTAATCTTATTAATTTTAATATTACCCCCAAAATTCATTTGACCTGGAACTCTTCATACTAGTCATACTATCCAAAGACCTATTGACCAGTTTTATGTGCATAATGGAGTGATGGAAGAGCAAAATGGTTTTTAGTCATTTTTTATCATTAAAAATATTTTTAAATGTTAAAATAAGTCCAAATAATTTTAATATACATCCAAAAATATATTCCCATGTCCCATTCTCCTCATGGGTCGTATAATTGCAAAAAACTCCTCTTTTCTCACTTGTTTTCTTGATTTTAGTTAACACCTACAAGATTTTCAGTTAGAGACTGATATATCTAACAAGGATTGACATTAGGTATGTTTTAAGATATTTTATAACACTTTTATTTCTTATAAAATTGTACCACTTCATTTATGACCCATAATGGCCCCTAAGTGACATCAAATGACACAAAGACTAATTTTAACTATAACCAAGGCTAATAAGAAATTAAATCACATCAAAAGGAATATTAAACACCTTATTACATTATAATATACCAATATAAAATATTTTTACTATATGGGGTTGACCTATTTTGAGTTGTGGTCAAAATAGTCAACATTCTTATTGATTTCCCAAGGGTGGTATGCTTGTTATGCCTAATACCAATAGCCTTTTCCTATCCATTGGGATGTGGAGTCACCTATACATGTATATGACACTAAAAATTACTTTTATAGCACACCAAACAATATAAAACTAACAATAAACAACACCCAAGATAAGAAACTAAGTCAACACACACTTGTGCTACATGAGCACTTATGGAACACACACACAAAACTCAAGATAACTAACTCAAACATAAGTTAAATTGAAATAAACACTTCCTATTAGATCAAAGGGTAATTTTTAAACCTATCTTACTTCATTTAATGAAGTATTTAATGAGGCATGTAGCCTTTTGATCCTTGTTATTGATGCCTCCATCTTCTTCATGGTGTTTGCCAGCTTCATTGGTATAATGTTCAATGAAAATAAAGTAGCTAAACCTAGGTCAGCTATGGAAATTAATTATTATTGCATCCAAATATCCTAAAAATTTTCATAGGACTCTTCAAATACAACCTCCAATGGTTTTTCAATAAGACATGCCTTCTTGGTTTTCATGGTGATCTCAATAAAATTAGGTCTCCTTTTAGCTACAAGTTCTTCAGGCTCATCAAGGAGCTCTACATAGTCTACCCAATCTTGTTCATTTTCCTCCATGGAAAAATCTTTCTCTGACATCTTAATTCTTTGACCCTCAACTTGGCAAAGCTCTTCAAGCTCTTGAAATAGTTCTATTTATTGTTGCCAATCATTTTTACTCTCTTTGTCATCTATAACCATCACCTCTTTAACCTTCTCTTCTTGATGTATAAGGTCATCAATTTGATATTATTTATGCTCCAAAACATCTAAGAGTGATTAAAAACTAAGATAAGGTATGGGGTGTTCCTCAAATACCACCTCTTCCACCTTGGTATCATGAGACTCTTTTAGTATTGTAGCTTCTTGAGGAATGACTTGAAGTTCACCTTCCTTCTTGATATCACACTTAAATTTAGGTTTGTTATAATCATAAATAACCTCATGATCATATATGTACTCTTCTTTAAATACCACTCTCTTCAAGTCTTTGTTACATTCCTCATGGACAACTACAAAATAATCTTCAATATGTTTCTCTTCAATCAAGAAGGTAAAATTTCCTTTGTGTTCACCAAGGGGAGTCCCAATGGTGATTTCTTCCTCATAGTAACTCATGACATATTCTTTATCAAATATGAATTTAACTCCATCTTCATTTTCTTCCCTCAAAATGGGTTCTTTCTCAATAAGGGGTGAAGTGGAAGGTTGATGGATAGGTTCATGAGTTGGAGGTGAGGAATGAGGTATGATGGGGGGTTTATGAATTGTAGATGGAGTGTGAGATGTAGTATAGATCTTGTGATTGAATTTATGAAAGAGGACCTCATTATTAAGCTCATGGAGAAGTGATATTTTGGGTTAATTAGAAGGAAAAATACCTACTTCAATAGAAGCTCTATTTTGCCAATATCCTCCTTAAGGCTCTCCAATAGCAACAGATTCATTTTTAGGTTCCTTTTCTTCCCACATATTTAGCCTACTTATTTAGCATTAGGCACACTTATTTTCCAAGTACATCTACTCTTTGATCTCCCATTGAGTTCCTTATATATCCTCAAACATATCCAACATATACATAAATCTTTTGGCAATACCTCCTAACCATTCCATGAGATGATTAGGGAGTGCCTCATTCTCATCATCCCATGTTCTCAAATTATCTTCATAAACTAACAACTATGGTATGAGTGCCAACAAAGATTTGATATAGGATGGGATTAATGGATGAGGAGGAGGGTAATGATGGGGTTCAAGGCTAGATTCAAATTTTTATAATTGAGTCTATAAGAATTCACATCTTGCCTCTTGATATCTTGATTTAGAATCCATGAAACCATTTGATTTTTCATGACAAGACTCATACGAATCCTCTTTAGGTTTATAGGCATCATGATATGGTTGGTAAGGGTAATGTTGGAGTTGATAGGGAGCAATTTCTTGATAGGTTTCTTGGTAGCCTTCCTCATAGGAATATCCAATAGCATGATGTCCATATGGAGAGGGAAATGGAGGACCATAGGGATGCTATGGCCTATAATATTTCTAGCCATTGTAATAGGATTTTTGAGGAATGTAATGTGGTTAATATCAAGGCTAAAAGGGAGATTAATGATAGGGATGTTCACCATAGCTATTCATATCAACCTCATATGTTAAATGAGATACAAGTACTAATAAAAACATTCAATAAAATATACTTGGGATGATTACAACTAGAATTTTTCATTTAGAGTTTTCATTGGATCTATCTTACTTGCTTCAAAAATCTGATTAGAAGAAAGTCACACCAAAAATATTTCCACTCTATTAGACCTATCCCACTAGGCATGCAAAAACTATTATCACCAAATATTTTACCCTGGAGGTGGGTATTCAATCCTCCTCTATATTTTGGAAACATGGTAATACTTTAATATATGTGGGAGTACCTATAGAAAAAGTAGACCTCTAGGTTTAAGGGCTAGATCCCTGACTATACCTTGAATCGATTATCACCTAAATAACTATTTTCTTGTGGGAAAATGGATATAATTTTGCATGAAAATAATATATTCTAAGGGTTTGATACACAATAAGTATTTCCCCAATACTATCATACTAATTTCATAAAGATTACAAGGCCTACAACACTAGTTTAAAGTCCTAGAATGCTCTAGTATTAATATTTCACTATGAAGGTGATGTGCATGAAGACTGTCCAAGGTAAGTGAAAACATAGATAATTTACAAATAATAAGGGCTAATTTTACACTTGAGTATAGATCCATACACTTAACAATACTTCATATGACCTACTAGAGTGAAGTCACTTACATCAAACATGGAAGGATTGAGAGAAAGTAAGGATAGGTATATATCTCTTAACCATTCACTATAAATATCTTTACACACTTTGAAAAGATGAGATATGAACTCAAAATAGATTTAATTTATTTATATAATTCAAATTACAATGTCAAAACCAATATGTCTTCACCATACATGGTGTGGTATATGTCTATAAGAGCCAAAATGGCTACTAATTATAGAATTAGAGAGAAAAGAGAAGAGAATGAAGTCCAAGAGTCACTAGGACATGTGTCATGTTGAGAAACATAGTTACACATGCATTATAGTGAAGTTTTATATATATAATTCAAGTCTTTATCTGACACATGGCCTTCAAAGGCATGAAATTCTTTAAATGTGGTGTAGAACTCCTTTTGCTTGCTCAAAAAATTTCCTTCATCATTTGGTCCTTTTAGATCATCCCACATCTAACTAGGGATAGATATGATCATTGAAATAAGAGGGATGGGTTTTATACATGATGAAACATGCATTGGTTACATCCTTGATCATCAATATTCTTATGGGTATGAGTTATTAGTACCTGCAGTCTAGATAACTCTTATTTCACTTACCCTCCACACTTGGCACTAAATTTGGTATTTAGTTTTCCAATATAATCCATAAAATGGATTTTATAACACCTTATAGGACCCCTCATATCCTTATATTCCTTATGTAGTCCTTAAAAATCCTCCCACTTGAAGTTTTCATCCTCTCATTAGCTTGTTCAATATGTCATTTTGGACTGGCTAAAGTGGAGGTACTTGAAAAAATACTTTTGAGTTTTGGTGAAGCATTAAATGTGTATTATAGGATATATTATGTCCAAAAGTACTTCCCCAAGTGATTTTCATCTATTTAAAATCTTCCATACCTGCACAACACATAAAACTATCAAAGAAACCAATTTTATGCCCTATTCATATAAGTAGAGTACAACTCAATATGATAGGAAGGTGCTTTGTAGAGTCCTCTACAAGATCCAATTCATTTCCTAGTATAGCTAGCTCATTTAGGTGCTTCTTATTCATCATTTTCCCAATCAGGTCTTTAGCAAGGGTTTCAGAGGGTTTTTGGCCATTTTTACCTCTAAAGATTGTTCACGAAGATGTGACATTCAATCCCTCAAAAAATTTCACTAAAAATTTACTAGGGACCTCCTATAATATCTCTCAACTTCTTAGACTCCCATTCAAAGTCTCCAATTAGATGTGAGCTCTCAAACTTACCCTACTCAAGCTCCTTTCCTTGTTTTGTGCAAGCCTAAATTGGATTTGTGCCAAAATTAAGTTTCCCTATGGTTTCCTTAGCACTAAAATAGCTTGAACACTCCTTATATATTCCTAAAAATATTTTCCAAGTCTTTGGAATGTCTTCCTAGAACTATAAATTAATTTGACCCTCTAATTGGGCTTCAGGCCTAATTTAGACCTAAAGGACTTGACTACATCTTTGTAAGTTTGGATTATCATGTTGTTTATAAACCTTTTTACATTGGTTATCCATGGTTTTTCATTCTATTACATCCTTCTAAAGATTATTTCAAGGTTAATCAAGTTCCCAACTCATCCTCATAGCATTTGACCTCTAAACTTACAGATTTGTATCTTTGGGGAGTACCCTCTATTTGAGATAAAATAAAGGTTACTTCACCTATTATATTATGAAAAATTTCTATGTGAGGGGTTATCTCAAGTTTTTGGGACACTTTTCACCAATTCCCAATATCTTACCATGCCTTTATCACTATTAGATGTTCAAAATCCCATGACAAACATGTGGAAAATGTCATTGCATGCATGGTCTTGATTGTGGGCTATGTTTTGCCTTGAAAGAAACCTATCCTTTCCCTATTTCCATGAATAGATAATTATTTCATAGGATTAACATACTCAATAATTTTTATATCATGATAACACACTTTGGTCCTTTCCAACTCCTTCATTCCATACCTTGCAATTGACTTGGCAGAGGTGTTGATTGTGTTTCACCTACCTGTAGATGTTTATTGCATGTTTAGAGCTCATGCCACAGATCCAAGGCCTTAATTAAGTCCTAAATATCATAAAATTTTCACTTATGTAACCTAAACCATTAATTTGTTAGACCAAATACCTATAATAGTCATCCTTTAGGTCATTGTCAACTATAATTAGCTATAGTTGACTATTTTAGAGCAAAATGAAGGATTCATGTAGGTATGTTTCAAAAATTATACTCTATGTTATTGATATAATACCATTTTACAAGTATTTTGAGGCAATTACTAATGGAAAATGTTATATTTTCAATCTTATTACCCCCAAGATTAACTTCATGAACTTATGAGCATCTACATTCATGTTATTGGTAAGGTTTTCTAGGCAATTGCACCTGTAGGTGCTTATGGATGTCAACATCTTACAAATAAACCCTTTATGATGCTTATTAAATCAAAAATGGTCATATAAACTCAATAGGATCACTTAATCATGAAAATATTCATCTACATTACAACTTTAGGTTGAAAAAACATTTAAAAGCTCAAAACCTGTAGAAATCACTAAATGAACATAGTGAACAAAAGTATAACTTTGGACCTTCCATACAGTGTTCCTTAAATAAAATTCCCATTAGCTTTTTCATTATTCTACCTCTTTATTAAGGATACAATATGGATACCTTAAACTTCACCTAGACTCCATGCTATAGTGTTACATGTCATCAACAAAAGTGTTTGGTGCTCTATTTTGGAGCTTTAGGGAAACTTATCCCTAAACACGATTTTCTTCTCTTGAGGTGACTCATAAAATTTTATTACTTGTTAATTAATCCAAATATTAGTTTAAAAGTCCTTCCAACTTAATAATACCTAAAATGGTTTAAATCATTTTTTGCATCTTTATATTGCACCTTTAGATCTCTATGTGTGCCACCTATAGGTGGACCTTGCAGTATATAGCCAGTGGATAGAGACATGATCAATGTACATGAAGTATGGGATTTTAATCAATGATAAACCTTATAAAATTTTCTAAAAATATTATTATTCACCTTTAAGTTATTTAAATAAGTAATATGCCTTATCTCAACATAACTATCCTACTTTAGGGCACTTGTAGGTACAAATTAGAGTTGCAAGACTGTGTGTATGTGAGAAATAGTCATCATAGTTTTTAAACATCACTTGATATCATTTACTCATTCTTGGTTTTATTTTAAATAATAAAATAACATTCTCAATATCCTTATAACACTTCATTACCTTTTCATGGATGTTATATAAGCTTTCGCACATTTGAGAGTGAGTGAACATCTGTAAGAAAGTGGATTATGTTGGAGAACTAGTTATCAAAACTGATTATATACCTTTGGAGAAATTCAAGTTGATTTTACATGTTATTATAATTTCTTATACATTAATACCATAATTACATCCCCATGAATGTGTTTAGGACCTTGTACAACTCACTTAATTGACTATGTATGACAGTCATGGAGAAAATTGACGGTATGGTATATTTCTTGACTGCCACTCCATGGTAATCTCATTTGAAGATGATTTTTAATGGTTAATTATATTAAAATACATGAGAGACATAAAATTAAACCTATCACCATCCTTTAAAACCATCACCAAGGCATGAAAACTTTGAAAGTGGTGAAAACATGCTTACAACATAGCAAAGTGCTCTTGTCTATAACCTATGATGTTTGACCTATAAAAACACTTTAAAACATGAAAATAAAGCTAAGAATCATGATATAAGTATTTCCAATATTTTTAAAAGTAATTTCATCATCTATATTGTATGGATAAGCTCATACAAGAGGAAAACCTACAGGGTGTGGGAAACAACATGAAGAATGGGTAGTCAACTTATTAAGGATGGTTCATAAAGTATAGGAAGAAAATCCTTGAAATACAAACATGAATGTGAATTTTACTGAGTGTACTATCACCCCCCAAATGCATTTGACCTAAAACTCTTCCTACTAGCCATATTATCTAAAGACCTTTTGATCATTTTTATGTGCATAATGGAGCAATGGAAGAGCAGAATAGTTTTTAGCCATTTTTCATCATTAAAAATCTGGTCAATTATTTAAATGAGTCCAAGTAAGTTAAATATCCATCCCAAAATCTATTATCACGTTCCATTCTCCTCATGGGCCATACAATTGCAAAAAACTCCTCTTTTCTCACTTGTTTTCTTGATTTCAATTAACACCTACAATATTTTTATTTAGAAACTAACATATCTGATAAGAACCAACATGAGGGATATTTTAAGATATTTTATAACACTTGTATTTATTATAAAATTATACCACTTCATTTATGACCCATAAAATGACCCCTAAGTGACATCGAATGACATAAAGACTAATTTCAACTATGACCAAGGCTAATAAGACATTAAATCACATCAAATGGAATATGAAACACTTTATAGCTTTCTAATAGACCCATATACAAGTTTTTTACTATAGGGAGTTGACCTAATTTGACTTATGGTCAAAATAGTCAACAAGAGTGATAGGAGAAAGAAACTGAATTTGCTCAAATTTGGGCTTGTTAAATATTCTTGAACCTAAAAATGACCTATGGGAATGCCATGACATCTTATTGAAGCCTCCACATGTTCCAAATGAGTCACTAGTCTATACAACTACCTAAAACTAACCCTTTTTTATAGTGATCTTCTTGTTTGTACATTGAACCTACCACTTTCAATTTTAAAAACTACCATCTAACATTTTATAACAAGTTATATGTTAGAATGGTTCTTGACACATTTATCCTTTGGGATAAAACTATACAAATTCATTAAAATGACCCAAAAGGGGCATAAAATGACACTAAGTACAAAAATACAAGTGTGACCATGGTGAAAACATATTAAATGACCCTCAAACTATGTCTTAAGATAATTTAGCACCTTGGTGGATATTTCAAACCTAGGACCCTATGGAAAATTTGAATATGCAAGGGTGTTTGACCAACTTTGACCTAAGGTAAAATTTGGTCAATATTTTATCAATTTCTATATTGTAACATGCCTACTATGTTAAGTACCAATTGCCTTCTCCTATCCTTGGAAATGGAGTCACATATATGCTACATTTGACACTGATATGACAGACCACAAACACATAACAATGAAAAAACACATAATGGAAGAAATCAAAACACACACTTGTTCTCTCTAATAACTTAAGGAAAACACACTCAAAGAGACAAATAAACACACACCTAACCTACTTTGTACAAGGCCTCAAAACACTTGAGGTGAAGAATAACTTTTTCATTGCTTCAACTAGGGTCAAAGACAATGCTTCTAGCATCAATGTTTCTCCATGAAAACAAACCTTCATATGATGCATACTTGGAAATGAACACTTGATTATGTATATATTCAAATTAATTACTATTATTGGATATCCTATTGACTACAAGTGTATCATTTGGAGCTCTCATGAACACTTCATCTAGCTGTCCAAGAGGCTTGTCTAACTTTGTAACTTGCTTGATCTCCTTGATGTCTATTTTATGTTATTCATTTTGATTATTTAGAAACATGAAACCTTTGTAAACCTCACTTTTATTTGTACCATGATATATTTTATGTCTAGGACCATCAAACTTATCTTCTTGTTACTCAAACATGTCTGAAAGTGGTTCAACATTAAACTGAATATTGGACTACTCTTTAATCACAAAACTTTCTACCTTGGTTTCATTTCACTCATTAATTACTATAGCCTTCTTTAAAATGGTTTAACACTCATTATTATTCTTAATAAGACACTCTCCAAGTTTATAAGGTTCATCAACAACCTTACTATCAGGTTCATGCTTCTTAGGAAGGGGAGTTGACTTACTCAGTTGTTCAAACTCTTGAACTGTGGCATAGAACTACTGCCATAGATCATCTTCTTCTTCATGGCTATCACATTCTTTCATCTTGGGTATGCATAAATGTATTGTCTTCCCCATTATTATGATCTATCATAATTTTAAAATCATCATCATGCATATGAATAAGGTACTTACCCCTAGCATCTTGTTGGAAAGAATCATCAAGGCTTACCTCAGAATGTTCATCACCTTCATGATGGATGATGTACATGCCAAGATATGTCTCTTCAATGAAATTATATGGATCATTTACATAAGTGTCATCACCATACTCATCTAGGAAAATATAAAGGATAGTTTCAAGTTTTAAGAAGGTTCCATCATATATACCATGCTCTTCTTTATAATTGATGATATAATTCAGATTAAAACTTGATTCTATATATGGCTCAATGTGAAACTTGGCCAATGGATATGTTCTAATAGTCAGCTTTGATGTATACCTTGTTATAAAGGTCAAGAATTTCCAATCATAAGAGAGATATCCTCTTATCTTGGTGGTGAAATCCCTTGATAGGCAATTAACGAAGTGAGCAGGCATATCTACCACCATTATGTCTTAAAGGATTGAAAAACTTGGATAGTTATGCAAGAAAAATTTCAATCTTTTTATGATCCCCAATGACTTATATGGTGTAAAATTAAGTTTAAATACTCCCTTGTTATATGTCTCATATTTCAATCCCAACTTATCTATAACTAGCTTGGGCATAACTGAAGTACTTGCCTCACTATCCATAATGTAATTGTGAATAAGCTTATCTCCCATAATGAGAGTGAGATAGAAAGGTCAGGGATTTTTAGATTTGGTGGAGGGTTCAACTATGTGAGTAGGATCATTAGTGATGGATAGACCAAAATGTCTTGATGGCTGAGGATTGATATGGATTTGGGGTAAATGCTCTTGAAGTAGTTCTTTTTTACCAATCATGTGAAATACCTCACAAAGAGATATATTAATCTTATAATTCTTAAAGGAATCAATGATATTTAAAGAATAAACACTCACTTTTTATTACATTCCTATATTTAATGAAGTGGCTTGAGCTTGATTCAATGGAGTACTTTGATTCACCTTCCCCATATTCTAATTTTGAAGAGGTTCAGGACTTATAGGGTCTAACACAATTGCATTCAAACCTTATTACCTTGAAGGAGGATTTTTTAGACTTGTATTCACTTATTTAACATCTCCCAAGGATATTATCTTTAACCTTGTGTTGGTTGCAATTGAATTAATATGATTTAGGATAAGTGTATCTTCTACTTGAAAGTTTACAAGGCTCACTCCTTGAGGCTACCATCCTTCATTTATTTCTACTTGCATGAATTTATCATATTTTATTATCAATTAAGGAGTAGGTCCTCCTTTAGTTACCAAATATTATCCTTCACCTTCATTGGCATTCATATACTATCCTTGAGGTTGTCACTCTTCTCCTTGAACTAAGTTACTATGGACTAGATCCATGGATCTTGTATTGGGAGTAGAGTTTGGATTATAAGCATTAGGTGGCCAATTGAAGTTAGGTTGACCTTGTCCCCTTCCTTGACCATATTTTTGAGGTTGGAATATATTTTGTTATGGAAGATAGAAGTAGATATTTTTGTGGGTTATGTATTATAGATTAAGTTCCCTAACTTGAGCTTCTAAGGCCTTAGTTCTTGCCTCCCAATCAATGGTATATTTTGACTTCTTTGGGGTAGCTCTGGACTTGTCATTTGAACTTGGGATTAGAGAAAGACTTGTATTAGTAATATACATGTTACATTTAATAGGCATAAATATTTTTGGATTAAGCTTACCATCTTAGATTAAACCATTCTCAGCTCTATTGGCTATGTCATAGGCTTCAGGTAAAGTGTACCCACCTATGGACTACAACATCACAAGTATCAGTCCCAATATCTCTTAGGTATTTTAGGAAAACAAAATTTATAGGGGGTCTCATGGGAGGTGGTAGCCTATACCATGTTCTTTGAAACCTCTCATTAAATTCATGTATAGTTTCTTTAGGACCTCTTTAAATCACATTTAGTTGATGAATGACTGATGTGTGATCACTTTTATCTTCAAATATTTGAGTCAACAACTCTCCAAACTCATCCTAAGTGGTGATACATCCTCCCAAAAATGTTCTATACCAATCAAGGGATTTTCCCCTAAGAGACATGGAAAGTAATATGACTATAATATTAACTTCAATGATATTATGGAAATTACAAAAGTTAGAAATGTCCCTAATATGCTCACTTGGGGTGATAGGACCTTTCCCATTAAAATTTGGAACACTCTTGGTAGCATTGGGAGGTATATCATCATAGGCATTAAGGTGTATATGATTTTTAGTATTGAAGGCTTGGAAAGCATGTTGCCTAGCCATGTTGTCCTCAAATTCCTCTTCACTCTCTTGATTTTCTTGACTAGAAAAATCTTCTTTCTCTTCAAATGTCAAGATAGGCTCAAGATATTAAACTTCAAGAGGAATTTTAGATTGAGGGAGTGGATTTATAAGATAGTTACCTCTACTAGTAGTTGAAATAGTAAGGAACATGAAGCATGAATAAAAGGAATAAAAAAACTTGGTTTACAACTAGATATTACCTTTAGTGGACTCACCAAATGCTTAGTAAAACACACATTTTTAGTTATGATGTTGTTAAGACCAGCATTCACCTTGACAATACATGCTTGAGATAATAGTCCTATCAATCGTACCAAAATTATTGTCACTCAATTTTGTACCCTTAGAGAGGTAGTTCAATATTTCTCCAAATTGAGTGAAACATGGATTACCTCTAGGCCTATGGGTTTCCTATAGCATAGGTAAACCTATAAATTTAAGGGCTAACTCCCTAGAATAGTCTTTGATAGCTTATCACCTATACTACTTGTTTCACCAAAATTTTGCTTTTATTTCCTTAAAAAAAAAGAGTAAAACTTGAAATAAGGGTAAGGTTAGTAGAACCTAGATTTGGTTTGTAATCCATGATCTAGATAATATTAGATAATCCTCTTTGTCTTGGGAGGAATGACTTATAAATAAGAAAGAACTCAAATAAATGGTTGATTAGTTGGGTAGGAGGGTAGATTGCCTATCAAGATAGATCCAAAAAGTACATGACTTCTTTGGAGGCTATCAATCCTCCTTTTAAGACAAGTTAATGTTGATAAAAGAGGTTGCATAACATAAATGAAAGTACTTAAGCAAAGGAAATAAATACTTTTCAAAATAAATGATTGTATTAATAAAATAACATTAAAGATAAATGTTAAACTATCAAAAGTAGGTTCAAATGTGGTTAGGATATTGTTTTTTATCTGTGTACTGATAGAGGTCAAGAAAATAGGGTTTGGGTTGAGGTTGAGAGGTGGTATGATCTTGTTGTTTTAGGTAGAATTGATTTACATAGTAACCATTGGTAGTTAGGGTGACCATTAATGATCAAGGTGACCATTAGCAGTTACTATTAGATTAGAGAAGTTATTGGATCCAGCCAAAATAGGTTATGGGTTTGTTACAAAAAGGTTTTTTAGGTTTTTGGAGCTTGGTTAAAGGTTTTGAGGGCAAGAGAGAGCCTCAAAGGTATCAAAGGTAAATGTTTGGTACTCAAGTGGTTGAGAATGGTTAGAGGGCATTCAGGTAAAATAGGTAATCTATGAAGTTACATAACTATTAAAACTAAATAACTAAAACTTAAAATAAGAATAATATACTTAGCTTGTGGTTGATAGTTGATGGATTGAAGAAGTCTTGGAGTTGGGACACAAGAAGCTAGAAGAATTCCTTTACAAGAAGCTCTAATCTTTTTCCTAAAAAGTTCTCATGATGATTGTTGATCTCGATTCCCCTTTCCTCTTTTTATAACAAGGAGAGGTACAACAATATGTTAACAAGAGGTTCAAAGTGGTTTTTTATTTTTATCATCAACATCCATTGATCCTCATGTGGAATAGACAACTAAACATAAAAACAAACTATAGGTGAGATGGAGTTTAAGTGTTCAGACAATGAAAACCTAACCATCGACGGTCAAGGTGACCGTCAATGGTTGATAGGTTAAAGGTTAAGTTGGTCCAAAGGTTAATAAATTTGACTTTAGTTAATGGTTGAAAGGTCAAGGTTGGTCCCTAAGGGGTCCAAGGGGTTAGTTTGATAACTAGAACCATTATGTGTGATTTTATAGTGTCTATATTTTACCCCTTTTTATTATATAGTTTGAATTAGCAAATGGAAAAACAAAAATAGAGTGTGGCTCAAAGGGTTGGTTACCTTGAGCATGGGAGGAGGTGTTCCCCCTCAAAATGGGAAGTGATGAGGTAAAATATAATTGGGTGTGGGTTTGATGAGTGGTGAAGTGATGATAAAAGGTGGGTGATAGGTGGGGTATTGAAGCACAAATACGTGCATAAAGTGATACAAAAGTGTGATATCCAAGATCACATATTGACTAGGTTTCCATAGTTGGTAAAAATATTAAGGTCGATGCTATAAGGATAAGCAACAAGTGGACTACATGACTGCATTTAGGTATGGCAGTTGGGAACACTCATAAATGCAAGTCACCTAGGTAAGGTATGTTATTTTATGGGTATCTAAGGTAGAAAGTGATCTTGAGAAGACAAAAATGGGTTTGGTGTGCACAAAGTAGCACAATTTCAAAAAATTGGTCAACATGGTAAGGGTTATCAGTGCGATCAAAAAGACCAAGGCAAGGTCATCACAAAGCATGCAATAGTTAGGCCAAAATAAACCAATGGTGAGGTTATGTGGTTGGTTGATCGATGGAGAATTTAATCTCTAATGGTAGTGGTATGGTTGGTAGAGAAGGGGATATCCAATGGGTAGTGGTAGTTTTGATGGTTGGAGAAAAGGTTATCTCTAATAGTTGGTTGGATTGGTTGGAGAAAAGGTGATCTCCAATGGTCAGTTAGGTTGGTTGGAGAATAGGTGATCTCCAATAGTTGGTTTGGGTTGGGTCAAATAAGGTTGACAAGGTAGGTTGATAATGGTTAGTTGATTGGTGGAGAATGTAATCTCCAATGGTAATGGTATGGTTGGTGGAGAAGGGGATCTCCAATGGGTTGGTTTAGGAAATGTTGTTGGTTTGAAAACATTTGCTTAGGTGGTGTTTAAATTGGTTTTCCAATTTGGTGTACCACTTGGTTTGGTAGAAAGGTGACCCAGTTCTTGGTAAAAGGGTACAAAGTTGGTGATTGGGTTATCAATAATTCAAGGATGGAAAACACATGTCTTTTCAAGTAGTCACAAAAGTAGAAGGAAGAGGCTAAATGATTCGAGTGGAAAAAATCAAAATGACAATATGGGTGGGCTTATGAATAGAAACCCCTTTCATGCATTGCATTGGTGTTAGTTTGTTGGTTAAAAGTAGTAACTTGATCAAATAGTGTCAAGTAAGCTCAAAATCCCTTGATTTTTAGAGGGTATAAGGAGAGATAAATGAAATAGGTGAATGGATGGTAGTATAACCTTCTTGTGGGGATGGCTTTCCCCTTCTGTAGGTGACCAAGGAACCATTATAGACAAGTCCATGTTGTAATCTTGGGTTAGACTGATCGATGTGGGAAGTCTACTAACACTGTGTGAAATCTAATGGAAGTTTTCTTTGGGATTGATTTGTTTTTTACTCTTGACTTGAGGTCATTTGATTGCTTTAAGTTGATGGTTTTGGGAAGTTGATCGATGCAAGAAGATTCCAAGTGATTTCTTACTTAACAAATGTTTGGTTTAGCCATACTTTAAGGGAGTGGTCTAAGCCTTGGATTTGTTTATATGAGATAGATATCCTTTGAGGGAGTAGTCTACCTTTTTAAGTAATGTTTGGTAGTTTTGGGCAGTTATCCTTTAGAGGAGCAGTTTACATGATAGAGATTTGACCCAAGTGATATTTGGTATCCCAAATTAATTTCATGCTAGTTTAGACATGGACAAGTCTATATAGGCTTGAAGGCTTTCCTTTATAGAGGAAAAACCATTGCACAAAAAGGTTGATGATGGGTAAAATAATTTTAAGTGACAATGACCATGGGGATCCATCTTATAAATGTTAGAAAGTACTATAAAAATCATGCCATAGGTAGAGTCGTGATACCCATGCTTAGGATTAGGCTAAGGTTGTGATGGATAATCACATGATTCTATTTTAATTGGTTGTCTTTAAAATAAGGAGATAAAGGTGATTGAAAATGAGGGATGAGATTAAGTTAGACACAAGATGACTAAGACTTGGTTTAACAAAAGAACATGACATGAATGCAAAAGTATTTAGAGGGTTAGGTTTTAATATGCCCCAAATCCATACTTGTGCAAATGGTTTGAGCCAATCAAGGGTGAAGATGTCCCCTAGTTAATTTTTAACACGTGATTAGATGTATTAAAGGGTATTGGATTGACAAAGGTAAAAGGCAAGGTTAGTCAGGTGATAGTTGGTAGGCATTAGTTGGATTGCAATGTTGATTGGTATTTGGTTTGGTTAGGTAGGATTATGTTGCTATGTTGATTAGGTAGTTAGCAAAAAAGTATGGTTATGAGGCTTAAATACTAAAAGAGGCCTAAACATAATGATTAAATTTGAAGGTTTGCTTTGGTTTGAGGTAAAAGGTTTGGTTAAGGTCATGGTTAGGTGTAGGTTGAGGCAAGAAAAATACCAAGGGTAGGTTTGGTCATTTTCTTAAGGCAAAGTTTTGAGTTGATAAATGGAAAAAGCCTCATAGAGGGAGAACTCCCCATTTTGCTTCTTCAATGGATGGTTAACAAAGCAAGAGGCAAGGTTAGTTAGGTGATGATAGTTAGGCTTTGAGTTGGATTTTAGGCTTAATGGTGGTTGGTTATGGTTTAGGTTTAGGTTTAGGTTTAGGTTTAGGTTGTTTTGGGTTATTTATGATAGGTTTGTCAAGGTCAAGGTTTGTTTAATTTTAAGGTTAGTTTGGCGTTAGGCTAGGTTTAGGTTGAGGCATAAGTGTCAAGGGTTGGTTTTATTATTGGCTAATGTTGGTAAGCAAAAGTTGAAGGTTCAGTTTGGTTAGTGGTTAATGTTTGGGTTATTGTTTGGTCAAAGATTTTGGAGGGAGAATTCCCCCAAATGCAATTTCCATGAATGTTAAATTGGGAAAATATTCATAGGTAAAAACATTGGTTATTAAATAGGGTTTAAGAAGGATGAAGATGACCTCATTTTCCTCCTAAGGTTTGTTAGTTATTAGTTGTTAGTTTGGAGTTCACATTTTAGGTGTTGGTTCAGATGGGATCTCCCTTATGGTGTTATGGTGAGGGAAACATTGTTGGGTTAGATTTGGGTAGGGTTGAGTTATATTTACATAGGGTTGGGGTCTAGAAATGATGTTAGGAATTCCATCATAAATAAATGTGGGTTAGATAAGAGTGTCAGGTTGTCCCAATGAGGGAGCTTATGTGAAGTGTGGGTAGCTTGGATAAAAGGATAGCTGAGATTCAAGAAATCTTGAATAAAGGGTTGATGTTGGTTTGGGTTGATAGATCTGTTGGTTTTGGTTGGATCAAAAGGTGGGTTGATTTTGGTCAATTTGTTCTATTTAGAGGTTGGTTTGATTGGTTGGGATAGATTGGATGGGTGGTTGATTTGGTTTTTTGGTTGGGTTTGCTTATTTGTTTGGTTTGTTTGGTAACGTAAGGTGACAAAGATTTAACCCTATATAAAAGGAAATGGAATCAAATACAATGTCATCAAATATGTGAAAATGAACATATTATAGAGGAATTGAATGGAATTGGTTTTAGTTAAGGTTGGGGTTGGATTGATTTGAGGTGAGGTTGGATTAGTTATAGTTGAGGTGTTTTGGATTGACTCCACAAAAATAGGAGGTGAAAGAGGTAGGTTGGGTTGGTTTGATGTTTGCTCCACTAAAATAGGAACTGGAAAGGGTAAGGTAGCTCTTATTGGATCCACTAAAAGGGTAGGTGGAATAGATATGGTTGTTGGGAGTGATTCCACTTTTTAAGAGAGTGGAAGATTTAGGTTGATTTGAGATTGGTCCACTAAAAGGGGGAGTGGAAAAGGTGGTTTGATTTCCTTAATTATGGTTTTAAAGAAAATATAAGAAGGTGTTACTTGGTCACCAAGTGGATTGATTAGGGTTTTAATTATGGTTTCCTTATTTATAGGTTTATTAAGGACTAAATCTAATGAAGGGACCTTATTGTGTTGAAGGCCTTTTTTATGGGCTTGTACAATAATGGGTATAGAAAGTGGTTCAAAGATGGATTGTCTAATGATATTCAAGGCTAGGTTGTGGGGAAAATAGAGAATATCCTTTGAAACCTCTATTTGATCAATAAGGTTTTAGATAAGCATCTTAAAAGACCCACATCTATCTACCACATGTCCATTTATATGATGATAAGCACAAAACTCATTCTCTATAAACCAAATGGTCTTTGGAAGAGAATGATTGATGGGTTTGGTTGGAGTAAGTCTAATGATAGAAGCCTCTAAGATCTTGTCAAGGATTGAGGCATATGATTCCCCTAGTAAGGTATACTACCTAGTAAAAAGATGCACCAATGGCTCTTGAGGTTGTGACCTAATTGGTTGGTGTGATAAAGTTGGTTGTCTAAATAAGTTTGGTTGATTTAATAAGTTTAAGTGATTTGATGAGTTGGGTATGCTTGATAATGTTGGTGGGTTAGAAAAAAAAAATTGATAGTTATTGGTATGATTTGGTGAGGTTGGTTGGTTTAATAAGATTGGTGGGTTCAAAAAGATTGCTTGGTTTGATAAGGTAGTTAAGGTAGGTTTTTTTGAGAGGTTGGGTAAGGTTGAGTTATTTGATGGATTTGATATGGTTGATATGGTGGGTAGGTTTGATATGGTTGGGTCGTTTAAGAATTTTGGTTGGTTTAATATGGTAGGTTGATAGTTATTGGTTAGATTTGATGGGGTTGATAAGGTTGATAAGGTTAAAAAGGTGGGTAAGGTAGGTTGTATTGATAGGTTTGATAATGTTGTTAAGGGTGATAATATTGATTGGTCAAAAAATTGTATTTGATATTTTTTGGTTGGATGATTATTGGTTTGATTTGATAAGGTTGATAAAGTAGGTTGATAGTGGTTGGTTTGATAGTTGTTGGTTTGATAGTTGTTGGGTTGATAGTTGTGGGTGGTATGACTAGAGGGATAGACCAAATCTTGGTTTTGAGATAAAGAAGGTTTCCATGAAGGGGGAATAGGTGATTGATATGATGGTTGAGGTAGGTAACCAAAATTTTGATGTAGTTGAGGTAATTGATACGATGGTTGGGATAGGTAACCCAAAGATTAATGAGGATGAAATAGTTGAGGTGGGTTATGACAAGGTCAAATAAGGGTTAAAAGGTTATTTGTTGGTTGAGGTGATGATAAAGAGGTTGTTTAAAGGTTGTTAATTAGTTATAGTTGAGGTTTAATTGATTCTAGGAAAGGTTGGGTTGGTTTTAGGTGAGATTAGGTTGGTTATAGGCGAGATTAGGTTAATGTTAGGTAAGGTTGGGTTAATTGTGGGTGAGGTTGGGTTGCTCATAGTGAAGGTTGGGTTGATGGTAGGTAAGGTTAGGTTTGTTTTAGGTAATGTTAGGGGAATAAGAGGCTCTTGATGCAATATAACACTCTTAAGGCAAGAGGGTAGTCTTCAAGGAGTTTAACAAAGTTAGGATCTCCTACAGAAAATATAGGGTGATTACCCATTGAATGAAGGCGATGGATATGAGGTGGATGAAGGCAAGATGGTGGAAAAGGAAAAAAAATTCAAAGGGGATAAACTCCACACAACTTAAACAAAGAGGACAAGAAAAAGGTCAATAAGATAAAACACACACTAAAGTACGTCAAATCCTAGGATTTTTTTAATCTCTCTTGTGGCTTATACCTTAAGCTTGAATTGTGCGACTCAATTTGGCTTGTAGAGTGGGTAATATAAAATAATTCTATGGCTAGTTTCAGGTTGTGTTTAGGCTCTCAAAATGATCTATATTGGAAATCAATATGTGGCTTGGTATTGGGGCCTACCCGCTCACTTCACACACCATAGAGATAAGGGTGTCAAGTGCTTAGCCAGTATATATTGATTTTTAGAGTTTATACTCAACTAGAGAGTTGAGTTAGTTCTCCCATTGGTAATGACCTCTCATTAAGATTATTGAGAAAGGTAAGGTGACCACTAGGTGATGAAATCTCAGTTAGGCCTTATTCAAGTTATTTTGATGTTTCATTGATGTAGATGGTTTGGTTTGTGTGTGTGATACAAGTGATACTACAATTGAATTAGTTTGATTTAATTTAACAAAGTGAGATAAACTTACAAGAAACTAATGAATGCAATTTATTTTAAACCCAAAATAAATTTTAGTTCCGTTTATGAGGATAGAATAGGGAGAAGAGCATATGGATGCAAATAAAAGAAAACCCAAGTAAATTTTCAAGGGTCTGACTAAGAATGCTAGAATGTTTCACCAGAATTTTGCTTTATTTCTTTAAAAATAAAAGTAAAAATTAAAAGAAGGGTAAGGTTAGTAGAACCTAGATTTGGTTTGTGCTCTATGATCCAGATGGTTGTAGATATTCCTCTTTATCTTGGGAAGAATGACATGTAGATAAGAAATCACTCAAATAAATGGTTGATTAGTTGGGTAGGAGGGTAGATTGCCTAGTAAGCTAGATCCAAGAAGTACATGACTTCCTTAAAGGCTATCAATCCACCTTTTAAGACACATTAATGTTGATAAAGTTCTTGATAAAAGAGGTTACATAACATAAATGAAAGTACTTAAGCAAAGGAAATAAATACATTTCAAAATAAATGCTAATGTTAACAAAATAACATTAAAGATAAATTCTAAACTATCAAAAGTAGGTTCAAGTGTGGCCAAGGTATTATTTATGTTTTGTGTAGTGACAAAGGTCAAGAAGATAGGGTTTTGGTTAAAGTTTAGAGGTGGTATTATCTTGTTGTTTTAGGTATAAGTTATATATACAATGATCATTGATGGTTAGGGTGATCATTGGTGGTTAGGGTGACCATCAATGGTTATTTTGGGTTTGGATAGGTTATCTCCAGCCAGAATAGGTTATGGGTTGGTTACAAAAAAGTATTGTACATTGTTGGAGGTTTTTTAATGGTTGTGAGGGAAAGAGAGAGCCTTTGAGGTATCAAGGGTAAAGGTTTGGTACTCAGGTGGTGTAGAATGGTTAGAGGGTGTTCAGGTAGAATAGGTAATGTATGGAGTTACAAAACTATTGAAACTAAATAATTAAAACTTAAAACAAGAATAATATACTTAGTTTACACTTGATATTTTATGGTTTGAAGAAGTCCTAGAGTTGGGATTCTAGAAGCTAGATGAATACTTGCACAATAAGCTCTGATCTTTTGCCCAAGAAGTTATGATGATGATTATTGATCCTGATCCCCCTTTTTCACCTTCTCCTCTCCTTTTCTTATATAAAGGAAGGAGAGGTGCAATAATATTTTCACAAGAGGTTAAAAGTGGTTTATATATATTTTCAACATGCATTGATCTACACGTAGAATATAAAACTAAAAATAAAAAAATAAATTGTAAGTGAGTTGGAGTTTAAGTGTTTAGGCGGTGGAAACTTGGCCATCGACAGTCAAGGTGACCATCAGTGGTCAAGGGACCATTGATAGTTGGGGTTATCATCAGAGATTGATAGGTTAAAGGTTAAATTTTTTAGAAGGTTAATTAATTTTACTTATTTTTTGGTTTAAATTTTAGGGTTGGTCCTTAGGGGGTTCAAGGGGTTAGTTTGACAACTAAAATCATTGTGTGCAGTTTTCTAGTGTCTACACTACTTGCTTGGTTGGAATTAAAATAGATAGAAGGAACATGAAAATAAATTAATCTAATGAGGTGATACACCAAATTTTCCTCCAATAGAATACCATATACTTTCACTATGAAATATGACTCATAATACTAGCTTCTATATCCTAAATTTCTCTAACATAAGTGTTTCAAACATGGAGGTGATATGCAATGCACTTCTCAATGTGAATGAATAAAAGGTCTTATTTTAAACACTAACGCTATTCCTTACACTTATAGATATAAAAATACACTAACTACACTTCATGTGACATATTAGAGAGTAGACTACTTACACCAAACATGAAAGAGTAAAGAGAACATAAGGATAAATGATTATAACTTGTCATTTCACTATGCACTACTTCACAAACTTAGATAAGAAGTTATAAAATCAAAACTATATTATAAATATTTAATAAAAGGAAAATAAAATATTCAAACTAGTAGGGATTAACTATACCAAGTGTGGATCCCTTTATAATGCCAAAATGGCTTGAAAATATAGAGCATATGAGAGGAGAGAGAAGAAGTGAAGATGAAAAATCACAAGGCCAAGTGTCAAGGCTTTAAATCTAGTTGAAATGCAATAAAAGGAGTTTTAAAATAGTTCATGAGGTCCTCTTGAACATCTATCAATCTGAAACATAGCATCTTCTTGAGGTTGGCATTGAGGCACTTCATGCCTTTCTTGAAATTGCCTTGTTGATGAGTAGTCCACTTAATTTCTTAAAAATACCTTATAAGTATATTGACACATGTGTCATAATTTAATAAGGTGAAAATAATATTGTGACAGTCGTATATGCCCCTAAACTAATGAACTTCCTCTTACCACTTATTGGTCACCTTCTTGCATTCACTCATTAGCCCCTTAGGCCTTAATTCTCACATTTGTCATTTAGATGACCTATACCTATTCAAAGAGATTCATTTCATAAGTCTTAGACACCTATACATAACCTATTTACCTTCCATTCCATTATATATACCTCAAAATAACTCAAGACCATAACTCTTAACTCTAACTTAGGTAGTCACCCTCTTTCTCACTATCTTGTTCAAGACTGCCTATAATGACCAATTTTATCAGAGGTATTCTCATGCATCACTGAGATGAGAATTAGATATGAATATTTATAACAAGTCTCCATACACCTCTCATAATGTACTTCACCTATAAATTCCCTTTTGTTCTTGTAAAACACCTTAAATCCTACAAAAAACATAGAATTAAAGCTATCCATACAAGTGTCAGTATGGAACAACTGAGTGGTGAGGAGCCTAGGAGAGTTCAAAATATGTCAAAGTCACTTTCTAGGTTAATTTAACCCGCTTGAATGCATGGTTATTCATATCTTTATCATTGAGCTCATAAGAGGGTTTTAGGTCATTTAGCTTCTTAGTGATGATTCATAAAAATTAGATGTTTAACCCTAGAAAAAATTCCATAAAGTTTGAGTATAGGACCCTCTTCAACTACCTCTAAGTTATTTAGGTCCCATGCAACTCATTCATATATATATTATCAAAATATGTTGGTTGTCGAGCTTTTACAATGTATTTTGGCTACCTGTGAGAAAGATTTAAGCTAAAAATGGCTAATTTGAGTTACTCTCTACAAACTACTGAGTATTATAGACTCTTCACTCTCCCATAAAGGATATCACATTGATTAGTAATATCATATGGTCATATGAGTGGAGTTAAGCATCCAATGGTTTTTGCTTAGTTCTTAGGCCTAGTCTGCAAGACTATGTTTCCTGAGCATATGGACACTTTTAAGTGTTATAATGGTTGTAGGTGATTATTGACACTTATCCATATTTATTTCAACCTTAAAAACTATCCTAAATTACTTTAAGACTCTCCAATTTTGTCTTTTTACCCCTAATTTACTAGGTCTATAGATTGTGTCACTTGTGGAATGCCTCTAGTCTAAGATAAAACAAAAGGCACTTACCCTATTCATGTGACCTAAAAGAGGCCATAGAGGTATTTCCCAATTAATTTTTAACTTTTTTACCAAGTTTCAAGTCCATATCACACCTATAGTTGTCTCAACACTTCAAACTTTCCAAACTAGTTTATAGATGTGTGACTATATGCAGGGTTTCATATGGTTGAGTGTAAGGTTTTGAAAACCCAATTTAGCTCAATATTTACTTCTGATAATCACATGAAATGTGATATAATTAATTTTATAGCGATTTAAATATGGTTATACCACCCTACACCTATGTCAAACTGACCAAACATGCACCTTTCATTATAATGAGTTAGTATGTTTTCTTAGTCAGACTATAGGTGGGAATTAGGGAAGCCAATAGGTTCTTATAGGTGGTGATATAAGTCTAAGTATTTTATTTCACACCCTTTGGTCCTTCCTCAAGTCACTAGAACCACATTTCACCTGAATATACTTGTCTCTACCTTGAGACCATACATCATCCCACTATCATCAATACACCATATAGGTCTGCAAGTTGCTCCAAGTTCATTTTGGCTTCAATATTACTATAGTTTTCTAAGTGTCCTCATTAGAAACTTTATTGGTTTGAAATTCATCTCAACCATCATCTTGATTGACTTGATAATCTTCTATTGTGTTAGGTTACTACCTTTAGACTTAGGTTTTTAATAAATAATCCATTAAACTTATATAGACCCCATGAACATCTACCAATAAATGGTATTTTATGAGGCAGGGTTCTTTTTTAGAGAAGTTAAGGTAAGTCATCACTTTTGCAACTTTCTTCAACCTATGAACATGAATCTAGGTATGACTATATGTAATGGCCTTACCACTATCACAATGATCTTCTCTACACTCTTAGACCTACTATAATGTCTCAATTAGATCCAAACACCTCCAAAGCCCTTTCAATACTACTCTACCTCCTTTTGCATTAACTTCATACCACTATTTGAGATTGCCTATAAGTGTCATTAGATATAGGATTGTGTACTAGTTTATAACCTATTTATCACCCTAATAACCTTTCACTAGGTTCATGGACCTTTTTTGAGATCTTAGTTAGGTTTAAAACATTCAAACACCACTATGATTCCTTTATTAGGTTGACATTGGAATGGTCTTTAGACAAGGCTGCAAATGGCTCTCTTAAGGCTACTTGACTATATCAAGTGTATTATACCTACGTTCCATCAATGATCCTATTGAGTGAAAATTTTAAATAGAGAAACTAATTACCATTTTTTGAGGGGTTAAACACAGGTGTGTTAGCCTTTACATAAATCTATTCATAGGAGGATGAAACTCTACAATTCTCAAACATTGTCTGTAGACTATGATAGTGTTTACTTCAAGCACAAGAGAGTGATCCTACATTTCCTCTTATGACCACACATAAAAAATGAGTTAAATCCAACATGAAAAGGAAGAACATGCTATTTAAAACCACATGCATCACTTGGTTCATATAGACCATTGCAATCAGATGACAAAACTTAAGTGTTGGGGATATGCAGGCAGCTTGGAGGTGATAATAATCTTAGTGATTTTTCATGAAGCATAGAATAGTAATCTAGAAACCATGACCATGAAATATAATTCCATAAATACTAATAACATCCACCAAGTTAATTCATTCTTGTGATCTAGGAATTTGACAAAACGAAATAAACACACTAATAACATAACATCTCTAGGCCTAGACACTAGGGAGAGATTAGTTAAAAAAATAAAATGACCAACACAACCAAAAAGCAAGGAATTATACACAATAATTCTTTCACCTTCCTTGGATGCTCTAAATGCCTTTGTACTAATGGATTGCTTGGCTTGTGCTCAAGAAGCCCTTGGCAATGGAAGCTTGGCTACCTCCATCTCTCCTTGACACCTTTGGCCTGTTGCTTAGCTTGGATTGGAATCAATTTGTCATGGTAACACTAGTTTCATGAAGCTTTTAGAACCAATCATATATTATAACTTTGCACAAATTAAGCTTAGAAATGATGTTGTGAGGCCTCCTATTTCTAGATTTTTGGATTTGATCAGAATCAACCTCAACCATCCATCTCAAGATTGAGATGTGTGATTGAGGATTAATTCAATATTTATATTTAATTTTTTAATTATCCTCATCATGACCTTGCAATAAGGGTCAATTAAGAGGCATAGAAGGCATGATGGAAGGCATTGATGAGGCATGGAGGGCATGAATCTTGATATTTGTGGCATTTATGGCCTAGGGATGTCTTCCCAAGAAATGAGGTCACTTGATGATGTAGATATTCAATATTAATTTTTAAAAACAAGTATTCAACAAGTTTCCATGGAATTATTGATTAGGCCTTAATTTGGGTCAATTAGATCTTAAGCATGATTAAGCACTTTATACACAATTTACTCAGATTAATTAGAATGCCTTGTTATTGGTCCTAAATTTGACTAGATTGAAATTAGAAGGCACTATAAAATACGTTGGAATTGTATTCCCATTTAGGATGTTACCAAAAAAGATAACAAAGGCACGCATCTTGTGTAAAATAATTGATAGGAAAGAGCAATATAGAGCACGTGGGTGCAAAATTGGCATTTTGACTCAAAATGATCTAATCAAAGTTAGATGGCCCATAAATTACATTTCCCTATTTAGTGATACACTAGCCAAAATTGACACTTGAATATGTCAGTTTTACATCATTTAGCATGTTTTAATTTTTTAGGCCAAATTGTGCATTTTGGGTGTAAATTGGCCTAAACCTTGATTGGAGGTTATCGATGGCTAGTTCTAGGTGTCTACAATTCCAACTCTTCTTCTCCTGTCCATATAAATAGAAAACCATTGACCTCTTTTAACCTATCTAAGTGAGTGATAGGAGAAAGAAACTAGTTTTGCTCAAATTTGGGCTTGTTAAAGCTTTTTGAACCTAAAACTAACCTATTGGAATGCCATGACATCTTCTTGAAGCCTCCATAAATGCTAAATGAGTCACTAGTCCATATAACCACTTGAAATAGATCCTTTTTTGTAGTGATCTTATTTGTACATTGAACCTACCACTTTCAATTTTGAAAACTACCATATGACATTCTCTATCATGTGGTACATTAGAATGTTTCTTGACACATTTGTCCTTTGGGATAAAACCATACAAATTCATTAAAATGACCCAAAAGGGGCATAAAATGACACTAAGGACAAAAGGATAAGTGTGACCATGGTGAAAACATATTAAGTGACCCTCAAACTATATCTTAAGCTCATTTAGGACCTTGGTGAACATTTCAAACCTAGAAGGACCCTATAGAAAATTTTAATATGCAAGGGTGTTTGACCAACTTTGACCTAAGGTGAAATTTGGTCAACATGTACTTCATATACCATTTTTTATTCTTGCTTATTTTATTTTTTTTTTACCATGCAATTTCTCACATTTACTAGACAAGAATAAAACATACATCACATAATAACATTTTATCTTAGCAGGATATTATAACCATAAGACATACTTAAAATGAAAACATAAGTACAATCACATATAATTAGTAATAATTTTATATATATATCTATATATATATATATACACACACACACATGTATGTCACTATTTTCTACATCAAAATAAAAAACATATACATTACTATATCCTTAGTCTTTATTCAATCCCCATGTGGTGATGGGTGAGGTGTCATGTTCCCTAAGGAATATACAAATATCTCTTCTTATATAGATATATACAAAGTATGCATCTAAGATCTTAGTCCTTAGACCTCTCCCCATGCTCTAGATGTTTAACCCAAATTTGAATTAAAAATCCTACTTGGTTGATAGAGTTAATGATAAAGAAATGATAGGACACACGAGTGAATGTCATATCTATAGAAGACCAATTAAAGTGATAAACTCAGATGTATCATATGATGAATTTATCAAACTAAGATAGGATATTAATATAAAGTACAACTATGTTAGATAAAAAAATAACATAAAATATAGTACTTAGTTGATTTTGATTCGAATGTTGATCTAGATCTAGTACAAGTAGGAAGTAATTAGGAAGATATTTATAGATCAATCATTAGATTTTGGATCTGGTGCCTTTGGCTCTATGGATAATTACATCAGCTTAGGATAGTTGCATCAATGATAGTGTCTAGGTTTGACATTAGTGTCCTACATGAAATATTAGCTAAAATAATATGCAAACAATTAGATGCTTCTAGGTTTTTCTTTGCCTTCACTCTAGTGTATTTAGATCTGGGTCATGGACTGTCTCTCCTAGTAAAATAGTAAAACCCTAAATTACTATCTTCAATCTAAACTTGGCTAAAAATGGGTTAGTGGTAACATGGTGTTGAGATGACCTAAAGTGACCCCATTATGAAAGGTCACTGTCTACATAGCCAATACTCTATAAGAGGGCCTTAGAATCATGTATTTCTCCCTTATGTGTTAGATTGTGTGTGAATCATGCAATGTGTGTAAATCAAGTACAATAACGACCTAAATTGTAACTTGTTAAATATGACCTTATGATTACTCCTTTAGTACTTCCAACCTATAGTTAGTTTTTTCTTTTGAATAATAATATCATAATAGGGTAGAGTATAAAATCTTTTGATAACTTGAGTGCTTCCTAAGTGCTCTTTTGGTTTGATTTCTAGGTGAAGAATGAATGAGGGTTGATATTGTATTATACCATCTTATCGATTAATATCTCACATTAAATCACTTAAGACAACATTTTAATACATTTCATTTGAAAATTTGATGACTTGAGGGCATTAGACACTTGCATCATAGTAGGGTAATAATGTTAAAGCTATTGTTTGTCCTAGATGTTAGTGTCCAAGGAGGAGAGCAGGCACGGGCTCAAAAATTGTAGAGGTGTAAGATAAGTACATTTTAAGAATCATGGTCAAGATGGGATGTCTATGTCATCAATATAAGGCTGTTTAGACTAATAAATAGGCCAAGGGGCACAAGATAGAGTAAATGCAAGGCTTTTGAAAGTAAGGCATGTGTAGGACTAAGAGGAAAAACTAGGGTCTAATATTTCCAAGTTTATAAGATTGAGGTGATACAAAATCACAAAATATCATATACATTTCTACCCCCTTTAATATAATAATGAAATTTCTATTTTAAAGGAAATGAATAATTACCTGAGTGTGTATGCACACCTTGTCTTTACTTGAGTTGAATTTGAGTGTTTTGCTAGTGACTAACCTAAAACTAAGAGCATGTTACAATGTATATTCAATTCATATAATTTAGGTTAAAAGTAATTGAAATATATTAAAATTGAAAGAACAAGTTTTAGGAGTACACTTGTGTGTCGATGTAACCACATTACCTATTGACAATTTATTTTTTTAAAATATGTATCATTGTAAGGCTCTAAAAATGAGATTATGATAAATATATACAAATCTTTAAAGTGCATATATCCAAGGGGATAGAGAGAGATATTGGAAGTCACATGCCCCCAACTTTAGAGAAAAAGTGATTTGTCATCTAGCAGTTGAGATTAGCTCAACTATGAAACCCAATTATACTTATAACCTAATGAGTTTGGATGATAAATTCCAAACCAAAAACTTGGCAAGATTGAGTGATTTAATCACCTCGACCATACCAAAAGGTAAACCAACTACTATAGTTTATTGGCTTGTTAAAGTTTGTAAAATGTTGTGTGATATCAGTATGTGCAATAGTTTCAAAATTTGAGATTGATTAGGTTTTACAATATTATGCACATGTTACTTAGCATATGTGCTTTAGATATATCTAATACTGAAACTATGTATAACAATGATACCATGTTTATAATTCTACCAAAACTATGAATCAAAATCATATAACTAAGTGCTTTGACCAATTTAGATAACTATGTAAGTGTGGAGGACATGCTTCCAAAGCATGCTGCCACTATATATGGATAAATATGAAATTGATACCAATGTGGAGGACATGTTTCTAAAACATGCCGCCACTATAAATTGGAGATATTGAATATTGAATAAGTGTGGATAACATGCTTCTAGAGTATTTCCCCACTAAATTTGTGAAGTGATATAAGTAACATACTAAATAGAATGTGGAGAACATTCTTTCAAAGAATGCTTCCACTGAATATGGAAATTATGAATGTGTGGAATCCATGTCCATTTAATATGTACCCACTAAATTTTTAAATGGGTATAAGTACCAAATACTAAATAAATATGGAGGACATGCTTCCAAATCATTCCCTCATTATAATCTAAAAATTGTGAATGTGTGGAATCCATGTCCATATGGTATGCCCCCACTGAATATGAGAATTGTGCGTAGTGTGGAGAACATGCTTACCAAGAATGCCCCCACTAATATACCCCTCCCTTTAGGTGAGGAAAAAATAGTACATGGAAGTTACCTCACCTCAAAATGGTAAGATAACTATAAAATTGATGAATGTAACCATGTATCATATATAAGGAAACATGTCTAGGTAAATGTATCATTAAAGTGTATAAAACCAATGTGATCACATGTAGGTCTAGGATGCATGATAAATATCATGGAAACATTTAGATAATAATAGTATGTATTCAACAAGGAAATAAATACACATAAAATATCACTCAAAATCAAGTCAAAAATCAATGGTCCAAAGAGACTGCAAACAAAGGGCATGTTCAAATGCCACAAAATCGAATGGACATGACTTGGTCAAATGTCCATAAAAGCAATGAAAGACATATTAAATTTTTCATACAATAATCAATGACATATTCAAATGTCCATAAAACAATAAATGACACATTAAAATGTCAAAGAAAGCAAACATAGGCACAAGGGCCACATATGATGGAACATATTCAATTGATCAAACAAACAAGACAATAGCAAGGCAAAACACTCAAGGAAGTGTGTAAAGTAAAGCATAAGCTACCAGTATAAACATGTCATAGTGGCCCATGGATTGAATGTGTTAGAAAAAAATGTCAAGTGCATGGCATATCAAGTACCATGTGTAAGATATAAACATGGATAAGACATGTGTAAGTGTGTATGTAAGTTCAAATATGATAATTTAGAGTGATCATTAAATCATATAACTTGTGTGTATCAATATTATAGAATATGGATGCCCCCAATCTTGGTGACGTGAGTAGAGGGAATACCCAACACCCATAAGTGTATCATGTATTTATGTATGCCTTTATATGTATGTATGTAGGGGTAAATGATATTATATATTGTACCATGGAACTAACACATAGATGTCAAGGAGCCAATATAACATGTAGATGCTGAAAACGTTTTTCAATTTTTTCATGTTTTTTTTCGTATTTTTTGTAATATTTAATGTAAAATATTTACACAAGTGCATAATTTTCATTATACATTCTAAAGGTTTTCCTTCAATTTTATCAAGGAGGTATAAACTTTTCCTAATTTTTATGTAACTGTGAATGGTCCCAACTAGTTTGGTTTGAACTTTGCTTTCTTGTCTTTTTCTGCATTATTGTTCTTTTGATTTTATTTTAGTACTAGGTCATCCAAATTAAAGTCACATGAATGATTATTTTTGTTATATGCTTATTTTATAATATCTTGATGAAAATTAAAGTGCTCAACATCCTATGTACATTTTGCACTCAACTACTCTAATTAATGTAATCTCTTTTCATGGTATTTATTATATTTGATGATGTATTTTAGAAAAACATGAAAAGAATGTATCACAAGTTAAATTGGTAAGATGGCCTCTATACCATAGAACAAATAGTAAGGTGTTCCCTGAGTAGTTATGTATACACTATTTCGCTATGCCCATAGAGCATATACCATATGTTGGTGCCTATCAGTGTTATATCATTTACCTATTTTGCCAAGTATTTTGACAATCACTTTATTTGTTGCCTCTACCTACCCATTACCTTTTGGGTAATAAGGTGTGGAAAATGTATGTTTAATTTTATATTTACTACAAAATCATTTGGCCATTTTATTTTTAAAGGATGATCCATTATCAAAAATAATAGCTAAAGGATTGACAAAATGGGAAATAATATTTATCATAAAAAACCTACATGTCATACCCTATGGTAAACACTAGGGGAATGGCTTCCACCCATTTTTAAAAATATTTGGTAGCTATAATGATGAATTTATGTCTACTAGCATATGCTAGATTGATTTTCCCAATAAAATCAAAACCTTATAAGGAAAAGGGCCATGGTGAAATAATTGTTTGTAACCCATGTGATAGTGTGTGATTCAAATAACCATATTTTTGGTATTACAAACATAAATTTTCATGTTCGATGCATTCTTATTCCATGGTATAATAATAATAACCTTATCATAATAGTTTTGGGGACATGGTCTATCTACTGAAATGACCCCCACATTCACTGTCATGCATTTATAAGAGTGCAATGTGGGCTTCATCTTTATTTAAACATCATAATAATTGCCTGTCAAAACTTCATTTGAATAAATCATTTCCAATAATAACATAATGGAATGCTTTGCATTATAATTTTCATTTATCATTTCATGTAAAATAGTCTGATATATAAGCTTGATAGAGAAAATTATAAATATCAATGTACCATTCTGTGTTTATAGTATTGCAGGTAATAATGAAAATGGCCAAGGAATTCATTTTATCATAATCAATGGAATAATTGTTTAGCTGCCCTAAGTCATCAAGGATGATTCACTTGTCATGGCATCAATATGGTGGTTATCTTTATATCGAATACTATGGATATAAAATGTGTCAAATGTCTATGTGAGTTTATATATATGTTAGAATATGTTCTTTAGTTTAGTAATGATTAGTAACTTGATTAAAAACTAATTGAGAATCACCAAAAACTTGGATGTCTTTTATATCTAGCTTATGTGCTATGGATAATCTGATAATCAAGGCCTCATATTCAGATATATTATTGGTGCAAGAAAAATCTAATTTGTAAGACAAAGGGATGTATTCACCTTCAAGGGTACAAAATACAATGTTAGCACCCACTTCTATCTGACATTTTGATCTATTAAAAAACATTGTCTATAGAATGGAAGATATATTATATGCCTTGAACTCATCCCAAAAAGCCTATGTGAGTAGAAAAAATCATGGTAAAAGAGTCTCGTCAAATTGGTCAGATATGACTTGACCTTTTATTAACTTTTGGGCTACAAATTTTAGATCAAATTATATGATATGCATCACCCATTTTTTTATGTGGTCGGTGAGGTGTGTTTTATTCATAAGGAACCTTAATGGATCTTCTTTACTTATAACATGAACCTCATTATTGAGCAAGTAATGCCATAGATTTTGAGTAGCAAAAACAAAGGCTAAACATAACTTTTCCATTGCTAAACATTTATAGTCATAATTGACAAGCTGGTGATTGATGTAATAGATTACACGTTCTTTGTGATCATCATCATATTATGTTGATAGGGCCCCAAGGGCCTCATGAGTGGTTAAGATATAATGAATTAATAGTCTATCTAGAATAAGAGGCATGAGTACTAGTGTGTTTTATGTTTTAATTTGATCAAAGCTTAGTTTACAAATGTCATCCCATATAAATTTTGTATATTTTTTAGAAAACATGTGAAAGGAATTGTTTTCTCAGCAAACTAAGCTATGAAGCATCTAATACCTTGAATTCATCCCTATAGGCATTGTAATTATTTGAGATTGGTTGGTGGTGGCATTTTAACAATGGATTTTAAATTTTTTAGATCAACCTTGATACCTCATTAAGAGATAATGTATCCAAGGATTTTTCCTAAGGAAACCCCAATAACACACATTTTAGATTTAATCAAACATTTAACTTACACAAGCATTCAAATATTTGTTGCAAGTCAGTATCATGTTCCTAATGATGTTTACATTTGGCAAGTAAATCATCAACATAGTCCTCAATAGTTTTGTGTATAAAGTCATGGAATATATGATTCATGTCCTTTTTATATGTGGCTCTTGCATTCTTCTTCCTAAAAGGTATGACTATATATCAAAATATACACTAAGGAGTAGTAAATTCCATCTTTCGATGATCAACAGGGTTAATTTTGATTTGGTTATATTATAAAAATCCATCCATAAATGAAAATATCTCATATACATCTATAAAATCAATAATCATATTGATATTAAGTAATGGAAAATCATCTATTAGACAACCCTTGTTTAAATCTCAGTAATCAATGCAACAATGCATGTCACCATTACATTTTTTTATGGGTATAATTTTTGAGACCCATTTATAATGTTCAATATCTCATATAAATATAACATCTAAAAGCTTCTGAATTTCCACTTTTACCGATAGTTCTACTTTGGGATGCATTTTGTGAATATTTTTTAACTAGTTTTGCATCTTGGTAAAATAATATGTTATACATTGTCATCGATGGATCGATTCTAGGAATATCCAAATAAGCCCAAGCCACGAGTTTAAGAAAGTCATGAAGATCTTATCTATAGGTTTTACTTCATTTTCCTACATCATTTCTACCAGTAGAATTGGTTGAAGGTCCTTATTTATTCCATAGTTGTATTGGACTAGTTATTCATTTATCAAAGTGGATCTCTCTATGAGAAATGGTGCCATTGGAAAAGTATGTGATGTATCATGTTGGATATTATTATCATTTCTTTCACCAAAGTAAGCATGAGCATAAGTGGCATGAGGAAACATGTTATTATGATATAAATAAGGTATATCCTCATATACCCCTAAATACTCTAGTAATTATTCATCATTAGATAGCTCATATAGTATCAAAAAACATTTTGAAGCATGCTCATCAATAAGATTAGGGTTGACCACTGGTAGATCAGTTGTAGAAATATTTAGATACTCTATTTTGGCTTTTGAAAAATAATTTGTGAGGTTAGAGATATGCTTATGAATTGTAGTTTTTTTTTATAAAACCCAAACCTTAATGGCTTGTATTAGTTATAAGATAAATAGGTTGAGAAATGCCTTGCTCATGTTTACCTATCTCCTATCCTTTGTATCCATATTTTTGTAAATAGTGAGAACCAAAATCAAGATTATAAGATTGTGGTGCAGTATTATCTATTTTTTATCATTGCACAATGTTTGAAGGGATTAGTATCCATAGGACAAGTGTAAATGAACCCATGATGATTGAATTTTAAGTATGCATGCAAAATGGATGGGACCATGTAAATCTCATGTATTTAAGGACATCCCAAGAGGATGTTAAAATTTAAGTCATTTGGGATAACTTGGCATAGAGTAGGTAGGGTATGGGGACCTACAGTAATATTCAATATTATTTTCCCCAACACTTGTCATGAAATATTATCAAATCCCTTGATGATAATATTAGATGGGGCCAAATTTTAAATCCTTATGCCAATTGAGGAGATAAAATACATGTTGTAAATGTTGAGTCTTTAACCATTATCCACAAAAACTCATTTTACCATTTTATTACAAACACACAGTTGGATGTAGAGTGTCAAATAACTATTTATAAGATGTTTTGGTGGTAATTCCTATTTTCCAAAGGATATATTATACTTAGTCCATTTTATGTAATTTAAAATAGAAGTCACATATGGTGGTTCCACATTACAAGGTAGCATAGTCATATGTAATGCATCCAAAAGGACAACCTTGTAATGGGATGATCAATGTAATAAGTCTAAAATGGAAGTTTAAGAAATAATATCCTTAGACAAGGTTAAAACATGGTATGGGTTGAATTTTTGATTCATTCATTCCATTGGGAATTTTGTAGTAATAGGTAAAATCCCATTATAAACATTAGAATAAGAAGGAATATGCCAGAATGCAAATTTTGAATTCTTTAAGAATTGGATGGTTTGATCTAGGCAACTAATATATAAAACCATAGAAACTATAAGCGATTAAACCATGAAATAATTTGTAGATAGTCCATGGAAAATGTGATTACAATATTTATCAATCATGGATAAGCAACATGAAAAATAAATAAAAAACCCTAGATTGCTTAGAGTTTGACATTCAGAGATTATGTCTACCAAATATTTAACCCTAATTTGGATTAACTAATCCTACTTAGGTTGATAGGTTTAAGGATATGAAAATAATAAGAAACAAGGGTGAATATTAGATATATAGTATGCTAATTAATGTGTTAAACTCAAATGTACCATATGTTGAATTTATTAAATTGAGATGGGCTATTAGTGGAAAGTAAAACTATGATAGATATATAAATGACATAAAAGAGAGTACTTATAACTAGATATGGTATAGGTATAAATTATGAAGGAATATAATTATAGATCAATCATTATATTTTGAATCTAGTGCTTCTGGCTCTCTAAATAGTTGTGTTAGCTTGGGATGGTTACGTTGATGATAGTGTATGGTTTCGACACTAGTGTCTTCTATGAAATATAAGATGAAATAGGATATGACCAACCTATATGCTTCTATATTTTTCTTCACTATCACTCTAGTGCATTTAGATCTGGGTCATGGACTATCACTCTTGATGAAATGTAAAAACCTTACCTTTTCATCTTCAATGTGACCTTGGGGGAAATTAGTTAATGGGCACACAGTGTTGAATTAACCCATAATGACCCCATTGTCAAAGGGAATTATCTACATAGCTAATACTCTATAATAATGCATTAGACTCATGCATTTCTCCCCTATGTGTTGGCTTGTGTGTGAATCATGCAATGTGTGTAAATCAAGTACAATAGTGACCTAGCTTATAACTTGGTAAATATGACATTATCACTACTTATTTAGTACTTCAGACCTATGGATTAGATATTCCTTTGACTAATATCAAAATAAGGTAGAATAATAAATCTTTTGGTAACTTGAGTGCTTCTTGGGTGCTTTTTAAGTCTAATTTCTAGGTTAGAAATGAATGAAATTTGATATTATATTTATACCAATCTTATTATGAGATAACTTACATTAATGCACTTAGGCTGACCATTGTAACACATTTAATTTGTAAATAGGATGACTTGAGGGCATTAGACACTTATGTTGGGGTAGGATAGTAGTGTCAAAGCTAATTTTTGTCCTATATATTAGTGTCTTAGGAGAAGGAGAGCAGACACAGGATCTAAACTTGTATAGGTATAAGATAAGTACATTTTAAGCATTCTAGGTAAGATGAGATGTATGTGTCATCAATATAAGGTTGGTTGAACTAATAAGTAGGCCAAGGGGAAAAATATAGGTCATATGTGAGGCTTATGGAAGTTATTTATATATGTAACTAAGAGGAACAACTAAGGTCTAATTTTTCCAAGTGTATAAGACTGAGGTGCTACATTATCGCAAAATATCATTTACACTAGCCAATTTTCTCTCTAGATAGTGCACTCAAGCCATAATTACCCTATGATTAGTAATCTCCTCTATCAAATATCTTTATGTTGTAGCTACTTGATACCATCCCTCACCATCCCCTCCTACTATAACTATTGGTGGATAAATTACCTACTCTCTATGTCGTATATCCATGCAACAACAATAACCAGTCTGAACTAGCTAGCATGTGGTTCAACTCAAAGTACTATTGGATCTACCATTTGAGTGGTGTCATACTCTGTAATGTCATCATAAAAAATCTCATGATGAATGGTCTTAAACATTTTCCAACACCTCACTATATTTTATACTATATTTACAAAACACAAACCAAATTTTACATCATACATTGATATAAATATTTCAAAACTATAAATAAAACTATCACTAGTACCCAACATGTATATATTTAGGTCTATGAAAGTAAAGTGGTAGAAAAACATTAATGCATGTTTCCATCTTACCTATAATAAAATGTTATTTCATGACATTCTCCCCATATTCTTTACATCCTAATATAGGGTCATTATCTTGAATGAAGATACGTAGATCACCAACCCACCTCTCCCTCATAACCACTAAGATTTCCCTCCCTAATGGTTGTGATCATCCTTTAAAAATATATTTATTTCACTATAGTGCCTTCCCCTCTACCATTTTTAAATCTTGAGTATCCACTACTTTTTCCATTCCCTTGTGCATCATTATTGACTTTATCTCCATTCAATTGAGGAATGACATGGTATCACTATGGGTACCTCTACTAGCATGCCTCATCTTCCCAGCCCACTTGGATCTCTCGATTATCCCACCTAATGGGGAGGAACAATAAGAGGTTTTTATAGGTGTCTTATCCTAAAATATCCTAGTACTCATCACAAAAATGAGGCTTAGAACACCAAGTTTGATGCCCAATGATCTAAATCCTCATCTTTATTACTAATATAGATGGCCATGATACACATGTATCTACTATACCCTAATATGGAGTCTAAATGATATGATATCTATTAACACTCTAAAAATTTGGTTGTATAAGTATCATCTAGAAAAATTGATATTAAACCCACCTCCTCACTCAAGGTAGGTGGTTTATGACTTGGTGTGGAAAACTCATTAGCCTGTACATTGGGAAGTGCTTATAAATCCAATATGAAAATAGTATTACTAGGCCTATATTTTGTTGACCTTTACTTATCATGTTATAAAAATCATGCACAAGCTATAATATATGGTGGTTCCCATATCATATAACATGCCTTGATCCAAAGTAGATAAGCACAAAATGATAATGTACAAGGGCAAAACCCCATCCATATTATGACAAAGCACGTGAAAGGTCATTAGTTTGATAATGGCCTTATAGATATCAGTAATGCCTAACACATATATAGTAAACAATCATATAATTATATTATACTCATCTAATCTAATTTCCCATTAGGTCATCTCTCATTTCTAATCTACAAATAGAGGAATTTTTCACATCATAGGAGTGCTCTAATTGAAAATCCCATTATGGAATGTAGATATTCAAGGGTGATGGATATTATATACACATAATATTTCTAAACTTAATCAATTAATGATGTTTTCTCTCTTGTATTAACCTATCAAGTCTTAATCTCTTTGAGTGCACACCTTAATGAGTGCACCAAAAAATGGGTGGGCAAACCATTGGTGCTTCACAAGATTGTTTTCTCCTATACCACCACTTGTTATCTACATAAACTTCTCCTATACACTTCCATAAGATTTTCCTCCTTTCTTACACAATCCTCCAAATAATTCACTACCTTAATTAGCTTTACCTAAGCCAAAACTCTTTTTAACATTTACTAAAAAATGTCAACAAGGGCTAACCTTGTATTCAAATTAATATTAGCATGTTACAGGTATAGGCCGGCCTTGGCTGACCCAGATTAGGACTTAACTTTATTTTATCAATTAACAATACAAGGTTAAATTGGGATGACTCTGTTAGCTAAACTTTTGGAAAGGTTTAGGGTTAGACTCAACTATATATACACATCCATTTTTGCCATTTATTCAAAAAAGAGTAAGAATAACATTATATTGCACATGTGATTATCCACCATTCTACTTGAGGAGCATTACTTAGGGTTCCAATACTACACTTGGAGATACAGATCTTGTCTTGTGGAAAAGTACTTTGAATGCATAGAGAAGTTGTGTATCCTATAGCTAACTTATCCTTATTATCCTTACATACCACAATAACCTCTTATGAACCACCTTTTCCAAGGGAGAGATTGAGGCTCAACAGGTTTGTCTTCAAAGGTAATTATTCCTAACTTTGTTCCTCCTTTGTTAAAGTAGATACATTTAAATTTTTACTTCTCTCCTATGCATTAGTATTTCCTATACATTGGCTTAAGTATATATCTTCTATACATGTTTAATTTTTATGTTTATTACCCTCACTTTATGCCACAAGATTTGGTGAGCACTAGATTAAATTTTACTTTAATTTGCATTTACTTTGTGAATATAAAAACCATAAGAGCTATCTAAGGTTATTGCATGGTGTTTCTTGAATATAGGCTTTAGAAACCTCGTTAGTGACCTTGGTTAGGTCTAGCAGATCTATCTTGGTCATGACCCCAAATTTCTATATGTATCAACAAGTGGAAGTGTAAGTATGATTTATCTTCTCTAAGCTAGGATTGATTTGTAATAAGATGCATTTTTCCTTGTATACATTCTAGTGAACCCAACATGAATCTAACCCTTTTAGGTTTTATTTCACACATTCATTTCATTACCATCTTATGTATTTTTTATCTTTAAAATATTGTATCAAACTTATGGATATATTATAGCATTATGTGCACATGGTTAACATAGTAATTTCAAACCAACTTTGTTTTCTCTATGTAAGTATTTTCCAAATATAAGTGAGTGGATTGATCAGCTCGACACAGACTTCTTATTCAATTATAGGATTACAGACTTCATCAACCCAATTGACTATGTTCACAATTCTCTTTTTCAACATATAGATTTATAGACATGGTTAATCTAGTTGACTATGTTCATAGATTATTTTCATCACATGGGTTTTACATAATTCATCGAGCCAATCGAATTTATTCATAAAATATCAAAATCAACACTTGAGCAACACAACATAAAATTTGGAAACTAAACATCTTCAAAATTACCAAGGTTCATTCTTACTTTCTCTGTCACTTCTATTTTTCATTTATAGTCTTGTTTTTCATATATTGTAGTCCATAAAATTGTAACCCTATAACGAACTAGGTCGACTAGCTCAACATAATTATGTAGCCTATCTTCTCTTTAAAAGACACAGTTGATTTGTTTGATTATGTTTTTCATATCTTGCTTCTACAAATAGCAATGACCCTATCAACACTATTTTTTAATTGTTTTTATATAGTGTCACCTAAACTGACTCTTTACTCTTCATAGTTAAATAAATTAACTTATTTCCTAGTAATTAATTCACTTTCTATTTCAGTTGCTTGCATGTTTAGAGTAACAAACCTAGACTAATTAGGTGGTTTTTTAATTTACTAATTTAATCTCATTTTTTTTCTCTTTTGCACACACTTTCCAATCACTTAACACTAAAAATAATTAAACATTTTCTTCCCAAGGCCTACCTACTTATATGTCATCACCAAGGGGGAAGCCAACTTGGTTTGTTGGCCAAGTATAAATATGTAGTTGATGTCATATATTGGCAAAGCACATGACACCCTTATCACTACAAGATTGTGAAGTGAGAGGGTGGGCCCCAATACCAATCTAGTACCATCACCAATATATATACCCCTTTCAACATAAACTAATTGCAACTATCTATAGACTAATTTATAGTTCTTTGTTATAGCCAACTCGATATCACATTAATTTTAAAATTTATAACTTAATATCATTCAAGAATGACCAATTAGCTTAGCCTTTCCATTTAAGTTTTATTTTTTGCTCTTTGATCATTTTATTTTGTATTACAAAACTTTTACTAGCTAGTGTTAGTACAATATTTATGTTGTGTGCTATAATTAGATCAAACACATTGATCTAATTGCTTGTGTGTTTCATTATATTTTCTTAGTTATTATCTTGAAAAAAAATTCCCTATTTTTAGAACACATTCATCCCTATCGATACAGTATCTTACAGACTATTAGTTTTGCTTACCTTTAGTACATAGTCACCCTATATGACTATTTATATTTTCAACCTTTTCAATTTCTCCTTTTAGAGTACATATTCAACCTTTATGATTGTGTATATTTTCATCCTATTTAGTTTTTCCCTCTATAGTACATAGTTGACATGTACGACTATGTCCTTTATTCATTATTATATTTCTTATTTTATAGAACACTATCCATTGGTTTGATTCTATATCTTATTAGTTGATCCTTATTTTCATCAAGTTTTTAACCTATTTACTTCGTCATGAATTTCCTATATGAAGATAATATAGAGTTAAATTAGACAAACATGATGATCTTTACCAATCTTAATAGGTTTCCCAAGACACTTGTAGCACCCATCTTGGATGAAAGAAATGTTCATGTTTCCACTCACACTACCAATTATGGGACTCTTCCTCATTCGTTCATATTTGGTAATCATTTATTCTCACTAGAATATGAGCATGATTTATATTACACAACTTAAATTCTCTTTTTCATTAATGAATTCCCTCAACATAGAGGAAAATACCCTTTAACCATTTATAGTCTTATAATAGGTCCTCATGTAGAAGAACCTCCTTCACCCTCCCTTACCTTTTCTCATGGATTTAGGAGAACCACTTTTATTTCATCTCAACATTTTCATTTTATTATGTCTCATTCACACACCATGACATCTTCTTCTATGACTTCTTCAACCTCTATGCCAATCATTTATACTAACATGGTAGGTTCAAATTCTAGTGGGTCTCTTCAAAAGACCCTTCCCCTCAACCATGCTACTAATGAATCTTTTTCTACCAATGCTTCTTATGCCACTATTGCTTATTTTTCTACCAATGCTACTCATGCCACTAGTATGGTGTGTGATAATACTCATAGTACAACTCAAGCCATTAATACTGACACTCATGCATCACATGTTGTGCACACTAGTCAAAATACTACCCAAACTAACCAAATCTTATTAAAAACACTTAATCATAAGCATACCTTCCAGATTAATAATTTAAATTAGATGATGCAATTATAAAACCATCTCATTCATATTCAAAACCAACCTCAACAGGTTTCATGGGGAGTGAAAAATCTGAATGCCACCCTACCCCCCCCCCTTAGGGATTCCCATGGAAACCTATCCCCCAACCACCCCTCATTAATAAAAAAATCAAACATATAAAAAATGAACCTATTTTACCTCAAATTTATAATATTGACATAGGAGGTATCATACCTACCATCACCTATAATGGATCCACTAATCCCACATTGCATCTAAAGACATTTGGTAACCTTTGTAAATATTGGGTCAAACTTAACACCTTTTTCACCACGAAAATATTATCTAAAACACTCTCAATAGATTATTTATATTGGTAAAATCAATTAAAACCCCATTCTATCACTATTCTTGAAGACTTGTCTAACTCACTAGTCTAAGAATTTCAAACTAGTGACCTTCCTAAGAACAACTTAGCCCACTTTATAAATTGCAAACAAATTGAAAATAAATGACACAAGCCTTTATCAAATGATGTAATAAATTTTGTAATAAAATTTATCATAATATGATATATGATAATCTCTTCCATCTATTCACTAATGCTCTATACCTAAAATTAAAATATCGGGTTAGGACTCTCTCTAAAAGAACTTTGAAAGAAGCCCTCAACCAAGATAAATAATAGTATTTATTTATGCATCAATCCGAACCATCTCAACCTATAATGAACACTCATATTCTCATTAAAAATTAAAAACATCATGTAACTAATGATGGTGTTATCGATACCTCTAACATTATTCATAACATTCAAAAAATCACTCCAAACAATGTTATGGAACATGTTGCCCTTACAAACAACACTATTAATCCTACATATTCTTAAACTAACCACACTAATGTGCATAAACATTTATCCCTATAAGAGATTAAAAAATGTCTTCCAAGACCTCTACCACAAGATTTTGACCCCACTCATCATATGAAATCATGGTATGATCCATACAAATTTTGTTGGTTTCATGAAAGTTAGGGCCACTCTCATGAGACTTGTAGACAATTACACAATCTAGCTATGAATTTTATTCTTAGTTTAAACTTTGACCATGAAACCCTTATTTGTAAGTGTCAAAAATAGTATGACATAGCTTTTAAATCCCATTAAATAAAAAATAAAATCCAAGCTTTAAAACAAGCTAATGTTCATCTTGCTATCTACAAATATCCTCTTCCCAACCACCAAGATAACATCAACAAGCCTAATCCTTATACAAATAATGTTAAAATTTTTATATACCTCACTAATAATGAAGAAAAGTTATTAATATGAATAACACGTGATGAACATTTTTTTATCAACTCAAATACAACACCTATGCATCACACCTCTCAACCGTTCTGTATCATACAGGGCACTTCCCCAACCCATTTAATAAAATTAGGGAAAGAGGAAATTATAACCATTCAAGCACCACTCTCAACAACACTTTATTATACCTCTCATACCATCTCTATTCTTACCTCAATATCCATTCAACAAGATAACACCCCCAAAATTCCAATAGTATTTCTTCAATGCAACCAGAAAAAATACCTTAACCAACCATCACACTACCTAAAGTTAATCAACCCAAACCAATGACACATTATCAAAACAAGTTTAATTTCACTTCCAACCCTCCTTAAAAATAAATCTTGAAACATTTTTCTATCCTCTCATGGGTTATGATGAATGGGATCCTATCATGGAACTTTCTCACCTCTTATCCCATGTACCTTTCCTAGAACTAATGTGAACTTCTCCCCATCATCAAAACTATCTAATACAATTATTATTTGAGATGAACATCCCTCATCCTCTTCTAGTGGGATAAAAATCTACCTTGTCTAGATAAAAAGATAGTATCCCTCAAAAATGTGAAGAGATGTCCCTACATGTTGATAAAATAGTGGATACTTATCTTTCACTTAAGTTTCTTATCGCTTCCATGATTTCTGAAAAGATACTACTCCATATGGATGATCCTCCTTTATTCATTAACATCCAAATTGATGATATCCAAGTTAAGCATCCCTTAATTGAAGAAGGTTCAAGTACTTCCATTTTCTCCCTTGAATTAATTAACACATTTATATATTTTTAATGAAACCTCAAATCTACACGTAACACATGTCAAGTATACGATAGAAGCCAAATTATTCCTCTAGGTTGTGTGTGGCTTCCCATTATCATTTCTAATATCACCATCCATGTGAAATTTAAGATCTTTAACTTTTTTCTTTCTCATAACATCTTACTTGGTCGACCTTGGACTCATCATATGATATTTGTCACCTCATCTACATGTCAATGCATCAAATTCCCCCATAATTGATCTATTTATAAGATTCAAGGAGACACGAACCCTTGGAATTTCAAATAATTTCAAGATCATGGTGTATTTAAAATTCGTACCCTTAAACCTTTGCCTAGTATCTCATTTAGGTAATATCAACTCTTCAATTATCCTATCAATTCCACTTAAGGTTATAATGGTCACCTTAAATTAGCTGGGAACATTCCACATAACCTCTTAGATTTTGATGATGATGATCTGGATAAGATTAATCTCAAGATCAAGACCTTTGATTTATCCCCTCATATTATTTCCCAACTTCCTCCATATTTTCAACCTCTATCTTTTCAACCACCCACTGATGATATACCTATTATCTTAACCAAGATTAGACATTCTATTCATCATATATCCTCTAATGACAAAGTCATATCTACATGTACCATTGACTTGTATACACCTGAATATGATGATGGCTATAATTTACATGACCCATTTTTAATCAGACTCATCTAAGCTAGAAATGCCAAAATTCTTTGATATTGCTCTTCTTTATTTGTCTTTTTGTTCATCTTTTAACATTCCTTCCTTTATAGTACCTAATACTAGTCTTATTAATATTTGTCATAGGGTAGAGATGGAGTGCTCACATGGTACACCTCTAATTACAATAGAACCCCTGAAGAGTATGCTCATGGATCATGTCATGATAGGCCCTTATCATTTTTTTAAATACTAAGATCCTTATAGTTTGATTCCTCCAGAGATGTTAGCTACTATTCTTAAAACTTTTATATGATGAGCCTCACCTTTTGATGAGCCTAGTATGGTTATTGCTCTTATTTTAACTTCAGATGAGCCTAGTTTAGTTTATATTACATCCTTGCTTTCCCTTGGAAATGGCCTTCTTCCTTTATTTCATCTTGATCCCATGCTCGTCTAATAGGCCAATCAACCTTATTGTGATATCCACAAAGTTATTAGACATTGACCAAAGATTTCCAATCATATTAGCCACCTCCATCTTCTCCTTCCATTTGTTCTACAAGTAGGCCCCCAAAGCCTACTAACAAACATATATGTTGATTTCATGGGATAAATAACCACTCTTTCACTCATTTTTGGAAACTTAGTCAATATATGGACATATTGCATCCAACCACCAATTAGCCTAAAGACAAGGCTATAACTCCTCCTAAGTCATTACCAAAGTATATCCCTAAATATGGGGAGGTATATTATCTTTAGCATTAGTGTGGTTCACATCATACCTATCATTGTTGTAGTTTCTAGTAGCACCTTCATGATCTATTGGAATAATACATATTTAATCTTACCTAGGGTTAATAGGGTAAGTTATTTATTACCGATGGTTAATTTTATTTATCTCGGTTAATTTATTTTATTGTTAAGAATTTCTCAACAATATATTTGTTCGTAGTATGAGAAAACAAATAGTTTGTTTTCTCTATTTTGTAATCATTACAAATAGTTTGTTAACATAAAACAAACTATTTGTATTATAAATACTTTACATTATATGAGAAATAAACAAGAGATTAATGAGAGGATACAAAGGATTTTGTGGATTATCACCTATTTTTTAGGTGTGAAAAATTTATTTTATTCTCTGGAAATATTTGCAGGTTATTTGTTGTGGGTTCTTTCTCCTAGATTGATCGTGTGGATCATGTGTATCTCCTGCTCATTATTTCATGGTATCAAAGCTTGGAGTTCCAGTTGAAGATCCTATTCCCTGAAATTTTTCATCTTTTAACACATTTAAAAAAATTATTTTATTGATGTGTTATAGATATTTTTAATTCTCTCAAATTTTGGTTCTTATTTACAAGTTTTTTTTGGAAAATTCTATACTTTATGCTCACTAAATGACCGTATAGATTTCCAAAATAAGATTTTTTTTCATATGAATGTATAAAATAAAGTCAAGAATCCATTTCAATTTTAATTTTCTCATTTGGATCTGGATGTATAGCTCTTTCATTCAAAAACTTGCTGACTGGTTCCTGTTGGCAGACTACAGTACCTGTCCGTTTTTCTGATGTGGCAGATCGTATGGTTGAATTTTTTGGAATATGAGACATATTAATGAAATATTACTGTTATATATTTATATCCATATAAATTTTGATTAATTTGGATCAGGCTATACAATGTTTTGGAAGCCAACAACAGGAATTAAAAACTATTTTTTTGTCTGTTGTATAGCCGTACGGATTTCTCATTTTTGAATGTCTTATTCTATATAAAATAAAAATATGAAAATTTAATGTGATAGAATACATCCAAAGCTTTCATTTCATGCTAAGAAGAATGGATTTGGACCAGGCCATACAGTCCTTTGGGTAGATTCAGTGGAGCCATTCTATAGTTGCTGAGAGGTGTTTTTCCTTGGCTGTGTTTACAAAATTTCTCAGAATTTTTCCTGACCTCCATGCCTTGCTGGAAAAGAGTTTATTATGATTAAATAAAAATATTATTCAGATGTTATCTCACATGTGTGAGTCATTTTTGGCTTTCTTTTTATTTATTTTTTTAATTTTTTAGTGGTTTAAATGCAAGTCTCTAACTTTGAAAGTTCAAATTTGACTTTGCTAAAGCGGCTAGAGATATTTTGTTAAAAATTTGTAGGGAGGAGGTCTTGGGGTCAAATCCCCCTACATTTTTTTTTCATAAAGCCATTTTTTAATTTTTTATAAGACAAGGATAAAAAAAAAATTCCGTCGGGAGACGTTAAATTGTAACAGGAGGGGTGTTTTTTGAGGAAAAATGAATGTATAGATTATTCTTGTCAACTTCATCATCTTCCTCGAGAATGTAATCTCGATTGTTTAAACCTTTAAATTCTACCAATTACCATGTTTGGAAGCCAAAAATTCAACAACTCCTTCAATCAAAGGGCTTATGGAAAAAAAAATTTGAAACGACACCTGCAGCATTCACCACTAAAAAAGACAAATATGCATATGGTTGTAAGCAGGATGAGGCTCTTGGATTGATTTGCCTCAACGTCTCAGATAATCTTCAATTTCACATTTCAGATGCTACTATGCCAAAAGAGGTATGGAAAAAATTTAAAAACCTATTTGGCAAAGTTAATGAGTTTAAAATTTTGCAATTAGATGCAGAATTGAGTACTCTCTCTCCATCAGATTTCCCTTCAATAGATGAATTCTTGGCAAAATTCAAATTTATAAGGTCACAGTTGAAAGCTGGTGACAAGGATAAAAGTGATTAGGAGTTGATTTTCATGATTTTTTCAAAGTTGAAAGGACCATATAGTGTTTTTTCCTCTGCTTTTTATACTATGATGGATACATTAGGTGATGAATTCAAATGGCCTTCCTTTGAAGTTTTTTGTGAAAGATTGACTAGGGAGCAAACAAAATTAATGGCCTTAGATGCTCTACCTAGTCCTAGTCATGCTCTAGTTTCTAATTCTTCTAAAGTAAAACCTTCACCTAAGTCTAAAAAACAAGCACCTTCAAATAACCCTCCAGAATCCACCACCCAAACACCTCATCATTCTAAATCTACTAAGACCAAAAAGTCCTTTAAGCAAAAGAAGAAAACATTTGGTCCATGTAATTTCTGTGGTGTTCCTAATCATGATGAAAGTAGATGTTTTAGGAAGATGGAAGCATTAGAGACAGTAGTCAGACAACACAAAATTTCCATTCCGTCTCCATCTCCTTCCACTTCTGTAGGAAAAGGGAAAGCACTTTCAGCAAGGGCTATATCTTCATGTCATGATCAGTGGATTTTTGACTTAGGTGCTTCTCACCATCTCACACATTCTAAGGATCTATTGTCTTCTCTTACAGATTGTAGTAAATCACATATTGTTATGGGTAACTCCTCATAGATTGAAGTTTTGGGATCTGGTACTGTTGATAAACAAGATGGATGTTTTAACAATGTATTGCTTGTACCCCAAATCTCTTCTAATCTTCTTTCTGTATATCAAATATGTAATTTTGGTACTGGTAAAACTGTGGAGTTTACTTCACATGATGTTGTAATAAGAGAATGTAATGATCCTAGTGAGATAGTTGCTACAGGTACAGCAGACCATATTACAAGACTCTATACTTTTGATAAGTTTGATTCTTTTATGTCTTTTGGTTCTTCACTTATAGCACATGGTAATAATCTCAGAAAATTGTGGCATGAGAGATTGGGACATTTGAGTTATGGATATATGCAACAAATGAGTACAAAACATCTTGTAAAAGGCCTTCCTAAGGTCTCATGTATTGATGGGGTGTGTCCTAGTTGTCTAGTTGGTAAACAGCACCAGGATCCATTTCTAGTTGGTAAGGCCACACATGCAAATGCACCCTTAGAGTTGGTTCATAGTGATTTGATGACTTTTCCAACTCGTTCTTTTTCAGGGGCTAAATATGCACTCACATTCATTGATGATTTCACTCGTAAAACTTGGGTATATTTTCTCAAGTTGAAAAGTGAAGTTTTTGAGTCTTTTAAGGCCTTCAAAGCCTTTGTTGAAAAACAATCATCTCTTCCTGTTAAGAAGATACACACTAACAATGGGGGGAATATGATAGTAATGCTTTCTATGATTTTTGTATTGAGCATGGGATATAGTACCAGTTCACTGTACCACACACTCCTCAACAAAATGGTGTAGCAGAGAGGAAGAATCGAACATTGAAAGAGATGGCTAATTGTATGATTCACTCTAAAAATTTGGGTCCACAATATTGGGTTGAAGCTGTAAATTGTGAAAACTACATTCAAAATTGTATGCCTCACAAAGCTGTGCAAAATATGACACCAGAAGAAGCTTGGTCTGGGATCAAGCCTGATATTTCAGATTTTTGCATCTTTGAGAGTCAAGCATGGGCATTCATTCTTGATGACAAACATAAAGCATTAGAGAAGAAAATCCAACCACTCATTTTTGTTGGTTATTGTGAAGATGTAAAAGCCTACCGTCTTTTTGATCCTGTCACACATGATGTGTTGTTTCGATGGAATGTTCAGGTTGATGAGCTACCCACTCCACAAGAGTGTACATCTAGTTCTTCTTCTCCCCCTCCTTCTTCTACTGAGGATAGTGAGGATTTGCTTTCTATTGTTGATGATGATGATGATGTTGCACTTATTCAGCCACCACAGCCATCTTCTTCACCACCTTTTCCCAAGTGGGCAAAGAGCACTCTACAAGCAGTTGGTTCTTTTGTTGGTGATCCATCTCATTCTCATCACACTCGCTCATAGACATCTAGTGTTGCTCTTTTGGAACAAGCTTTCACAAATGATCTAGTGTTGTTTTTTGAGGCTATTAGTATACCCGAGTGGGATGTTGCTATGTATGATGAGTATTCTTCATTGATGAATAATGATACTTGGGATCTTGTCCCTCTTCCTAAGGGAAGAAAACTTGTAAAATTTAAATGGGTCTATAGGACCAAATATGCTACAGATGGATCAGTAGATAAGTACAAAGCTAGATTAGTAGCTAAGGGTTTTTCACAGGTTGAAGGGGTTGATTACTCTGAGACCTTTGCCCCTGTAGCTAAGATGGATTCTATTCAGCTTGTACTCTCTCTTGCTGCTTCACATTCTTGGTCTATTTTTTAGATGGATGTGATGAGTGCTTTCTTGCATGGTGATCTCCATGAGGAGATCTATATGGAGTAGCCTCTAGGATTTGTGTAGGACTCATCATTGGTTTGTAGACTCCGTCTTTCTCTTTATGGCCTCAAACAAGCTCTTAGAGCTTGGTATGAGAAGATGGATAGTTTTCTTTTGAGTTTTAGTTTTATTCGTTGTGAGTCAGATCACAATGTATACATCCTAAAGCAAGGTGAGGAACTTGTCATATTGGTTTTGTATGTTGATGATCTCATCCTCACTGGTAGTTTAGATTCCTTGATACATGACATCAAGGACAAGCTGGCAAATAGGTTTGATATGACAGATCTAGGACTTCTACATTATTTTCTTGGTCTTCAAGTTTTTTAGTCTTCTGAGGGCATTTATATTGGATAGCAAAAGTATGCAACACATCTTCTTCATCAATTTGGCATGGCTGATTGTAAGCCTACACCCACTCGATATCAATTAGGTATTGTGTTGTATGCCACTTATACGACTCCTCTTGTTGATTCCACTTTGTATAGGCAACTTGTAGGTAGTCTTTTATACCTGACTCATACCCGTCCTAACATCACATTTGCTGTGAAGCTTGTCTCTCAGTTCTCACATGATCAGCATGAGAGTCATTGGCAAGCAGCCAAGCATATTTTATGCTACATTCAGGGCACCACTCACTTTGGTATACATTACACACCATAGAATTCTACATAGCTTGTTGGATACACTGACTCTGATTGGGCTGGTGATGTTGACACTCACAAGTCCACTTGTGGATTTGCTTTCACACTTGGTTTGGGTCCAATTTCTTGGGCATGTAAAAATTAGACTACTATTGTATTGTCCTCTATTGAGGCTGAGTATCGAGGTGTTGTCAAAGCTATTCAGGAGATACTTTGGCTTCGACAGTTGCTTGGAGAGTTTAGCTTCACACAGTAGGGTCCTACTACTCTTTGGTGTGATAACCAAAGTGTGATTGCTATTTCACACAATCCTATTGAGCATCAGTGGACAAAACACATTGAGATTCACATGTACTTCATTTGACATCTTATTCAAGATGGAGTTCTTTCTTTGGAGTTTGTGCCTACAGCTGAGTAGATTGCCGACATCTTCACTAAACCTTTGGCTTCTCCTCATTATCTTCAGTTGCGAGTGATGCTTAGGGTGAAGGAATTTGTCCTTTAGGGGATTTCCCATGAAGTCCTTCCTTCCTTTATTTTTCATATACTTTGATTGGTTTGTACATGGGTACCTTATCAAGCCTAGTAGCCGGGACCTATCTTTGTTTGTCATTCTCCCTATGTTTCGCTTAAGGGAGGGTGTTGGAATAATGCACATTTAATCTTACCTAGGTTTAATAGGGTAAGTTATTTATTACCAATGGTTAATTTTATTTACCTCGGTTAATTTATTTTATTGTTGAGAATCTCTCAACAATATATTTGTTCGTAGTATGAGAAAACAAATAGTTTGTTTTCTCTATTTTGTAATCATTACAAATAGTTTGTTAACATGAAATAAACTATTTGTATTATAAATACTTTACATTATATGAGAAATAAATGAGAGATTAATGAGAGGATACAAATAATTTTGTGGATTATCACCTATTTTTTAGGTGTGACAAATTTATTTTATTCTCTGGAAATATTTGCAGGTTATTTGTTGTGGGTTCTTTCTCCTGGATTGATCATGTGGATCTTGTGTATCTCCTACTCATTCTTTCATGATTGCCCCAAGTCAACACCCACATTAGTCATTATTCCTTCCATAGGTTGCACATGTTAGAAGGCTCCTCCTTTATAAGTTGCACCTCCTTCTCACCCAACATATATTATTCCCATTCAGGCATATATTCCTCTCCTTGAGTATCATATGCATGAAATCCCTCATGAGAATGATCATTCATCAACTACACCTATATTTTCATTTGAGGAGATTTAGAAGGAAGTTTTTGCATAACTTTCAATGAAAATTGATGAGACTCTAAATCCTATAAAAATATAGCTTCATAGAGATGTTTCAGATGTCATGGATAATATTTTTAGTAAAATTTATTAGTATTTATGATCATGAAATGGTGTTCTTTTAATTTTCTATATGTTATTATTGTCATCAAATTATGCACCCTATGACATTCTATGAAGCTCCTACAATTTGATGCAACATTGAATCACCTCTCAAGTTGTGGGTGAACTTATAAGAGAGATGAGT